>CM074084.1:490000-580000 GCA_037178815.1 Barbatula barbatula | reverse complement strand
TTTTCTCATGTCGTGTCAAGGTGAAAGAGAGAAATGACAGAATTGTCCAGCAGGTGTCAGTGTGGCGCTTTAATTTCAATGTCTTTTAAATGTCTCTATAATCTGAGGACTTTAAAATATCATTCTCTCTCCCTATCACCTTGCCAACATCTGAACACATCTCTCACATGTATTCATCAGGTGTAATGTGCGATGTGCCAAAAATAAATGTGTGAGACAGAGGTGAGCGATGCTGTGTTTCTCTTAAAGGATTCTCATGAGGACTCTTATTTTTCACCATGTTACTCCTCTTGAAAAAGAAATGGTGCTAAACTGATTTTATACATTAAATGTGTTGATCGTTCGCCAACCTGACATCAAACATTTCTTTCGAGCTATAAACTGATCTGAAAGAAGCGTCTTTCTGAATAATACAGTCATACATGTTTATTGGCACGTGTCAGAATGTCATTATATTTCTGAAAAAGTCTCCATCCACACAAATCCCTAAAGCACAGTTTGCACCTGACAGATCTCTGTGTTTGGATCTAGAATAGAGGCTGATGTTTGCTGCTCTCTTGTGTTCATGTGTTCTCGGATACAGAAATAATGTAAATGGATTTCTGATGTATTTGGGTCTCGTGGGTCGACCGAGCGTTCAGCTTTAAATGTAAAGCTCTACATGTGATCACAGAGGTTCTTCTGAATGTAGAGAATATGACATGTTACACGTCAAGAAACTCAAACGACACGCTATTCACTACACTTACTGTTCTTATATAGTTTTGCTATTTTAGAACATTTATAAAATGTTGAGAGGTTGAGCTGTTTTTTCTCTGTGATCGGTACTTAATGAAATGAGATCATCACAATGGAGATTTCAAGCCAAACTAAACACATCACGACTTACCTTTTGCTTATAAAGGGATCGTTTAACCATTTCTTCTCTCTCGTGTGTTTGTAAATCTGTATGTGAGTCTTTCTCTTCAATGAAACACAACAGAAGATATTTTGAGAAATGTCTCAGTGGTTTTGTGTTAAATACAATAGAAGTCAATGGAGTTCAGTGTCATTTGATTATCGACATTCTTTAAAATATCTTCAGAAGAAGAAAGAAACTCAAATACATAAGAGATTTGAACCTGAAATGTAAGATTGAAATGGAGTGGGAAATGATCGGTGAAAACCAATAATCTTTCAAACCCCAAAATATAAGAATGAGTCTAAGCGATGATTCCTAAGACTTGACTAAATGTCCTCTGAAAGAAAGTCACGGGGGTTTAGAAGAACACGAGGGTTAATAAAATGACAATCAAATTGATGTTCCTTCGAGTGTTTAATACTGTATTTGTGTTTCTTCATTCATGTGATAGATCGTCTGTGTCTGTGAAGTTTATTCTGACACCTGCGTGCTTCACATTCTCTGTTGAAGACACGAGCAGCATCTTATGGATCTATTTGTCATCATTCAAGATGCCAGTTCACTTATCAGCGTGTTTCTGTGACGTTGCCATGGTGACACTGTTTACAGCTTACTGCTGTTCTAAAAATGGCCCAGTGATGCTGGCGCAGGCAAACCTGTGAGTGATGGAGAATAATAAAGAACAAATAAAGCAGGTGGGGAAAAACATGGATGCTGCAAATAAAAGTTCAAAAGAAAATCTGATCGCATCAACTTCACTTTCATTTGAATGACTTTTCTATCTGATCTCTACTCAGCGCACCAGCGCCCAATGAGAAGGAAAACAAACACTTACAGATATAACATGAAACTGGAGTTATTTAACATGCCAGTTCATTTCAGTCAAAATCCCTTCATTGCATCATTATGAAGTTTAGTTATTGTGATTTTATATTCAGAGTCTAACAAAGACTTTAGGAAATCAAACATGTTTTTAACACTGTGATGATGGTCTTTTGTATGATGACATTAGTTTCATCACAATTAGCCCCCCCCCCCCGCACCCCATTCTCATTAAGTTCCAATTAAAAAGAGCAATCACAAGAAGTCACTTTCATGTTGGATTATACAGAAATAGTCATTAGCACATGATTATTCAAATATAAACCGGCTCTGGTGGATTTCTGGCAGAGATGAACTACATTGCTGTATGAATATAACTCAGATTTTACATTACTACTGTTGCTCTATTACTGTATTACAAGGATTCATTCTGTGTTATTTCAGTTTGTAGTGTCAGGAAAACATCACGCTTATGTTTATGTGTCTCATCACTTTCATTGAGCGAATGGTATAAAACTAAATTCAAGATTCAAAGAAGCTTTATTGGCACGATAAAACGAATTTTACATTGCCAAAGCACAGGAAAATTAAATATAAACATGCACGTATAAAGATTAAGATAAAAATTAAAGTATCTATATACAGTATCTAGATAAAAATATTCATCTATTTAGCCAATGGAGTTTATTGTAAATTTTTATTAAATATAGTTTGTACTTATTTTCATATATAGCTTCAAAACTAAGTGTACAATCTGTATCAAGCATGCAAAGGTTATGAGGTTTAACCGTGATTGACTTCAGTGTAGTAACGCAGTTACTCAACCATTCAACACAGATTCAGTCCAAACGCTTTTTTCAAAAGTAAATATTGTTTATCCTGTATTTCAGCGGTTATAAGTGAAGGCACATTGTTTATTTATAGATATAAAACTTCAGTCAATGCCACTAAAGCTCTATACTGGACAGTACGGCTGTATTTCACCTCTAAACACTGATGATGAGATATGACAGAAGACAATACTCCTCCAAGAGTGACACACAAACACAAGAGTCAACACCAAACTATACTATACTATAGAAACTATAAGGAATCAAATTAAACATGAGAATCGATCGGAGGGCAAGTTTGAACATCATTCCAATATAAAGATTGATTTTATCAGGACAGATAAGTTCTGTATTACACTGTGACAGTGAATCTGAAATGTGTATTAAAAGATCTCTTACCAAAAAAAGAAGATTATGCAAACATGCTTTTATAAACTAAAACATATTGAGTTCATATTGAGATCGTAACTTACATTTATTCATTTGGCGAACGCTTTTATCCAAAGTCAGTTACAAGTAGAGGATTTTACATGTTGTCCACATTTTGAGATCTTCTATAATATTGACCTTTCATTGCAGTCTTGACAAATTTGAGACAGTTTGACACATTCTCTTCTGAAACTTCTTCTGAGACTCTTTTTCCCACAAGAAATATTTGAGACATTAGCAAAAGTTTCCATTTTCTCTCCATTTAATCTCAGTGATGTCTTTGAGAAATAGTCCAGACTTTAGGAGAAGTAATGGGTGGTTCTCTTCTATAGTTTCATTTAAAGCGTTCTCTCTTTTTATTCTGTTAGCTGCCGGCTGAAGAGTTGTGTGTCATTTCAGAAATATAACTCTGACACATACAGAGACGGTTTTACTCTTTACTGCTTTAAGTCTGGTGTTGTGACAGCACCCGGTTTCAAATTAATGATCATATAAAAAGAACATTTCACCGCTCGGACTTCAGTTTGAGAATATCAGATCTCTCTCATATAAAAGGCCGTCCCATCAGAGCAAAGGTCATCGCTCAGAGATTTTAATGAGCAGTCAAAGGCTGCAGACGGACCAGTTTCACCCGCAGCCACACTGAACATTCACTCACTTCTGAGTTTACAATCCGGACTTTCAGTCACTTTCCATCATGATGAATCCTCAAATACAATGTTTTTTTATAATGGGTTCACATTAAGGTGCTCGAAAGTCAAACTCAATCCATTTAACACAACAGCCCAGAATCCTTTTCTTCTGCTTGTAGACATTATAATAATAACCTGAAAAAGCAATTCTACATCAAGTGCTATAATTGTTTTGTCTTCTGTAGAAAGAGCATCTCTTCATGAACATTAAATGTGTGGTGTGTTTATCAGCACTTTGCACATGGTTAATAGACGGCGAAGCATTGAACTAATCTCTTCTTTTTGCAATGAAAACTAAAATAACTGGAACAAACCAAAACACACGTGGCTAAGCTGTTTGCGTCTGGAGATAAAGTGAATGAAGCTGTCAGTCACGCGTGACCCTGTCTGTCACATAAACTCAAACCCTCCAGCATCTGCCATCATGTGCTAAGTGAGTCTGTTTCCAAGGCAACCTGAGCTCCAGATTCGTCCCCTCGTGGGAGATGCTACTGAGCCCTTTGTCTCTGTTTCTTTTTTAAATTGATAGCAATGACCACTGAAACAATTCTTTCAATCCTGAGTTTCTGAGATCACACAGAAACAATACCGTCAGTAAATAAATTGAGAAGTGCTTTATGAATGAATTAGTGTTTCTAAAATACGTTTGATGAAAAAATGGCGATCCAAAAAACAATCATTGAACATGGACTATTCAAACGAACAAAAACCGCTTCACGTGTTGCGTGTTTGTGGATTTGTGGAGGAGTGCATTTAAAAATGAAGACGTCGTGCAGAATAATTCAGGCACAATGTGATTTAAAATAGTTTTGAACACATCACATCCTCATCCTGAAGGACATGTCAACTTTTCAAAAGTATTTCGTATCAGCAACCCCACTCATATTGTCATGTACAGTCCAATTTCCTATCACAAAGTTCTGGAGCATCCTGCTGTTGCCATGGTTACCACATCAGTTTCTAATTCAACTTTTCTGGTTGCAATCAAAAGTCAGAAGATCTCAATATAAACTCAAACATGTCTCATCAAATCAAATCTAGATCATTTGATCTCTACAATCTACATTCATTTGACACCTCCAGACTCTTCCTGCCTTTCAACAATTACACTCTTACACATTTCTGTTCTTATTTCTCCTAAACGATGTTTGAAGGAACATTTAAGACTACAGTTGATGCTTAAACGAAACTCCATCGGCTGTCCTGTGAAATGAAAGAGGAACATCAGAGCATTTCCCTTATAAGAGTTTGTGCATCACCTATTATTGCAGATATTTCAATCAACACCTCCGATTAAGAATCCGCTCACGCTCCAGCACTCAGAACCCGTTGCGCATGCGCGCAGAGAAGCGCGGAGCTGCCCAAGTGCTGAAGCCGGTGTGTCATTTGAAGAGACATTTCAACACAGACTAACACATCACACATGAAGCTCTGGAAATAAAATCTTCGTTGCATGACAATTTCACTTGTCATCTGTTATCGCGCACTGTTCGGTTCATCATAATGAGAAGCGCGCACTTGGTGTCGTCCCTTGGACACATGTGAAACATGAGCATCTGGACTCCAGAGTTTCTTCTGTGTTCGGCTTTACCCGAGGACACCTGCAGCTCCGCGTCAGTTCGGATGAAGTCTCTGTCTGGAGCGCGTTTCTGACCCCGCGCGCGTCCATGTGGGAGAACGCGCAAAGCCGGAGGAATGACTCGCGCGTCTGTAAAACTCCTAACAACTTTCCTCGCGTGTTTTATAGAAATACACAACTACTGCAGGTATGAACTTCAGTTATTACAACCACAGCTCGACTCGAGGACGTTTATCTAAAAAGAGCATCGTGCGCGTTGCTATGGTAATATATGAGAAAAGCGCTATAGAGAAAATGATTGAAAGGGAGAGGTAAAATCTCACAGAATTGCGTTCATTTTAAATATTATATTATATTCTGAACGTACACTTTTGGTTGACGATAACGTAACCAAACGTAGGAAATGAATGAACATTATGGGTTTTGTCTGTGTTGGGTTAAATCTTTACATTTACTCGTCATAAATGTCGATGGGGGAAGTTGTCACAAAACAATTATTATGTTTACACTATTACCATTAACCTCTAATAATTCACTTATTGTTTTGTGTTATTTGTGCTTTATTATTTGAGTAAAAAACAATGATGTGTAGTTTAAATGGCAGGTTTATAGTGTGAGTGAAATGTTTATTCTCTTGTTATATTTGTGGAAATGTTTGACAGCCTTTTTCACATTGACAACTAGCCCCGTACACTGTTACCCGCAGCTTAATAAACAAGGATTCATGTAGAAGATTCATGTAGAAGTTCTTGAAATAAACCGGTAACACTTTACATTAAGGTCCTTTATGAAGCATTTATAAATGTGTTCATTATTGATTAATAAGTCATTTACAAATGCATTATAAAGCAGTTATAACTGCATGAATAAAATGGGGATTCTAATGAAATACCTGCCAAATAGTGAGCAGGTATAAGAAAAACAACTAAACGCCTGACAGACTATATAGCAAACAGCATCAAGATAATAATCAATCTGCTTTAGAGTCAAAAAAATGATTGTATTAAATGCATGTATTAAGAATTTATAACATGTGATGTTAAACATGGCTCACTATTTGGCAGGTATTTCATTAGAATCCCTCTTTTTATTCATGCATTAATACCTGCTTCATAATGCATTTGTTAATGACGTATTAATCATTAATGAGCACATTTATAAATGCTTTATAAAGGATACCTTGATGTAAAGTGTTACCGACAAATCTATTCTGTTGTGTTCATGTTCTTTGTTAATGTGTTTGCTGATTCCGAGCACTTACCCATCATATAGTGATGCTCTGATCATGCTGATCGCGGTGTTTCCAGCTGACAAATGTTGTTTTCTGGAACATTGAGAAAGTTTTTGGTTATAATCTTAGAAACACTTCCCAACAGAAACATAAACTCGTGTATGAAGGTCATGAATTGGCGTTGTGCTGTGCGTTTCAGTGTCACAGAAGGAAAAGAGTACGAAAGAACATCTTCGTCTGCGATGTCACCGTCAGATTTTCTGGATAAACTCATGGGAAAGACGTCAGGTTATGACGCACGCATTCGACCCAACTTCAAAGGTAAGACACACATCAACATTACAATCACTGACAAAATGACACACAGCAACTCTTCTTATTTCTCAAACATCATTTCATTTTAAAGATGCTTTATGATATGGTTTCAGATTCAAACATATTATTAGAAAAACACTGGAAAGGATTTCTGAACAACATAATCTGCTCGATTGTTTTAAAGTCTTGAGTTTTGCACGTAGATATCCAAGCAGTGACTGTGAACTATTCTTTGTCCATCAGACAGACGAAGGTTTTACAAATGCTAAACATTCAGTACCAATGCTCAGTAATCTTCAGACTGAATTGTTGTGATCTGTGATTTGTTTGACATGTTTAGGAAAATGAACACATGACAGTTATTGTATATTGGACATGAGGGTTGCTATAAGAGAAATGTGATGGAAAGGTTCAATTCCAGAGGGGTGATTTGAACCAATTTTTCATGGAAAGAAAATCACACATCTATCTTAAAAGTGTGATTCTCAGTGATAACCGTCTGTGTGTGTGCGTGTCTATGTGTGCATATTGTGTGTGTGTGTGTGTGTGTGTGTCTGTCTTCTGTGTTTTCACCTTTTAGTTTTTACTTGTATAACCTTATATGTTCTGCTTATAGTCAATATGTTCCTTGTACAGCAGAAATTTGTAAAAAGCGCTATTTAAATAAAGTTGACTAGAAAGATCGTGAAATCACATGATTGTTCTGCATTATGCATCCAGTGTGTCGGTTGTTTGTTTCTTTTTTATAGTTGAGCGTTGTGTGTCGTCTCCTCCTGCTTCTCTTGAAGTGAACGCGTGCCAGGATTCATCTGTTCTTGTTTTGTTTGGCTGGTATGAGCGTTTGTACCCAGGAGTGATTCAAACTTTTGTTGTGAAACATTCATGAGCTTCAGAAAACCTCTGGGACGTTCTATTCACACACTTGCACCTCGAGTACCGTCATAAATCTTTTTCATGATTTTCAACAGCATGACAGACTATAAGATGTGTTGGATCGTAAAGATCATGTATCAGAATAAATAAGCACAGCCTGTTTTAAATACACTAAAATACTCGTAAAAATAAAATGGCTTCAAAAGGTTGCTATGGACGAACCATTTTCAGTTCCCTAAAGAAGCATTTTACTCACACAAGAATCATTTTCTTCTGACATTTCATATAAGAAGATTATTTCACTAGAAAGAACCTTCTTCAGATGTGAAAGATCTCAAATCATTATTCTATGTCATCATGAAGCACTTTTATTTTTAAGAGTGCAGGTAAGAATTTACACACCTAACAAAAACATTCCTACAAATATTATAATGATGGTAAACTTAATATAGAAAATGAAAACTTGTACATCACTGTCTCTGATGACAAATGTGTCAATCTTGTTTGTCTTTGTATTTCAGGTCCTCCAGTAAACGTGACGTGTAATATTTTCATCAACAGTTTTGGCTCGGTGACAGAGACCACTATGGTAAGTTTTCCCCCGTCAGAAAACATTCGTCCACTTATGTAACTGCTCTAAAGCTCTTTTCTACATGTTGATGTATTGACGTCATAACATGATTCAGTTTGTGTCATTATCACTTGACATTAGCAGAATGTTTCTCTCCTCTACACGTGTTTCATTCGTCCGTAAATGATTCTCATTTGTTGAGAGTAATGTTGAGAGATATTCACACGCTTCAGGGGTAAACAACAATTACAAATCCAGTCAGCTTGTATTTCTCTTTACCAGGAACATCGTACAACAGCACAAAGTTCCTCTCAACAACATAATAAACACAAAGAAACGAGAAGATGCTTTTGATGAAATGTTGAAATAAAGACAAAACACAATGATTTTGAAGTCAATATGTGATGCGTCAAATATGATTTGATGAAATGAATCTCATTAACTATAAATACTAGTAAATAAATAAATAAATATTAGCACCTATTGTACTATTGCTCCTGTTTGACATATGGCTTATTGCTCCCTGAACTCTCTGTAAGTCGCTTTGGAGAAAAACGTCTGCTAAATGACTCAATGTCAACATGTATGAAACCATCATTATGAACATAATCATTAAACGTGTACTGTACACAAGCAATAGTGTTAAATATTTTTTTTAAAGTTTTAGATTAATCATTTATAATCTATATTTAGGTGTCTTTCCCCTTGTAAAAAAAAATTCTAACTTTATACTCAATACCATGTCTTCTCACAAAACCACAAAAATCAGTTTTCAAATAACTTCATATTCATTTTTGAAAGACAAGCACTTTCTATTGTTATAGACAAAACTAACTCTGAGCGAGCAAAGAGAGAGAGGTTACTGAATGAATTCATTATGTCATTTATGATGTTAGACCTTTTTAGTTTTGAGCAACACTGAACCCCATTGACTTCCATTATAAATATGATCATGAACATGCCTCTACAGCTTAAGAAAGCAGTAAATGACCAATGGAGAGATCTGTTTTTGAATAGAAACTCACTTGTTTGGTTGTTGTGTGAATGTGACAGGATTACAGAGTCAATATCTTCTTAAGGCAGAAATGGAACGACCCGCGGCTGGCGTACAGTGAATATCCCGACTCATTTCTGGATCTGGATCCTTCTATGCTGGACTCCATCTGGAAACCAGACCTGTTCTTCGCCAATGAAAAAGGAGCAAACTTCCATGACGTCACCACAGATAACAAACTCTTAAGAATCTTTAAGGATGGAACGGTGCTGTACAGCATCCGGTATGAAGTTACAGATCATGTAACATGAAAAACACTTCAAACTCACACATATGTCTAACTGCATGATTTCCATCTTATATTCTATTCATAAGTGTTTAGAGAAATATTGCTATTCATACATGAAAGTTTTTTTTTTTGTCTTGTAGAATCTTTCTGTTGCTCTTAAGATGTCTCAGATTTTCAACAAAGTTTAGCGTTTCCTCTCTTATGCCGAGAGCAAAAGCTCATGAAACTGAATTGATTCGAAGGGATTCGCTCTTAAACCAGAAGCACAACGTGATGTTAGATAATGATCTCCTGATCTCATCATTCTCATTCAACAACCTGCACCAGCAACGGTCTGAATCCATCAGAAACGACAGACCTGTAGTGTGCATGTGAAACAATACCAATGACAAATGATTGTTACACCAGATATAGACTTTGATGTAGCAGTTCATCAAGAAAATCTTCATGACATTATTTGGGAAAAAACCTTAATGTACAATCGTGCACTGCAAACACTGACTGAATATGTGAAGAGGCTCACTGCAAAGATGCTCAATCATATGAACATCTAAACATCCTTAAAACAACATCTCTTCACTTGAGAAACAAAACAACACAAGCGTTTACAGAATTCTGTCTAACACTCCTAAAAAGTTTCAACACACTTTGAAGCGGACCGAAATGATTCGTCGATTGAATTGTTGTTTGGGAAGCCAGATGCTTCTTCTTTTGTCAAAGTTTGTTTGTCAAAACGTTATGCAAGAAAAGAATTGCTAATAGCAAAATAATACGCTTGCTTTTCCTTTTTACCACATTGACAAGAAGTTTTCCTTTTCCATCAAGCCAAACATAACAATACATTGTCACATTTTTCTGAAAGAAAACGCTTGGGTCACTGTGCTTCACAAGTGAACGCATGTTGTTTTAGAGATGTTTTGATAATTGTGCAGATCAAACTATTTCTATTCGGCTTGGTATTTATTCCAAGAAAGAATACCTGTGGTTCTCTGTTTTCAGCTGACGTGACCCCATTACACAAACACTTTTCTATTTATAGAGCAATCCAAGACATCAGCCCCTCACGCTCTGTGTGTACGCGTGTGTTCTACATCACTTTACTTAAACTAAAACAAACACACACACACACACACACAGTTTCCACGCGCTTACAGGAAGATTGATATTGTTTCTTTTATTGTTTACAGGTTGACGTTAATACTGTCGTGTCCGATGGATTTAAAGAACTTTCCGATGGATGTACAGACGTGCAGCATGCAGCTGGAGAGCTGTGAGTATCTGTCTGGATCGTCTGGATGATTCGAACAGAACTCAGGTGTGAATGATGCTGTGTGTTGTGTTGTGTTGTGTTCTTCAGTCGGCTACACCATGAACGATCTGATTTTTGAGTGGCTTGATGAAGGAGCCGTGCAGGTGGCCGATGGTCTGACTCTACCACAGTTCATTGTCAGAGACGGGAAAGAGCTGAGCTACTGCACCAAACACTACAATACAGGTCAGAACACCACAATTCACACAGCCACCGATCCGCTGTGACGTCATTACCTGAATCAGACATGTGTGTGTCATCAGGTAAGTTTACCTGCATCGAGGTGAAGTTCCATCTGGAGAGACAGATGGGATATTATCTCATCCAGATGTACATTCCCAGTCTGCTCATCGTCATTCTCTCCTGGGTGTCATTCTGGATTAACATGGATGCCGCTCCGGCTCGAGTCGCGCTCGGCATCACCACCGTCCTCACCATGACAACACAGAGTTCAGGCTCCAGAGCTTCACTGCCAAAGGTCTCCATGTCTTTCTGCTTCACCTGTAAAGAGTCACGACATTATGGGATTCATTTAGCTTTTTGATGCTGTCGGTCTCATAAATGTAGAAAGACTTCATTCAATTCCATTTTGTTTTTATAGCACTTTTACAATTCACATTGCATCAAAGCAGCTGTACAAGAAAAGCGAGAAGTTAAACACACAGAAAGTAAGATCAAATTCATGAGATTCAGAAAATAAAGACCTTAATTTAACATTCTCTTCTAAATCTACTTCTAGTTATTAGCAATAATTGTCAATCACTCAATCGTGACGTAATCTTTACTGTAAATCTCTCACCTCAGACCATCATCATCATCATCATCATTATTATTGGGTTGCATTGATATACATGACAAACACGAGACTCACTGTGTTCAGACTCAGGCGTCTCGCATGAAAGAGAATATCAATATTTAACAGAAAGAGTTTTCAGGATTCAAAGCTGAAAACAATTAAGAGGGCGATTAGTCTGTTTCCCATAATGCAAATGATCTTCTGTTTTTCTAATGTGCTAAACCTTATCACTGCTATAAAGCCGTCTGAATGTGAGATTGGTTTAACCTCACTTTAAATCATCACTTGCCCTGAGATGATGCCCGTGTCATTATGATTATCTGATGCTTGGATCATTTTTGGGGGGAAACGAAAGCATTCATTATCAGACCGACAATAATCTGATGCTCCCATAGCAAAGAGATTTAAATAACATCTATTATCAGATGAAGAAGTGTTGGATTCTTTAGATCACTTACAAACATTTACCGTTGTTTTATTGTAGTGAAAGTGCAGTAATCGTGTTTATTGCCATTTATGTAACTACACTTTCACTACAAACGCCAAGGTTCTACAGCGATTACTGAAAAACCTTAACGCATAAACAGTAAACGATCAAATGATTAGATGATCTTTCTGTCGGTTGACATCTCGTGTCTTCTGACAGGTTTCTTATGTGAAGGCTATAGACGTCTGGATGGCCGTGTGTCTGCTGTTCGTCTTCGCTGCGTTACTCGAATATGCCGGCGTCAATTTCGTCTCCAGACAACAGAAGGAACTTCTTCGCTTGAAAAGAAGACAGAGACGAAACCTGAAGGTACAGACATTAGAAGACAACAGCATTATTCTGACAGAAGCGTCACAGGCTATTTGAGGTTCAAGCATCTTTTGTCACCTGAAGACACGATCACACGATACACAGAACAGAGAGAGAGAGAGAGAATTACCCACACGATTAAACAAATACACTTCCCTGTTAAGGGAACTAATGAGAAATCAAAGCCAGACGGAGATAATGCCATCACTAATAGGACAAAAACAGCATTTACTCAACATCTTTAATTGAAAGAGGATGATTCACATCATACAGATGCTCAGGAGACAGTTCCGTGAGGTCAGACATGTTTGTAGTCTCAGCACCTCAGCGGATCATTAAACTGAGAATGTTCATTGAATAATGTTGGACCCTCCAGTTGTTTTCACGCTCAGATTTATGAACCTGTTTGACATCATATTTATTCTTTACGCAGGACGACGAGCTACAAGACGGACGTTTGCACTTCACCGCCTACATCATGACATCACGTGTTACAGACGGAAACGCAGTGAAAAGTTCCTCGACGAACTGCATCCAGCCGCCGCCGGTCCTGAAGGACACTGAACCGAACAGACGCAAGTTTGTGGACAGAGCAAAGAGGATCGACACTGTATCAAGAGCGGCATTCCCGCTGGCTTTCCTCATCTTCAACATCTTCTATTGGATCACATATAAGATCATCAGACACGACAGCGCCAGGAAAGTCTAGATGTGCTCATTCGGCTTCAGATGTCTGTTTCTGTGGAGACAAACACACGTCTTGTGCGACGGCAGGAGCAAAAGGAATTTAAGTAGATTGATGGATAGATTTAAAGTCTGTGAATATATGGAGTCAGTGTTGTTATACACACGATCAATGTTTTCTATGATTGTCTTTTGATAATGAATCGTTTAGTTATTCTGTTCACTCTGAAGGTCAAGTACAGAAGCACACAAACACAAGTTCCATGTATAGATGTGCATCACACCTGTCAGTCTTCCAGATCTCATTCATGACTCCATCGGGTTCATTCACTGGACATTATTTTCTCAGCTGTCGTCTCAAACATGCTACAGTACATGACAGACCAGAGCGTGACTCTCGGTACAGTATCTTGATATCAATATTCACTGCACTACAATAAAAAACAAGAAACTTAAGAATCAACCCCTCATCAGACCACACACTTCTGTTTCAGCATCTCACAGTGATACCACATTTGAACACAAAACAGCATTTGATACAAATAAATACAACTTTTTCATTAGTCCTCTTTAGATGAACATGCTGCAGCCAGTGTTACCATGGAAACCACATATATTAAGTTGAACCAACATCTGTCTTTACAGTCTTATGGTAACCACACATTAACCATGGTTTTACTATAGTAACCCTGGCTGAAGCATGGTATTTGTAGTACAACTGTGGTTATACAAACTGTAATAAATCCACGGTAAATCTTCACACGAGGGGCAGAGATTCAACTGTCATGAAAACTATGATCTTAAATCATACTAGAAGAAAGAAAGTGTTCATTTTCTATCTGCATATGTTTAATAAAAACACTCCAGACATGAGTAAAACCTTCAGATTTATTGAATCTCATTTCTCTGATCAAGAGCAGAGCGGAAACAAAAAAACATTTTCCACAAACGCTGATGTTAATGCTGCCGGTGGAGTTCGCTCAACGTGAGGAAGGTAAAGCTGGTTTCTCTGAAGAGGATAAACGGCAGGGAGACTGCTTCATCCGTACACCTCTGAGAATCAGAGAAGCTGAAGGGTTTCATGTGGAAATGTCACAGAAACATGAAAAGAGTCTCTGGAGATGTCAGCTGAAGCTCATGAAAACCCATCAGGCTCGTTCGTCATTCAGTGTGGATTTGGATGAGAGCTGACTGAAGGACACCAGAGAGGACAGACCTTTCAAATGTCACTTCCCCCTGTGAAAATAAAACCTCTCAAACATCTTCTCAGAGGAACCCAAAGAGAGAAGTTTACAATGAGATTCAAGTCTCACAGTTCAGCTCAAGATGAGAATTCTGTCATCGTTTTTCCTCCCTCATCCTGACATCAAACCTGTTTGAGTCTTTCTTCTTAAGAACACAACGTTGAACATTGAATTGATCATCAAACAACACTGAACCCCATTGATATACACCAAACCACTGACGCATTTCTCAAAATATCTTCCGTCGAGTTCCACTGAAGAAAGACTCACGTACAGATTTACAAACATATGAGAGAGAATAAATGAAGACACAATTCAACTGGTCTCTTGCATTTTTAGTTTGTGACTCAGAAATGAGATTTAAACGATTCAATGCAGATGAAGATTATCAGACATAAACTTGTGTCTGTTCCTCAGACCATCACATCACTACTCCATGTCAGATTCTCACCCTTTACCTACAGACGAGGTAAATCTGTCTGTGCTTCTCTTAGAGCGACTACATCACCGTTCATCTGCGTGTGAATCAAGCTCTCCATAAGTCTGCAGTAGCGTGTGGCGTCCACCAGGGGTCGCAGTCTTTTATTGTACCGCTCTCTCTCTGTCTGCCACTCATCTCTTAATCTCTGCAGGGTCTCAGAGGAGCATCTCTCTCCTCTCTTTACTCCTCTCTCGTCACACTGAAGAACAGAAGACACCGCCTGTGTGATGCTCTGTATCTCTGTCTCTAAAGTCTGTGACAGACCTCCAGAACGTCCGCGAGACCTCGGGGTCCCGACCAGCGTCACGTGATGTGATACAGGCAGAAAATCACACAGCGAGTTCAGAAACCTCAGCAAATCCAGCTCGTCTCTGTGGAGGTGAAATCAAACATATTACACACAATGACATGTGACGCGTCATGTTAAAGATGGGAATCAGACACATCCGCACATGATTTTAAACACGGTTAAATGAACTCACACTTTTCATACATGATTTTTCTAGTCATTTGTGATGATTGAATTTTGAAATGAATGATTGTAGATGCTAGATGCTTCAGTGATCATAAAGTAGCGAGCAATAAAAACATCAGAATTCTCTGCTTCCAGTCCTGTTCTGATGCGGAACAGACTGATAAATCTGACACGACAGATTCAAAATGACAGACAGATTTTCACCTGTAGTGAACTGTTAAGAGCCCCTGGAAAGGTGTTTTCAGCACCCAATGAAAAATCAGTAGAGCAGAAGGGGGTGTGGTGTAGATTGGCTCCACCTCCAGTCGCTCAGCGTGCTGCTCGTCCCGCAACCAACCCTGAACATCAGCCAGCGTGTGATCACAGCAATCGATGAGAAAACACCACGAGTCCATCACAGCCATCAGACTGAGAAGATCATCTCTGGATTCCTCTGAACACAAAACATCATTCGTACGAACCAAATCAAGTCATCGCGTAACAAGTTTAAACCAACACACATTGTCCAAATCCACTGTTACAAAAGTCATTTTCAATGCAATTGTGTAATCGTGTACCTGTGTTGAGTTTAGTGTCCCGCAGAAGCCGTGGATTCATCTTCCCCGGGTGAAGATCTGTGATATCCACTGAGATCTGTCCGCAGTGACGAGAGACTCGAGCAGATGTTGGTGTGCAGTAATGGAGTATGATGGGATATGTGACACTGCTGGAGGTGAATAATGGCTTCAGATCAGTGACTGTCAGTAGAGTGAATGCTGATGTGATGTCAGCAGAATGTCTGATGTTCTTCACAGGTGGTGGATGACAGCGTTCACTCGTGTCTGATGTGGAGCTGTGCTGTATTAAACTCCTGCTCTTCACGGCTACAGGACAAACCGCTAACACTGAAGCGCTCATGTTCCTTACACACCTACAAACACAAACACATGTTTCATCAGGAGGACGATATATTCATTTAATTAAAGTCTCAGTGAAATAAAAAAATGACAATTCCTATTTTTCCCTGAAATATCGCAGCGTTTATTGTAAATTGCTGCCAGTTCCATTTAAAAATGCAACGGCTGTTTTGATACATCCAATCAAATCGCAGTGAAAGACGTAGTCACGCCCGCTATTTTTCACATTAGAAATGAGTAAAAACGATCTGAGTTCTTCCATTAGGTAACATAAGCTTAACAACACGTTTAGTACAGCATTTACTAATAAAATAAACATTAGTTAATGCACAGTGAACAAACCTAAGCAACTGTGTAGACATTAACAAGCATGAATAAAAGATGACATCATCTTAATGAAAACGTTGTTCATTGTTAGTTCATGTCAGCTAAAGCATTTACTAATGTTGAAAAATAAAACCTTTCTGTAAACCGTTATCAATATTTCTGAAGGGTTTGGTGATATTCAATCGAGCTATTTGCTTAAGAATTCTTCTTGCATTAACCATTTTGAATGTTGAACACCCACGAGTACTGTACGTTTACATCGGTAGAGTTACACGTGCAACATACGTGTTATTTGGGGTTGCCATGACGATGCCAGAGATCAAACTCTCCTCGATGACTCTCTGCCAAACTCTGAGCACCTTCACTGGAGCTTCGTCACGTTCAGTCTGCATCGGTTCATCAGAGACGTGCACCTCATCATCCTCATCTTCATCCCACAGAGACACAAGACCCTCCTGTTAAAAAACACAAACACTCATCTTTACAAGAGCCCCATACTGCATTATACTATAATATTCACCGCACGCATGTAGTGAACTGCTCGGACAGATGGTGTGTGTGGACCTGTTCTGGAGACGAGATCACATGTTTTCTGCCTGATATCAGATCAGTCAAAGCCACTAACACATGATGTAACAGTCTATCTTTAACATCGACATCCCTCTGAAGATCCTCAAGAAGGTTCAGACCGCTCTAAAAACACAAATCAGCAATTCAGCAGTAAACAAACACATGATCCTTGACATGTTTTCACAAGATAAATCTTTTAGTTCAGCTCTATGTGCTGTCATCGATTATCACACACATTACCTACACATAAGATGTACGGATACACACTAAGAATGGAGGCATTCATTCTCAAGGTCTGAATTCCTTTCTGTACAGCAAGCCACATATGTTATCTATTAAATCAAACAAAGGTTGTTTTTTTAAAGGAATTATTCACCTAAAATAATGTGTTGACATTATGTCTGGCTTTTAATGAGACAAGAAGGTCATGTTTCTTTTTTATTATTTCTTTATTCTTAAAAAATGTGTGGCACGTCACAGAAAACTACAGCTTTCAGTTTATATCAACATGAGGAAAACACATGTCATGTTTGGGTGAACCATTCAGCACATGTACAGTATGTTGATGGATGAATCTTGTGCCGTGTTGAGCTGTGATACCTGTAGTCTGGATTCTAAAGCTCTGACGGTGAGCAGGTGGTTTTCCTGAGCTGTGTCTGATGTACTCAAGACGTCACTGTCTGCTCGTCCACACTACAAAAGTGTACACAGTATTAACACAAACACGTCTTAAGTCATCTAACACAATGATTCTAATCTGACAAAAATCTCAAAATCTCTCGCAAGTCTGATACAGAGAGACACAACTAACTGCATTAAATCAGCGACTTCCTGAATCTTTTGTTAGACAATATTGCAATATTGGGATCTCATACATCTCTGAACAGATTTCATTATATCAACATCTGATCTAATATTACTCAAGATACTTTTAATAGATTTATAAGACTCAGTGTCTAATATGAAATCTGGGCATTGAAGCAAAATCATTTTAGAAGCGTCTGAAGTGAGGATGAAATCAATGTTGACGAACAGAATATGTGATGCCACACAGATCGGTGAGGAGGAAGTTGCTAAGCAACTCTCCAGAAGACCTCGGCTCTTCAAACACGACGAGAATCTGATCCGTCCCGCATCCCAGAAAATCATCCACCAGCGGCAGACGCACATCAGTCCAACAGCAGCCCACCTGACACAGACATAAACATCATTCCTGCTGAACACCTACAATCATGATGAAGATTTAATAAGTTCTGTGATGCATGCCATGTTTTTATTTGTTTACATAAAGATGGTGTCGTGAGCTTGACATGTTTGCAAGAGCAGATCTCAATGTTAAGTGACATGTCTGTGCTTTCAAGTGTCACAAATATAAGTCGAATGATGAACATCATTTGTGAAAATCGTTCTTTGTGTTCAGTTAGTGAAAACATTGATTATTCAAGTAAAGTGTTCCTGTGTTTTATCTAAACTATACATTTTGAAACTATTTGACTCAGGGCTGTGCGATATCACAGAAAAATGTGATATGCGATAGCACGCTATAATGCGATATTCAATAAGAATTTTCTTTTCTAAAATCTATTTAAATTGTAATCAAATATATTAAAGAAATGATATACCAACATATATCACATTATTTGAGGAAAAAGAAAGCATCACTGAAAGTGAACAGCCATGTTTTACTGTTGCATTAATCAAATCGGACATTTTGTAAACAAACAAAAATAAATAAAACAAATTTCGCTTGGAGACGCGGATTATTGATTGACTTGCGTCAGAGCACACGCACGCTATCATGCGCACGCACGCACATCCCAACTAACATCCGCGTGCCAGATAGATACTATACTATCAGCATCCACCTATTGCGATATGCACATGTGCGATAGTTCGATAGTTTCAATATATTACCCAGAACTACTAGGTGAGTTTTACCTTTAAACGTCTTCATGCATATTTCCTTTTTTTAAGATATGTTTATATTTTAGTTTTTGATGTCTTTAATCAGATTAGACAGGAAGTCATTGGGAGAAGACAGGAGGGCAGGATCGGCAAAGGACCACCGAGAACGGGAATAGAAGAAAGGTCGCCAAGACCAAAAGGCAATCTGTGCCGACCTACATGCATATTTCTTTTATGCTTTTTGTGATTTTACATTTATGCATTTGGCAGACGCTAATATCCAAAGCGACTTACATTGCATTATCCTATACATTTATACATAGGTATCTACAATCCCCTGGGATCCAACACTCAACCTTGCATAGTTAACGGAATGCTCTTACCACTGAGATACAGGAAAGCTTTTTCTTAGAGGATCTGTTGATCAAAAAAGAAGCCCTCGCCTCACCTGGAACGTGTCTTTCCACACGGCACAGACATTCCCCTGACTGAAGGTGATGATGATGAGACAGTCATTTCTGACAGTGTGCACCGTCTGGATGCTCTGAGGATGTTCATACGGCAGAAGACAAACTTCCAGAGGAACAGCGTTCTCAAAATACACCAGCTGCTTCATGCTCGTGGCCACCAGCACCGCAGACATCACAGAACCAGCAATCTCATCAGCTGACAACACGCTCATACACCGGATCACAGAACTGTAGGCGTCAGGTACCAGACAGTCTCCGGTTAAAGTTCTTTCATCTTCTATGAAGTGCAGCGTGTTTTTCAACCCCGTGACACCGAGCGATTCATTCAGGCCTTTTTTAGACACAACTGGGGTCCCCAGAACCACTAGTTTCCTCTGACGGAGAGGCAATTCACCAATGAAGCTAACAGTCATGGGTACAGGAACCTCCTTCACTCCAGGAGTCTGTGAACATACATAGCAGACTGTGTTTTCATGACACCACACCAATGTAGGCCCTTGCAATATTGAAATATTCTCTCTTATCTCATATGGCAACACAAATTCTGCACGAAGCTTGGCATCCGTGAGACCATTTACAGAGTACAGCACGTATTTGAAAGCAGACGTTCTCTTCCGGCACAGTCTGAGCAGAACGCACGGCACTGTTCTTCTCTGTTGCACATCCAGAGCGCAGGAACAGTGAACGATGTGTGATTCAGCAGAGCCGTCTCTGTGCAGCGGGTACACGGTGTGATCTCGACTGAAGAAGCTCCTAGTGTCAGGGTTAAAGGTCAAGCTGTAGAAAGTGACCTCTGAACCTCGACGCTGATCTCGGCTTCTGGAGCTTACGGTCTTGCACTGGAACACCAGCACATCTCCTCCAACCGGCAGCATTTTAACGGCCATCATCTGAACGCTGGACACCTGGAGAAAAGACAAGAGAACATGAGAACAAGTGACAGAAAACATCAGAAGGGATTGAAGGAAAACACGACAAACTGTCACGTTGACATTTGTATGATACGTTCATTTACCGTTGGAAGAGTAAACTTAAGAACATTTTGTAAAGAGGTTACATACATATAAATGCATGCGTTACGTTGATATATCTACTAAATGCAGCCATAATCCACAATATTATCTCACAGGATTTCTAATAAAGGTTAAGTTACGGTTTTCAAATACAGGCGGCGTGTGACAGTTATCTTATTATCATGATTATTCAAGATGATATAAACTGATGTGATATCACAGTTAAAAGGTGTTTGATAGTATACATTATATAGACGATTTGAATTACACAGAATTCTCACATATTTGCATTCGCTGTGTTGTTCCCTGAACTCTCTGTTAGTCACTTTGGACAAAAGCATTATTTTGTGATGTAAATGCATTAAATATCTGAGGCAAATCCTTGAAACCACAGAAAAGTTCTGTATGTAAAACAACATGTCCAATATAACATTGTTGACGACAAAACGCATAAACAATTCCCCAAAAGCTTTACCCTACTTATTTGTTATTAAACACAGCATAAAAGAGAAAAGATAATAAAAACTATATACTCAAGAGTATTCAGATTAACAAATAACATATATATATATATATATATATATATATATAAGTCTATAGAAATGTGGCTTTATAACAGTCCACCGTTCTATTAGCTTTAGTGTTCCTTACCTCCTTCAAAATATTGACAGAGCTCAAATTTAAAATGCATAAAGTTTGGTGACCATCGACATTTGTGAATATGAAACTAAGCAAAAATGAAATTATTTTACCTAAAGCTTTATCATATAAAAACGACATATTTTAAGCTTCCAAAACAATGTCAATGCCTGAAATCTCCCTTAAAACATCTTAAAGTCAAACCAAAACAAACATGGTTCAAATGCAGAATAGTTCCATCATTCATATGACAAAAAGCACAAGTTATATTCATGTGTATATATGTGTTTATATTCATGTGTTTACGCAGAAGTCAATCATCCTCAACTTTACCTCATGCGGTGATGTTTCTTCCTCGTCAAAGTGCGCGCGCATTCGCAGCTTCCGGCCGGGTGTTTCTTAAAGAAACAGTGCTGCTGTTCGATCGCAAAACAAGTGATGTCGTCACCGCGCGTCGCTGATTTAATTCAACGCATGACACATGTATGTGCTTTTAACCGCACGAGCGCGACACGGTCGCTTTATCTCGCGCAGCAGCCGCGCAAAGGTTTGTTTGATTTGTCAGAGCCGTAATGGCGTCATCAGAGGGAGCAGTTTCCGCGAGCCTGCGCTCGATCCCGCTGAACACTCTGCAACTGCTCCCGCTGTCAGTCACTGAGGACTATCATGGCGGATGCAGGGCAGCCCGAATCAGAGCAGGTAATCAGACGGCTAACATTCATAAACATAACGACTTATGTCAACCTCGCAAACACATTTCTAACAACTCATCTACTGTCTCCAAAAGGACATCGAAAGTAAGATCGAAGAAACGCGACAGAGGTTTAAAAGCGAGTTTGTTGAAGGTGAGTGTTTCACGTTAGCAGTTCGCTAAGTTCACAAGTGTCATTATTCACAACAACACTGTTCACGTTGATCTTGTTTATGAAACGTCATGTTTGATTGTTGTTTACAGCGACGTGCGTAGATTGTTGTGCATTATGAAAACATCTGTTTAATGTTTGACACCAACAGCTGTTTGATTCAACACACGGAGAATGAACCGAAACCATGTTTTTAATGTTTCAAGCGTGGTCTTATATTCTCTTTTAAATGTTTAATGAGAGTTTCGAGACTTTACTTTTAGCCATACTTGGTGCTTAACTATAAGAATTAAGTTTTAATCATTAGTCTTAAAGTTAAAGTTTGTTTGATAAACTTCTATTGTGTTGGTGTTTGTGTGTGTTTGTGTGTGTTTGTGTGTGTTGGTGTGTGTTTGTTTCTGATCACTTCACTGAAATATATCTGAGTACAAAGAACAGTTGATTGATTGTCCTGCTGATGAAATCTGTCTCTCTCTCTCTCTCTCTCTCTCTCTCTCTCTCTCTCTCTCTCTCTCTCTCTCTCTCTCTCTCTCTCTCTCTCTCTCTCTCTCTCTCTCTCTCTCTCTCTCTCTCTCTCTCTCTCTCTCTCTCTCTCTCTCTCTCTCTCTCTCTCTCTCTCTCTCTCTCTCTCTCTCTCTCTCTCTCTCTCTCTCTCTCTCTCTCTCTCTCTCTCTCTCTCTCTCTCTCTCTCTCTCTCTCTCTCTCTCTCTCTCTCTCTCTCTCTCTCTCTCTCTCTCTCTCTCTCTCTCTCTCTCTCTCTCTCTCTCTCTCTCTCTCTCTCTCTCTCTCTCTCTCTCTCTCTCTCTCTCTCTCTCTCTCTCTCTCTCTCTCTCTCTCTCTCTCTCTCTCTCTCTCTCTCTCTCTCTCTCTCTGTCTCTCTCTCTCTCTCTCTCTCTCTCTCTCTGTCTCTCTCTCTCTCTCTCTCTCTCTCTCTCTCTCTCTCTCTCTCTCTGTCTGTCTCTACAATATTGCCAAAGCATTGAACACATAACAAAAGACAAACAAGACAAACAAACATTCGAATCAAATATAAGGTGCTGAGTAAGGCATTCATATAGAATGAAATATAAATGAAAGTATATGGAAATAAAATATCAATATCAACTGTAGATATCTGTCAGAAACATGAATGTAGTAAACAGTCTATATGTATATCTCTGTCTGTCTGTCTGTCTATCTGTCTCTCAGGACAGTCTTCAGATCACTATGACTCCAGAGACGTGGAGAAACTCTTCAGAGATGACAGTCAGGTGGAGAGCTACCTCACCTGGAGACACTTTGTGGTGGAGGACACCTTAAAAATGATCGATGAGAGCTTTCGTTGGAGAAAAGAGTTCAACCTCAATGGTGTGTTTGTGTATTTTTTGTCTGTGCATATGTGTGAATGTGTGTGTGTGATTTCTTCGCAGATAAAGAGGAAGTTGCTCACATATGTGTTGGCTTGTTATTGGCTAAGACAGACAGACAGAAACACGTCTGTCACACATTTCACCTCAGAATGTGAAATTTGAAAAGTCATCTTTTTTGCTTAAAGAAAAGGGATATTTCAGAACCAGTAACATTTTTGCATTGAAATGATGTTTGTTTTAAATGACAGATAAGCGCATTTAGTGGTTATTTTCTGCTTATTTGACTTAAAATTGTTCTGTCAGCATGTGCTCATGTGACTCTGTGGAACAGAAGACAATGTTTGAAGAATGATTTTTTTATGTTTAGTTTAATTTAGTTAAATTTGGAATAACATGAGTGTAAATAATGATGACATTTTGTGTGTTTATAATCGACGCTGTTTGTCGTGAGCAGAAAGCAGTTCACTTGCTTACTTGCAGTTTTGTAAGCACACAGACACCATCGGTCCTTCCTGTAATACTGGTTTGCTGTTATTATTTGAGTTTTATTTACTTCCTCCCTCGATCAGGGGTTCATGTGCATCATGTGTTTTATTTCATTTCTTCTATATGCTTCATACAGCTGCTAAAGACGATTTGTTTGCTCGGCCTCAGATACAAAAGTCCACTTGTCTGTATTCTATATTTAAAAGCATTTCAATTCGAACCATTTCAAGCGATGTGGTATAACAAATGATAAAATGATGATTTTGGCTTGGTAAATATATCATGAGATTCAGAGCAAACCGGTTGTGTTGATCGAGGAAAAATGCGATGAATGAATGGAATCTTTCTGCTCTTTCTTCCTCCAGACCTCACAGAGAACAGTGTTCCCCCGTGGATGTTTGAGACCGGAGCTGTTTACCTGCACGGCTACGACAAAGAAGGAAACAAACTCTGTATGTCAACTTCAAATTCTCAGACTTTAGATTTTCTGTGCTGTTAAAATAAGATATGTCAGTGCTGCACGCTTGGTTTTCATTTGTGTCCAAAACCATAAACACGCACTAAATGTGCTCCATCAGGTCAGTAGGGTGTCAGTCAAACATTACGATCCGTCACGGATGAGCAAGACAGAGATCAGATATAGTTTTGCTTATCAATCTACAGATTTCCTTCGGTTCATGAATCGTGTGTGTGTGTGTGTGTTTTGACTCTAGTCTGGTTCAGAGTGAAGCTTCACATTAAGGATGCTAAGACGATACTGGATAAGAAGAGATATGTGGCGTTTTGGTTGGAGCGTTACGCTAGACGTGAGCCGGGAATGCCATTGACGGTTGTGTTCGACATGTCCGAGTCCAGCCTCAGCAACATCGTAAGTATCTTTATTAAACTCAACATGCACAAGTTCTGAAATGATGCTCAGATAGAACGCTCTGGATGTCTGATAATCTTCTGTGAAGGATCTTGACCGCCTGATGTAGCTGTTAACAGTTTATAAACAACAACATGACGTGACATTATTATCATATTTAGCGGATGTGCGTTCACAGTGACACAGCTCATCCAATCAGAACACTCCGTTTTAAATACGAAAGCCCTCATCCATGTCCATAATGTTTCCAAGTAAGAGAAAAGAATCCATTAACTAAATTGAATTTGAAAAGTTGAATTCAAAGGATTATAAAAACTGGTTGGAAACAAATTCAGCATGTTTTGATGGAGTATGTAGCACGGTCCTGTATATAAAATGCTTTCACGTCAATCACAAAGCAACTCAATATATGAGTGTGTGAATGCTGTTTTTCTGCTGAAAGGCTGTAAATATATTCTGATTAGTTTGGATGGTTAGTAAAGTTGTGACCTTCACATTAAGGTCATTACAGCTGCTGAAGACCCAGTGAGACACACGCCGTTCACTTCTCCATAGATTAACATGACCTTCAAATCAAACCGACTCTCTCCACTTATCCCAGAAATCTTCCCGTCTAACTGTTTATCTCTCCGTCTCGTGTTTCTGCAACAGAAATGTAAAGCAGTTTTCTGATCTGAAGTGACTGTGAAATGCTCTTGTGTGTTTCTAATGTTATTGTTGAGGTATTTTGGCTGTTTTTGATCATAATTCTAAGCCAGGCTTGTGTATATCAATGTTCTTCTGTACGTGATTGATCTCGTGTGTGTGTGTGTGGTTAGTGGCTATCTGGTCAAGCTTGAACCCGTTAAACTCAAAGAATCGTTTGGAAGAAAGTTGTGAAATTTGACAAATGATCTAAATGTCACTCTGACCCATTGTGGGGTCAACATCTGTCCACTTCAGTGAGTTTGGCTCAGACTCCGTGGCTGTTTGCACCTCGTTTTTAAAATAAATATTCTATTCTGGTCTGTTATTTTCATTTCTAAGTTGTGAAATTTCTCAGTAGTGGCTCTCAGGATTTAATATGAAGAACAAACAGAAAACTAAGATGAAGGTCACTGGAGCGTTCAGTGAACACAACTGAATCATGATTCACTAGAACGGTTTCAGTGTGATGCTCATTCACGTTTTCTTCTTTTAGGACATGGACTTTGTCAAGTATATCATCAGCTGCTTCAAAGTCTACTATCCAAAGTTTCTTTGTGAGTACATGAGGACATCATCTGCTGTGTTTAACTTAAAGAAGCTGATTAAATGCTAAATGACTAAATGTAATCTGCTCGTGTGTTTCTGTGTTTCACAGCGAAAATGATCATGTATGAGATGCCGTGGATCATGAACGGTGAGTTATTCATTCATCTGATGAGTCGGCAGATGAAAAATCTCCATTAAACATAAGAACTGTTTTTCAAAACTTTGTTGTTTTAAAGATAATAAACAATATTTCAGGATGACATTTTCTCCGTTCACCTGCTGTGGTCAAGTGTCTTCGTCCTGAAATTATATCTTGTGTTTTGTTTTGTGTGCGACAGCCGCCTGGAAGATCGTCAAGACATGGCTGGGTCCTGATGCCATCAGTAAACTCAGGTTTGTCTCCAAGAGTGACATCCAGACGTTTATTGACCCTGAACACCTTCTACCGCACATGGGCGGGACGGTACGCAACAGTCATTTTAAGAGATTACGTACTAGATTTGTCATGATGCCAAACATTCAGCAGTCGACACAAACTACAATCTATTCATACAAATATTAACAATGAAATAAAAGCAAAGGCATCAAGTATTTCTCGTTTTTTGAAGACACTCACATTGACCGTGTTCACACGATATGTCGTGACAGGACCAGTTTAAATACAGTTATCCTCCTCTGCCTGATGATGACTTCCAGTCACCCATCTGTGAGAACGGTCCAGTCATCAGTGAGGATGAAAGTGACATCAAGGACATTGAATTGGAGTCTAAAGAGACCCTGGAGTCCAGCTTCAGTTCTGATTTGAACATCAAACCCAAGAAGGTGCAGTATATCACATTCATATCAAACACCTCCGTCTCTCACAACACCACACAATCTGCATAAAGACAGGGCATTAGGAAAGGTTTCAGGACGTGGGTAGTTGGTGTAACATCGTAAATTTAGAAAACAAACTGTAACTAATATATTATGAATTTTTCTATTTGTAATCTCTTAACATGCACTCGGCCTGTGGGCGGGACCAAAGGGCGTTTTTAGCGCGTCTGCATTTTTTTTTTGCCTTTGTTTTACATGAATATTCAATCATCTATCCCAAACTATGCATCATTTGAACGTTAAAACGCTAAAACACTCAACATTCAGGTTCTGAACTTGGTTTCGCTATCAACAGAATGCTTAAAAACAGAGCTGCATGTTTCTACAAAACAACATAAGAGCGATTTATCTTCAATGTCAGTGTGTGCTGTTTATTTGTGCACTACCCACATGTGATGTTAATAGCAGTTACATTAGTTTCCTCACAGAAGAATATTGTAATTCTTGTTCTTTTGAATGTCACTATTGCATCTCTACACGCTTTTAAATCAATATTCTTCTTTATTTTTTGCTCTCTGTATAATCAAAGCCTCCCGCACACATTAACAGCAAGATGATTTACTGCGGTAACATATCTGTGATGTTTATCAGTCGTTGGTTTACAATCACAGTGCTTGTGCTGAAGATTAAATCAGGATGTGATCATCAAGGTCAAAGGTCAGTGTGCTTTGATGTCACAGCAGGTGAGCGTGAGTCATGTGATCTGGTTTGCTCATGTGCAGCTCCATGCATGCGAAACTAAACGGCTGTGATGCACTTTAACCTTCACCCTTCAGTCTCATTAGCAGACGTTTTCTATGACTCTCTCTCTCTTTATTTGTGACATTGTTGTGTATTCGTAACTTCTTGCTTTTGTACTTTTGTTCTTAATGTTTGTTGAAGTATTTTGGTTTCCAGAAATCACCTTTAACACATTTCTGTGGGAATTCCTGTTGCTTGAGCTTTGTGTTAGTCAGACACACAAACTGATCAAACGTGTCGCTTGAATGAGTCGTGAAAGCATGTGTTCACAGCAAGGTATTTTTACTCTGACATATTTAGCATTTCTTATTTTCTGAAGCTGAATGTCAGTGTTCCATCTCTCCGAAACCAAAACACTCGTCATTGATATCGCCGCACGTCACACAGTCTCCCTGCTGACAGGTTCAGATGATTGACATCTTCAGTCAGGTTGCTGTAGGTCATGATCATCATGTGACATGTTTGAAGCTGATGTGCGTTCTCTTGTCTGTCTGTCTGTCTGTCTTGACACAAGGCCTGATAAGACAATGTTTGATGTTTCTACACCGTCGAGTGTCTTCAGCATCTCATCTGTGTCCAGCACATTTCAACCAGCAGTACATTTCATCAGCACTTCATCTCTTTGATAAGAACTTCAATTCATGTTTTAAAGCGTTTTGATGTGTTTTTAATGACGTCTCATTTGATAGTTGTCAAATATGTTCATGTGTTTCTTTTAGTGATGATTGTATTTCAAGCATTTCATTTGAAGTTGTGTGATGGTTACGGGATGTAAACTGAGAGCTGGTTCTCATTCAGCAGTGCGACGTAAAAGCCAATGATGAGTTTTTATGAAGTTTAACAGAATGATTTGTCTTTAAACATGCTGACCTGTGGTCTCATGCGGTCTGGAGGATTAAACACATGTTCTTTTCTGAAGATTTACTGCAACCGTCCAAACCAAAATGAAGAAGTTGTGTTAGCAGATGCTTTTGTTGTATTTCACTGATGTCTTTGTTCTTGTTATGCTGAAGCTTTACGAGAAAAACTATTTTAATATCCGTCCTTCCTCTTAAAGTAATCACATGATATTTTACACTAACACTCCACACTAACACTGACTGTGTGTTTAATCACACCGCAAATATTATAAACCTCACTCTTAGTTCTCATAGTAAGAGACAAGAATTGTAATAATCATTTTATTATGATTTCACGATGATTCATACTGTGGTTTTTTTTATGTTGACATTTAATGGAATATCAAAGTTAATTTCATGATTATTTACTAATGATCTAATGACTGGAACATTTCATTTAATGTGAAAACACTGGTATGTTTAAACACTTGACAGTTTATTCAATCGGTTGTAAATTGATTTCAAGTTTGTTTTTTGACATTTCACTTTAATCTGACGCTTAATAAAGTCCACAACATTTCAAACTCAATGGTCTCTTTCATTCTGTCGTATCTCTCTCATGAACGCTGCTTCTGTTTATGAGTAGTGTCGCTCACTCTTTCTATGATGACCTTTGACCTGTGACACAAGCCTCCTCCTGACTTTCTCAACATCATTTCCATTGAGTCACGTTTGGAAACTCTGAAGTTTCACTTCTGCAGTAGAACAGAAGTGTTTGTGTTTCGGCCTCCTGACCTCTGGCGTACGTGAGTGCGTGTGTGTGTTTCCTGGGATGGTTGGAGTGATCCGTCTGTTGTTTTATGTGTGAATGGAGTCACTGTTGTGTGTTTTCATGTGTTGGGATCACGCTGAACCTTCACTGTGTCCTTCAGTTCTGTCTTTATATCGCGGCTCCCTTCAAACTGTGACATCATCACTTTTGACCAGTTACATGTGAGACGCATTTGTTTGGCGTGACGAAGGGCTGTAACTGTAATTGATAGATGATAAATGATTGTTTTATATTTGATGTTTTTCAGGTTAACTTTCAAGAGGAATGTCAGAGGTCGGAAGATCTCGACAGAAGTGAAGGAACTGGTCGACTCCGAGGCGTAAGAAAACCTACAACCACTTTCAAAGGCACCTTACTGCACATCGGGTAAATATACTGCATCCAACATGAAAGACAGATGTATAATATAATGAAGTGTAAGTCGCTTCAGAGACACGTGTGACTAAAACATCAGTCTTGACACTGAAGAACACGAGACACGATGGAGGATTTGATATGAGGATGTGTGTCAATGGGCACAAATACTATCTGAAGTCATTTTACGGCATTTCAGTAGATTTTAATAATAATACAATAAATAATTTCATAATCTCTTGCCAGATGGAAGTTAACGCATTTCACTTATGGAAAGTTTCTGTGTTCACATGGTTTAGATGTTATGACTAGAGGCTCATTTACATGAAATGAAATGAGTGTTTCTTCTTGATAGTGAGGTTTACTGTGAACAACAACAGACCGGAGCTTAATCCCATCAGGAGAGGATGAACAGCAGATGTATTACAGTTAAACCAGTTCTCTCGCTCTCCGCCTCTTGTCTGATGGGCTTTGATGTTTTCAAATGCTATGCGATCATAGTTCATGACCATGATACTACGTACCAAATATTTTTCTAGTCTTCATGCAGACTTTGACTTGAGACACACCCAAGACAGATTCATAATTCTGATTTATTCATTTATTTGCATTATTGAAGTCAAGTCAGCTTTATTTATATAGATCCTTTTACAATTTTCATTGTTACAAAGCAGCTGTACAAGAAAACATTGACTATAAGCAAAACATAAAAGGTAATTCAAGTCAAAACACAGGTCAAATATCAGACAGACTATAAATTCCTATATGCAGTGTTCATTAAATAAAACTATAAAATTCTGGCCAGGCAAACAGTGGCGAGGAACCCAAAACTCCATTGGAGGTGAAATAAACCTCAGAGGGAAAGCAGGCCTAACCAGGGGATTCAGTTCCCCTCTGGCAAAAACTGCAGCCTCTGCACAAGCTCAACAGTGCTGCACAACGAGGCATTTTTCATTTAAGTAAAGATACGTCGATATTTGTAATGTTTATTGTGTTTTATTTTTATACGGTAACATAAATGTGATTTAATATATATGATTAGTAGCTTTCCTGTAGCTCAGTGGTTAGTGTGGCATTAACAACGCCATGGTCATGGGTTTGATCCCAAGGGATTTCACGTACCGGTACTTCGATGTATAGGATAATGCAATGTAAGTGGCTTTGGATAACAGCGTCTGCCCAATGCATAAAGGTAAATATTATCATAGTTACAACTGTGATAAATGACATGTAGCAGGTGTGTGACTGTCTGTTCTGTGTCCCAGTCCGGCAGAAGAGCTCAGCTTTGGTGCTAAAGAAACCGAGAAGAAATGTTCGATCGTCCTCAACAACGTCACCAAAAACCAGGTGGCTTTCAAGGTCAGATTCCTGTGTTCACCTCGACAATTCGTGTCACGAACAACTCAAGGGTCTTTGCTATGAGAACTTTTATGAGCAAATCTCCTGTATGCAGGTGCGGACGACAGCGCCGGAAAAATACCGCGTGAAACCCAGCAACAGCAGCTGTGAACCCGGAGCAAGTGTGGATATTGTGGTGTCACTTCATGGAGGTAAAGAAGACCAAAACGTCATCACTCCCATCTTGTTGAATTACATGACACATTTGATGAACACGTGACTCTGTGTCTCTCAGGGTACCAGGCGTCGCCGCAGGACCGTTTTCTGGTCATGGCTGCTGAGATGGACACAAACACGGGATCTGCTCTTCCTGATCTGGCTCAGTTCTGGAAAGAAGTTCCCAAAACCAAAGTCATGGAGCACAGGTGACGATCTCACCATGAGCTTTGATGGAGAGGATATTAGTGCTGAAACATGCAGTAAAAACACCTCAGATCTGTTTCTCCTGTTTGTCTTCTGCAGGTTACGCTGTCACGTCCTAGAGAGTCCAAAGTCTCTTCTCAGTAACTCGTTTGAGAATTCATCATTCGCACCCTCCAATGAGCATCACGATCTCCAGACAACGGTGAGATTCTCGCAGAACCATTGCTTGATCTTAGTCAATACTAAACCTAGATCAGTGTTTCTGCCAGGATGTTGTGAAACTCTGGCGCTTGATGACGTCACGCACTAATCAAAGTGATACTTCACCCAAAAATGTGTTTGTGCTGATGAACACAGAGAAAGATATTTGGAAGAATGCGATAAGCAGACAGATCTTGACACCCATTGACTTAAAAATACAATGGTTGTCTAAAGAGCCCCAGAACAGTTTGCTGTCCAACATTCTACAAAATGTCTTCTTTTTGTGCTCGACAGAACTAAATACTACTATGGCATTCAATGGGTGTCGAGATATGTCTGGTTACAATATCTTTCTCGGTGTTCATCAGCACAGAGACATTTATACTCAATAGGAATAACTCAAAGGTGAGTAAATGATGACAGAATCCATTTTTGGTTGAAGTGTCCCTTTAACATATTCATGATGACATCACGTAGTTTCAATACCGCATTCCAGACATCTTGGAAGTGGGATATTTCCCACCACAAACACGGAAGTAACGTCTGGATTTACAAACATTACAAGTATTAAGTAACATAACTGTTGTAAATGATTTAGTAGGAATAAACCTTTTACAGTCACTGTTCCAATATTGGAACACCTAGGTTCACTTTAATATTTCACAACTAAAATCTAATACAATCATAAATCACTGTATATCATTGGAAAGGTCTAAGACTCTAGAATACATATTTGACCGGTGACTTTAATATTCTGGACTTTTTTTATTATTATTCTTAATGTGCAATTAAACTACATTTTTTATTTCATTTGTCAACTCCACACACTTTAACAATAAAGTGTTAAATCTCTTTTTTTTTTTTTAAACACACATAAAGAATGAATCCACATTAAATTTAGCTTAAAAAGATGAAAAAAATAAAGACCTGGTGACGGCTTGAGCTTTGACCGAGTTGATCTGTGTGTCCGCAGCTGCTGCGCGTCATGGCCACAAACTCTCGTCTGGAGCAGAAACTGGACGTGTGTCTGTGGGTACAGAAGGTTCTTGTGGTTCTGGTGTCGTTTCTGTTGGCTCTCAGCTTCATCACGTCTTACTCACTGTGGGGGTCATGAAGCAGGTCTCTCGTAGCCTCCACCATCAGAATCAAGATGCTCAGACTTCAGCGTGGAGACACAGACTCCATCTGATCAGTTTAGCGCAGTAACGGACCAGAACACATGGACAGAATGTTGCCGCATCGCTCTGGTCCACATCTACACCAGACTCTCGGCTGAAAGCATATTTTTATAACTCTCGCTGTCGAGATTAAACCGAGAGAAGTTTAATTTATAAAACATGTTGTGTAGAGATCATGCAAATATAATTAACTCTGATTTTTATGTATAGTATTTTATAAACACGAATGTATGAAGAAAAACCACACGGTCACATGTCTTTTCTTGACTCGATCAATATGATATCTTTGTCACATCTGTATAAGAACAGCTCATGTCATTCGGCACAGAGCGCTTGTGTCAGGTGTTCAGGTTCATTTTGCTTTATTTATCTGTTCGGCTCAGTCAGACGTTCAATTATTTTAAGGTGTGAGAACAAATAATATAAATGTTAATCTTAATGATCCTCGCACACATTCCTGAGACGTAACCGTCATGATTTATTATGATCATAAAGTATTTCTGTACCAGGTGTGTCGTGAGGCTTTCTCTCCTCTAGAACACGTGTCATATGTGGGGTCACAGATGGTCATTTATTCGTCCACACTGAAAGCAAACATTCTTCACGATTACATTGTGGATCAATTCAGCTGTCAGGTTTTCCTCCAGTCTGAAGCATAAACCAGTGACACGTTTAGATGGAGTTAAGTAGAGCGTGTGTCATCACCTTTATCTTTCTGACCTCTGATATAAAACAGCATGTCGTGGCTGTTCTGACTGAAGTTTGTGTGACCTTTGAACTCAAATCACTGTTCTCTCAATATCAGCATTTCTAGAAAGTAAACGACTGTGTTTTTACATCTCATTCTTGTGATCCATAGTCTATTTGAAGCATTTCAATCAGTTGTGTATCTTTTGGGGAACCTAATTCTTTCTGGGGAAAATTCATTTTCACATTTTTATTTTCATGAACTGGAAGAGTTTCATTTGGTGTCATTTCGAAACCTCTTGTGACCACCAAACTCTACACGTAATGACTCATTTATTTACCCTCAAGCTGTCTATGAAGAATGCTCATAACCTAACACTTCTGGGTCACCATTGACTACCATTGTAAGAAAACATGTATTTGTTCTGATGTACACAAAATAAGATATTCTGAAGAATGTAGTACATACAATGGCTAAAGACATTTATACAGAGGTGGAGAGAGGGAGTTTGATATGTGTCAGGTGGTAAATGGAACTGCGGTTCTTCTGGTTTAACAGCGCCATCACGTGGCTTCACATTTTACAGCTCATTGTATCTGCATTTCAATTTTACTTGAGAAAATTACTCAATTTCAAAATTAGCTTTCACGAAATTGTCCATAAAAACCCGTAAGAGACTTTGGTCACTTTTGATCATCATTATTATGATCATTCAAATCTACAAAATAGACAAAAATGTTTTAATACACAGATCTAAATGAAACATGTTGAATTTAGTGAACTGTATTATACTGTACACTACAATATCTGTAGTATTAACTGTGGTAATTAGATAAGAGCAAATACTGTAGTATACTTTAACATTTACTGTGGTAAGATTTAAAAACAACAGTGTCTAGCAATTTGAGCAACAGTAACTACTAAAGAACATGTTTATAACATTGGAAGTAATTCAGTCATTGTGCGACAGACTGCACTTATAGCAAAGCTTATAAAGTCAAATGTTAGGAGGATTACTTTAAATGTGACTAAAACGGCCAATAGATTTTCTTTGTCAGTGAATCATTCAACCAACTTCAAGAACGAAGCAAGTTAATGTGTTGAAAGACTCAGTGAATCATCATCTCGACCGATTCATTTAGGAGCTAAACGCGCAAAAGGATCATGAAAGTGTTTAAATGAGCGTTAATGCGCACACGCAACATTACTTACGACCGTTTAAGATAGTAAATGACCATTTTATTTTCTAAATATGTTTTTGATTGACATTTATTATGTCTCGCATTTCATGGAGCTATAGTGTTTATTTGAAAATATTTGGGGTTATATTGTTGGTGATGAAGGAAATAAAAATAAGCTGTAATGTGTTTTTGTGTGTATACGATTGAAACCCGATTGTGGGAAACTACAGAAATAATATTTTCCCTTAAAAGACATTTTAAAACTATGAGAAATAAACGATAAAGGCACGATAGATCATATTAAAGTGTTCATAACCAAACAAACAGTAGTTTGTAAAGAAGAAAAGCACACATGACCTGCAGCACATTCTTCAGTCTGGATTAAACTGAAGCACATGATGATGGAGCTCGTGATTTCACTCCTCCTCTCTCTTCTCTTCTTCTCACTTCTTCTCTCTCCTCCATCATGGCATCTCCACGGCTCGAGACTTTCTGTTGTCCGAACCGTGACCCCGCCACAGAGTTCGTCGTCGGTTTTCAGTCTGGATTCTTCAACTCCATCTGTATCTTGAGTTCCGGTTTGAGTTTCATCTTCTCTGTTCTGCAGCTGTTGCCGAAGCGCAGGGGCTCGAGACGTCTGTCTGCGCATCCGCATCCCAAACCCGCAGCATCCTCCCGCATCGTGTTCATCATCATCCTGTGTGACGTGTTGGGATGCGCAGGTAAACACACGCAATAGGTTGACAGCTAAGAATGTTGATTTTGGTGCTTTTGAGAATCATCAGAGAACTGGCCATACTATCAATGGTATTTATATGATTATTTGATCCTTTTGTTAGCAAAGTTTCATATACACAGATGTACATTATCTGGAAGAAACCCTGTTTTATTCAATTGGATTTTCTTTGAAACAAAAGGCACTGAAAATGTTTAAACTTTCTTATATCTTTTTGTAAACTCACCCTGGTGTTTGTTTATGTCTATGTTACTATACTACTGTCAATAAGAAATAGTTTTACAGTCATTCTTTAAAGTTAAAGCCTATTAAACAGTTATACGTACATTCATTATGTAAAGGTGCAGGAACATGTTAGATGTCTGATGCTGAAGTACTCTGAACTGTCTCAGTTTTAAAGTGATGTCATGTCTCTGACTGTAGTGGATGGTAGAAAGCGTCTTGACATAAATGAATGCTTTGTAGGAATCATTGTCAGGTCGTCCCTGTGGCTGGGTTTACCAAACCTGGTGAGCAACATCTCAGTGAACAGCAGTGACGTCTGGCCGCAGGTCTACTGTGCTGGAAGTTCAGTGAGTCCGCTTCTTGGTTTCTTTGACATGTCATACTTCACAGAGAGTACATGAATCGACACGATAGTTCCATGACCACGGATTTCTTGGCTGTAATATCAGTGTCATATTTAATCACCAGATGTGGATCCAGTTATTCTTCAGCGCGTCGTTCTGGTGGACGTTCTGTTATGCGGTGGATGTGTTTTTAGTGGTCAAAAGATCTGCCGGGATCAGGTTTGTCCGTCACACACCGATGATCGAGTTTAAATATCAAATCTATCTGTATGAACTGAATCAGATGTTTTCTCTGTGGTTGTTTTAGCACTATTGTGTTGTATCACATGATCACGTGGGGTCTGACTCTGCTGCTGTGTGTGGAGGGGGTCGCCATGCTCTATTACCCCTCCATATGGAGGTAAACTCACAGACAAACACATGAGTGCGCTGTGTCTTTAAGAGTAATGTCTGTCTGTCCAGTGTGTTGTTATGATTTTTTGATATGAAAGTGGTTTTATTAAAGCTGTGATCACGTGACACTGAACGTGTTTTTGATTTGTAGTTGTGAGAAAGGTCTTCAGCACGCCGTCCCTCATTACATCACCACATATGCACCCATGATGCTGGTGCTGTGTGTGAGTCCTGTGCTCTTCACTCGAACCGTATCTGCTGGTCAGTGTCATGGTCATTTCAACTCTTACCACATGTCTTCTGTTCCTTTATAAACAACTGCACCGATAGCATCTGAGGAAATGAAGTACAGTGGTTTTACTCTGCTAAAAACACATTCAAACTGCAGCAGCGTGACTATTATATTCTCAGATAACATCCGCTTGAAGCTAATAACACACGGGATATCATTTCTTACCTTAAAACCGAAGCAAACTACTTTTCCTCACAGAACGTTTTGCATTCGGTAAAAATGAACTCATCAAATATTTCAAATTCACATTTCATGTCGTTTTTTCTCATATAATAAGTTGAGTAATGTACAAGCAGCCATCTGTTATTGCAAAATAAACCCCTTCAGTGTGACACAAGACCCTTATTTCTGCCATAACAACCGGCTGCCTGAACATTATCCCTCACATAACGTACCAGCATGACTGGCCAATCAGAATCAAGCATTCCAACGAGCCGTGTAATTACTCATTTCAATCTGTGGACGCTCAAGGTTTCTAACAAGGCTTTGCGATATTTACAAACCTGCATCTTATTTAATGTAATAATATTATTATTTATATTGACTCGAGGCTGGAATACACCACACGACTTTTAAAATCTGAACCGATTTTTGGAAAACTAGACATCACACACTATACGTGATCAAAACTGCAGACTTGCTGCAACACGTCCACACTGAACATCTGGGCATAATCTGAGCAAAACACATGTAGTGTATTTAACGTCAAGGGTAAATCAGAGGAAGCATCATCTCAACAAAACAGACATTAGAGTATTTAAAGATACATTTTGTACAGTTTAGCATCCTGACAGAACACATTAAAGGTCTCCTATGCAACAATACATCCAAATTCAAGCTGAATTTTCAGTTAAACTTTCTCTAAACAACGTATCTGAGATAAAATGTGTGTGTGTGTGTGTGTGTGTGTGTGTGTGTGTGTGTGTGTGTGTGTGTGTGTGTGTGTGTGTGTGTGTGTGTGTGTGTGTGTGTGTGTGTGTGTGTGCGTGCAGTCACATCTCTACTCAAAGGTCAACAGGGCATCTACACTGAGAATGAAAGACGTCTTGGATCTGAGATTAAAACAAGATTCTTTAAAATAATGTTGGTGTTCTGCATTTGGTGAGAAATTCATCCGACTCTTAGGCCCGGTTTCACAGACAAGGCTTTGTTTAAGCCAGGACTATGTCTTAGTTAAATTAGGATCCTCAAGTCACTTTATTAAAATGCTTAGATAAAAACATTACCGGTGTGCATCTTGAGACGAAACAATGGCAATGACATATTTTAAAATATGCCAATTTATTTTCAATTCAGACAGCTCAAACTTTCATTTTAGTCTAGGACTAGTCTTAAGTCTTGTCTGTGAAACCGGCCATTATAGTGTCATATGGTGCAGATGATGTGAAATGATGTGGTGATGATATATGTCTCTCTATCTCTCGTGTTAGCTGGCTGCCCAACATTATCAATGAAGGTTTGTTGTTTTATCTGGAGATGCAAGCGGACATTAAAGCCAGTGATCTGAAAAACATCCGTAACGCTGCTCTCATCACCTGGTTTATCATGGTGAGTTTAACACACTTAATATACATGACACAACATCCAGCGTGAGACCTTCAACTCTTTGTACTATATATGATATTATATATAACTCTCTCGTCCGTTCTGAAGGGAATACTCAACCCCATGCAGGGTTTCCTCAACACGCTGGCTTTCCACGGCTGGACGGGGCTGGATGTGGATCTGAGTCGACAAAGACGAAGGGATCTGCCCTGGGATTCTGCATCCACGTCTGTGGCGGTTGCGGGCGGGTGGGTTAATCCTATGGTGGGCTCAACACTGCTGAATTCAAGCCACGTACAGAAGAACCTGAGCACCAACGGACATCATCAACCTTCAGATGCTATAAGTGTCTTATCGGAAGGTAAAAGACTCGAGCAGAACTGTGAAAACTCTTTGATTTATCAAGGCTTCTGATTCCTCTCATCTCTATTTTGACTGATCTGATCTGTGTCAAATGTGAAATAAAAACAATGTTCAAATGCCAAGTTGTAGTTGTGCACTTAACTTCTATTCACTGGCTGATTCTGTGTTTATAATGTGTACTATGTTTTTATCTTTGGTTCACAACGGGTGGGTTTGTTTTGATGGTGTCGAGTGGACATCCGGGAAAGATCAATGCTAAATTCAACTTTGCGATACTTCAGATTAGGGATGCACGATGAATTATTGGCCATCCGCTGATAAATGGTCATTTTAAATGTTATTGATAATTATGATTATGAATCAAATTATGAATCATTTACTCTTTTTCAGGGGAGAAGAATTGTCCGTCTCAGAAAATGTTATATTAAAATTTTGATTCTGTTTATCGGCCAATATATCGGTTATCAGCTTCCAATGTTCAAGAATGATCGGTTATCGTTGTCAGCTAAAATGTCCATATCGGTGTATACCTACATCAAATATTAAAATAATCAGGCTTTATCTGCTCTTAGAGAAGAACTCCTTTCAAAAATCATGTGTTTTATTGTTTTATTGTGTTAATTATCTGTATTGTTTGAGTTATGATGTCTCAAATCAAAACATATTAACTGCAGTTTAATTGACATGAATTGGAATGCACAATAAAAACATGATTTGTTTTGAGAGTTATCTCATCTTGGAACAAAACTCTACATTTATAATTCTTTTAAAGCAAGCAAACACACAATTCAAATGAGTATATTAGTGTAAGGGTCTGTTAAACTGATCAAATTAACTAGTCTTGTCTATCTTATGTCATAGGTTCAGAGTCTAGTACAGTAGAAATCCACATATCCAGTGACCAGCGAGAGTCTGAGGACGTCACATCACTGGACAATTCTACAGGCTGATGGTCATGTGACCACCATTTTTATATTCTTAAAAAAACATTCAAAGTAACATGATTGGTTACAACGTTTATCACGAATGCATGAAGAAATCAACATGTAACACTGGGAATCTCACTGTACTGTAATTCCACGGTGATGTTTATTCCAGTATTGACTTGGAAACGTGCCATAAGCATCCTCCTCTTGATCCTCCAGTGAGAGTTAAGAGTTATAAGAGACGGGTCAAGTGACCTGAAAATCTCTTTTACAAAATAAGATCATTTCCCCAGATGGACGGACATCTGTTATTTTTTCCTAACGTTCTCTATGTAAGGCCGGGAAGACTTTTCATTTCTCACAGTCATGTGACCACCGTAATGTCAGATAACACGATATCAATAATTTACATCCCTTGTTATGCATCAGAACACATGAATGCAGGAATGTTTGTTGCACATGTTTACTTCATTAAATATATCTTATAATTTCTCCAATCTTAGATAAGGGTGTATCGTTCACATCATGACAGTCAATATTTATTGCAGTTGTGTTTGGTGATGTATATCATACATGTATAATAATCATCCGTGATATAAATCACATTAAATATTTCATCTAAGATTCAATACGAAAGAATAACTAACAAACACTGGTTTGTAATATCAAAATAGAGTGATTTATTTGAATCGTCATGTGATTCGTCTATGAAACAGATTCATGACAAACATCCAATCACAACACATCTCTCTGTCTGACACAGACAGTAAAGGTCTCTGGTGATGACAGATATCAGCCAATCACTGCTGGACATTACGCCAACACGTGATCACTTAAAATAAACAATGATAATAATCCACCGTCAGAAAAAAAACATTGAAGAAAAAACATGAAGGCAAAGCAAAAGAGTTTGTGGCGTTTGAAGACGTGTCACCCGACAGACTATAATCCGCTCCATCCCTTTAAGGAGATTTAATATCACATTAAATGAGTTGCTGTATCAATAAAACAGAACGCATCAGATCCAGACGGCCGTGACGCTTTAAAGGTTACTCAGACAACATTAAACCCATCCTATAGGGACGGTTCACACAAACAAAATGAGAAGTCTGTCGTCGTTTACTCATCCTCATGTCATCGTAAACCTGCGTCAGTTTCTTTCATCTTCACAACACACAAGAAGATATTTTGAAGAATGTTGATCATCAAACACAAATGAACTCCATTGACTATTATATGAACACAAACCACGGAGATGTTTCTCCAAATATCTTCCGTTGTGTTCCACTCAAGACTCACAAACAGATTTACAAACACACGAGGAGGAAAACATGAGGACAGAATTCTCATTTTTGGGTGAACTGTCCCTTTAAGAAACATATAACATTTTTGTCAAACTTGACTTTCATACACGTAAATCTGAGTTTTTATCTGCTGATGCAACAAACAACAGGCTGATTTTGTCTTTATTGTCCCGCCCACAGTGAAATCCCATTGGTCCACAATCCCGTGACGACTGTGTATTAAACATCAAGTATACAGGATTGAGTTTAGACAGAAAAATAACTTTCTATTGGAATCTTCACAGACACAACGTGACCGGTCGCCGGTGATCTGTCATTTATCTGTTCGTTTAAACTCCGATGACAAAACACTCGGTTAAACCAAAACCCAGATTTACACATCACACGGTTTATCATTGGACTGCTGAAGATGTCGATGAAAACACGGTTGGACTGTTTCTCTCGCGCTCATGAGACCATCTGAGACTTTATGAGCCACACGTGCTGCCAACCCAGCAGGCATTACAAAACAAACAACGGTTTCAAGCCTCGAAAAGCGTCAGCCGTGCTTATAAACATATTTACACAGTTTATCAAATCTGTGCTGTCAACTTTACATTTATTAAATGCACATCCACTGGGGAGATTACACCTTTATTTTGATATCTGAGAATCAAACGTATTCGTAAAATATTTGCTGACCAGTAGAATTTTCATTCGCTTTGATTTGAGACATTTCAGATGAAAATCAATCTTACACAACTCTCTCTCTCTCGCTCTCTTTCCTCCGCTGAGATTCTCATTCATTACAAATCTCTTTCACACGATCAGAGAGAGAGAGAGACACCCAAATCCCTCCGAAAGACACCAGTGCTGCCCATCCACACCACACGACTGTGAGAAAAATCATCTTGAATATTCATCCCCATCGTTCGGCTCTTCAGCGGCCGGCCGTCTGTGAATGAACTGACCTGACTCCGGTCACAGAACACCAAGAGAAGCTGAACGTCACATGTGCTGCGTGACTGTAACAGCACAATCTCTGCTCCCCTCGTCATCTACATTTGGTTCTTCAACATTTGGATTTTTTCATGTGTGAAGTTCAGAAGGTAAAATCTCACATGTGCCCAGTGTTACTTCCGAAGATCAAGAACACAAACCTGAAAAACAAAAAACAGAATATTTGTGTATACAGTGATGCACACAAACAGATTTCAGTGAAAGTGGTTTCAACAGAAGACGTACCGAACCGTCGGACGCGCTCGCGCCAACTTTATCTCCGACACTGTTCCAGCACACTTCAAATATTCCACCGGTTCCTCTGTAGCTGTTCACTAGCGATCCGCTCTGGACATCCAATCAATAAACACAAATACATCATTACTCATGGAACCTGCTTCATGTTGTTTGCCATTTACTACAGCATTCTGAATGTTCCTCAATTGATTTTACTGAAGTGTAAAAACATCCTTCATAAAGCATCTTAACCCTTAAAAGAGCTCTTAAGGATTTTTAAGAGACTTGAGTTTCTTTAGCAGCAGAGAAAATGGACCAAAAAACTAAAAGTGAGAAGCAATGTGTTGCATTGCTTGACAATTTCAATATTACTTTTAAGGTTTATCAGATTTTTATTTTGTTGTTTTTGTGTGTGTCCAACTTTTGTTGATCTTGGTTTTGATTTGCTTGTATAGCTGCTTTGATGCAACGCAAATTGTAAAAGCGCTATAAAATAAAATGACATTGAATTGAATGACAGTGAGTTACGAACACATTAGATCATGCAGGGTTCATGTCACGCAAACACTTACAGAAACTTATTGAGTGTTTATTTTCTGTCAAATATGTTGACATTAACAGCATGGTAAATAAAAGACATACAGGAGATATATATATATATATATTTATTGCGTGAGTCCATGAGTACGGTAAAACAGAACAATTTATGTGTAATTTCAACCCAACAACCCTATACATTAAAGCGCTTTTTCTGCCAATCAACCAATCACAGTCTTTAAAAGCGGTCAGCCCCTCCTCCTCACTTGCTCAAAGTTGCTCTCGGATTGCTCCTGAATCACTTTCAAGCCAAGACTCATACGAGATGTTTTTAAGGTAAATTTAGAGCTTTCTGAGAGGATTCGAGGAAGCTTTAAGAACACAGGCCCAGATATCCAAATTCACAGTTTTTTACTGTACTTGATTCAATGATTTAATACTGTGCTGTCAAAGTTGACGAGCACCTTTCGAAACTTTTTATTGGTTAGAGATTTGCCAAACCCAGTGACAAACATAAAGGTTGACTAAAAATAATGATTTATTGGTGAGAAATTGAATCAAAAGTGTCATTCTTTTGTAACTCTGATGTGTGTTTAAGTGGTACTGACCGCAGTGTCCCAGATGTGCACACATTTATCAAATGATCCGCTGGCCAGAAACTTTCCGTCAGGACTGAAGGCCACACTGTACACCGGCTCCTGATGTTTAGTCAATGTGTGAATGCAAAGTCCTCTTTCAGCGTTCCATAATCGCACCGTTGAATCAAATGATGCGCTGAAGGATGCAAAACACACACGTCAGGTCCGGTCTGATCAAACTACATCATCAGATATGAATTCACTGCTTTAGTTTTTTTACCTGGCCAGCAGAGTATTACACACGGATCCTTCGGGACTCCATTTAATGGTGTAAATCTCTTTACTATGAGCCTGAAGATCGTGTAGACACGAATCCTGCTTCATGCTCCAGATCTGAATCAAGAACATCACCACATACACACCTGCTTACTGCCTTCACATTTACACTCTTTCCAGCAAATTCACTGAAAAGAATCGAAAAGCATTTCTGATTGACAGACATCAACTACGATCAAACCTTTAAAGTCATGTCATCTGAGCAGGACGCCAGCAGAGTTCCTGATGGATCCCATTTAATAGCGTTCACTTCATTCTGAAAGAGAACAAAGAGGCGTCATCAGATCACGTTCAGAAGATCATCTGATCACCATCACACACAGATGTATGTGCGTGTGCTCACCGTGTGCCCTTGAAAGGTCTTGAGCGGTCGCTCACTTCCTAGTCGACACACATGGATGCACATGTCTGTACTGCAGGAGGCAAACGTGGTGTTATTCTGCCAATCCACATCCAGAGCCGGAGCTGCCGAGGAAATCAGATTTCTTAGTTCACGTTTATTAACTTTGAACTCATGTGCGTGCGTGCGTGCTAGTGAACACCTGACAATATTCATCGCCAAACTGATCGAGTTTAAATGATTTAAATGCAAAGTCTGAAGGTTCAAGGTCGGTTTACTCACCGGAGTGAAATGGAAACTGTTGTTTGGCTTCACCTGTATGTGCGTCCCAAATGATTGTCGTCTGCGAGATGAAATCAAAACACACCCAGATGTCAATGAAACTTCAATTCTTGTCCATGTGATTTTCTTGCTAATTTATTGATTTACCTTATCGACTCCAGCGCTCAGAATGCTGTTGCCTTTCTTGTTCCACTTGAGCGCAAATATAGGACCCTTGTGCTGACCCAGTGTCCTACTGAGGTTCCCTAAACAAACACATGAGGGTTTTAAACAGCTCTCGGCGCTGGAGTTTGTGTGTGTTAGGGGAGATTCACATTCCGCGTCTTTTGGGAACGTATAATCGTTATTTGAAATGCAGACGTGCGACAAGCGGGCTCACAAAGACCGTGTCACACTCGCCACACCGAGATGAAAATATTTAAACTTTTCAGAATGCCTCACGCGCGCCCCGCAGGTCATGTGACAAGAACCAAGCAGCCAATATAGACAAGCTCAATGAAGATGGAGACACAGATGGTCACAGCATGAATAAATGAGGTGATGAGAATAATCAAATGTTTACGCACCATCTTTAGTCCATATTCTTGCGTATCCATCATAAGATCCAGTGGCAAGAAGACTCCCGTCACTCTGCACACAGAAGAACACATGAGAAGAAGTGTAATGGAGATGAGATGATAATGAATGTAAAGACACTCACGTTCCAGTCTAAAGAGGTGACGTCTTTATTGCTGGGCACGTCTTGTCCTCCCTCTCTGATGCAGTGACGCAGGACCAGCTGAGTGCTGCCACTTCCGTTCAGACTCCAGATACGAGCCGTCGAATCTCCAGAGCTGACGCACAAACATCACAAGTTACACACAGATGATCAACACAAGAGCGATGCAACGGCTCGACCTGCAGAGGGCAGCGAACACTTATTACACGGCTCGTTGGAATGCTTGATTCTGATTGGCCTGTCCTGACATTTGCAGGTTCGTTTTTCTCAGATAACCACCTCTCAAAACTAATAACACACGGTACAGTTTTGTTGACAAATATAAATGTGTATTTTTTTATAACATACAGTATATGACATTATATTTACAAATGATGAAACCAAATTGATGGTTTGTGACGTTTGAGCGTCGTTTCTTACTTCAAAACCAAAACAAACTACTTTTCCTCACGGAAGGTTTGCATTCAGTAAAAATGAGCTCATCAAATATTTCTAATTCACATTTCATGTCCACTTTTATCTCATGTTGCAAGAAGTGTTATAATCGGGATAATGTACGAGCATCCGTCTGTTATTGTGAAATAAAGCCCTTCAGTGTGACACAAGACCCTCCGCTTCACGTCCTGATGGGGATTATTTCTGCCATAACAACCGGCTCTCTGTACATTATCCCTCACATCACCCAACCCACTCACACACACGTCATGTTTATTATCTCTGTGGGGACTGTGAGGATTTTTATGCTATACAAATTTGATATTTTATCCCCTAAACCTAAAGATCATAGAAAACTTTTTGAATTATTAGATTTAAAAGAAAACGTAGTTCTGTAGGATTCATACACTTTTCTGTGCAATCAGGTTTATGGATATAAACACAAGTCCACACACCTTGCTCAGAGACATTTAAATGGCACAATGGACACGGTGCGGTCACTGAGAGTCAAACTCACCCGGAGGCCAGCAGATCGCACACAGGGTTCCAGGCACAGATGAACACCTCAGACTCATGACCTCTCAACACCGTCGCCCTGCTGGCAGGAATCTGAATCTCACCATCCACCTCCATCATCTCCGCATGATTATCTGTCACGGGCAAGAAACAACTCACCATTTCAAACACACACTTTGCAATGCAACGCTTCATTCTGTAAAAAAGTAAATTGTATCATCCAGTGTGTTATTGTAAATGTTCTATTTTTAGAAACATCAGCTGATGGTTTTCTCTGCGAAATAAAAGACTCACCGAAAGCATGAGTGCCGTTCTCTTCACCGTTGAGCGAGACGTCACCGTTCTTACCAGCGTGAGATAGTGTAGATATAGCATTGGACTGCTGATGCCGGGGGACTTTGTTTTTGATGGCCTGTTGTCTGGAATGAACAACGTCTGGTATCACAGCATCAATGAGCGACAGAGACTCAATCGGCCGACCGTCAAACACTGTGCCGTCCTATCAGATCCATCAACAACATTCAAATCAAACACAGTCAACAAGTGACAGGCCTGTTGTGTCAGCAAACAACAACAACAACACAGAAATGTATTCTGACATCATTTTAAAACACACTTATTCAAAAGCTCATTTGAACTATTTCCTCACGGCTGAGCCCTCTACGAGTTTACGGATTAAACATTCATTAAATCAATCAGTAAATGCATTTATATCTGTGATTCTGGAAGTCATTTATCGCATGCACACAAACAGGAAATGACATCACTGCTCATCACCTCATTGATGCTGATCTCTGCCTCCACATACTGAAGGCCTTTCTGTAGTATGGAGATGAGAGCGGCCGGGGGGACCAGAGACCCGTTGATGTTTGACTGACTGATGTGACTCTCAATGCCAAATGTGAACGCAGAGTGAGAGAAACCTGCACACACACACGTCTGGTTATTTATCTCTGTGGGACAGTCCATAGACAGGCGGGATGATTTTTATACTGGACAAACTGTATCATTTATCCCCGAAGCCTAAAGATCATAGAAAACTTTTTGCATTATGACATTTATAATTATATTGTTCTGTAATATTTTACACTTTTTGCCCATGGGGACCTCAATTTTGGTCCCCACGGTGACACGAGTCCCTATGAGTCTGCCAAATGAATCAATGTAAATGTAAATGTAATGAGTTGGTGTGTAGTCAGGGTCCCCACCGGGATATAAAAACAAGACCACACCCGCGCACACACATCAATGCAACCACCTCACAATGAATGAACATGAAATGCTTATGGATTTTTCTGAGGTTTTTTGCTTATCCCAAGAGCTCATTAACATCTGTTATTGACCATGACAGCCATTAAAAACATAAGAGCAATAGAATCACATAAAACACTACAGATGAGATATCTTTCATTTGTGACCAATGAGTGGTTTCACGCGCAGTTATCTGTCAAGCGCTCGTGTCACAGGAGATGCATTTCAGATGAATGTTCAGGATTCTCAACCTTTTTGACTCCAAGGCCCCTCATTGTATTCAACAATATTCAAAGGCCCCTCCCGCTCACAAAAACAAATATTCTAGAGCTTGATATTTCATATAAAAATAGACAAATAGTAAATATCTTGCTTTTTAGTTAGATATTGTAAAAAGCGATATGCGATAGCATGCTAAATAATGTGATATTCGATATGCGATACGATATTTTTTTTTCTAATATCAATTTAAATTGTATATAACCAACATATATTTCATATTATTTGAGGAAAAAGAAAGCATCACTACAACTTCTGAAAGTCAACAGCCATGTTTTACTGTTGCATTAAAAAAATCTGACATTTTGTCAATGAACAAAAATAAACGCTTCATGGAGTGTAGATTGACTTGCGTCAGAGCACGAGCACGCTATCATGCGCACGCACACACATCCCAACTAACATCCGCGTGCCAGATAGATACTAACTATCAGCATCCACCTAAAACTTTGACATATATAACTTTTCAAATGTATTACTGTAGCTCATTTATCGCAAACCACCACGATATGCACAGGCCTATTTTTAAATGTGTTTCAGTGCTAATTTTAAAGTGCTAAGTTTCAATTGTTAGTTATCCTGAGGCCCCCTGGGAAGTCAGCTGGGACCCCCTTATGGGCCACCGCCTGCCTGTTGAGAACCACTGTGTTAATACATTCACGTGTGAGTATTAAAGCCACAGATATGATTGAAATCATGAAAGATATTTACCTGACTCCTGCAGATATCTGTACACCAGAAAGTTGACTTCATCACTAGTAACGCTCATCTTAGCTCACCTCACCTCAGAAGATGAGAAACACTCCAGCGCTGGATGAGCCCCGATCTACACCAGACAGAGAAGAAAACAAACAATCATCTTACAGCAAACTTCTCATTTCACCTTTTACTTATAAAACAGGTCTAGTCGTCTAAAACACTGGAAAACATTTCAACAGCGACATCAAAACATTCAGCGAGAACACAAAACTGAGACCCAGAACCCTGTATAAACAAATAAACAGCTTATCAAACAGCGTCACATAATCCAGCGTGTCAGAAACATTTCAAAACGGTGAAAAGCTATACATCACCTTTTGATCAAACTCATGATTCTCTGTTGATCACCAATTACATCAAAGCTGAACATCTCTGTCCTGAGGATTCAACAACGAATCCCCCAGCAGCCCCAGCGCCTCACGCTTTTCAGGGCTCTCGACTAACATGGTTCTGAGATTTCTCTTTTAAACCGAAATTGTTGTGTAGTTTAAGTGGAGAAAGAATACAAAAGTCAATAACAATCATGTCTTTAGGTCACACGTTTCTAAACAACACAGACGTGCTAAAGTCGTCATTAGCCCCAACATGTGAAACACTCCCTCTGCTCTAAACAAAGTGTGCACTTAACAGTTAACACACTACTGAGAGAACTTAACAAACAACTGTCCTCATAAACCGCACTCCAGCAGTGTTGGGTGTAACTACTTAGTTACTTTTCCATTGAAAATGTAAAGTAAGGGATTACTCTTGTTTTTCTGTAAATTAATCACAGTTACTTCTGATGTTATTAAACTAAAACATGTGCTCAATATGTGTGTGTGCAATAGTGGAACTGACATCAAAATACAAAGTCTAAGTTTAATATCCCTGCTTTAATGTATAATTCTCATATTTGTTACTTTGATCAGTTAATAATATTACTTTATTGTAGTTTTATATGATTTTTTAGAAGGAATTAAAAGAGGGGTTTCATGTCTCTATACTTGAGGTTTATCTAGGATATAGAAAGTATTTAGTAATAATAATTCAATACTTTTTGGAGAAAGTCATTTGTATAGTAATCTAATTGCACGATTGAATATAATAATCTAAATATTATTATAAACTTTTCTGAGACTGAAACAAAAGGTAAAAAGTGAGCAGAGGATTTTACATGAAAACACTGACTGATGAAAAAAGGCAAGTCAGTTCCTCCCTAAAGAGCGTGTACTAAGCCTACTTTACACTAGTTAAAGATGCTTTCATCTTTTCTGAGGTCATTTTTATTTAATAATCAAATGATAGATGTTCTTCCAGAGCAACTGTTCTTAACAGCCACGAGTCTAACAGATCTCAAGACTGAAAGCAAACAATATCCTTTTGTTCCTATAATTTACACATTCTAAAATATCTACATACTGTACCTACATTATGCGATAAACGCTGTTGATAAAGTTGTATTAACTAGGAACAATCTGTAATCCTGAAGCTCTGCTTCCACAAAACCAAGAGAAGAGAATCACACAGAGCCTCATTTTCTCCTTGCTGGTCACATCCGACAGACGTGCAAACAAGACCTAAAGCAGCCATTTTCTCCTGAGCGTCTCCGTCTTTGACATGTGGCGAATCCGAAAAGCCCTGCAGTCACCACAGATCATGACACATCACAGACCGTCACCATCACCACGGCAGCAGGAGACTCACATCCTCACTTCAGCCTTTACAGTCAGAATGATTTTACTACAGTAAATCAGAGTTAGAAGTTCTTAAAAACTGGTGATAAATATCATCGTAGCGCAGCACAGCCTCAAGCTGCTTCAATCACAATATTTACAGACATAACACCATGTAAATCAAACCCGTCTGAAACAATGTTGCCATAGAGATGCATAAACCTGCGTGACATACAGCACACACACACACACAAGCTCTTGTGTACTCATGTGTGTGGTGTATAAAGACACACACACTCAAAACACAGAGGGTCCATCCGGATGAAATGCCTTACAGTTTTATTTCTTCTGTATTTTTCTGAATAAAATGTCAAGAAAAAACACATCAGTAATTTGGGGTCTGCTCAAACTGGTGAGAAAACCGTATTGTTTCAGCTGGGCCGAGCATCAGCCATTTATATTTCATCAGAAATTTGTTGGAGAACTAAATCTAGCTGCTTGATTGTTTAAACATACCAATCTGCTTATGTGTTCATGTATTTAAACTAGTGATGCACGATTAATGATCGGCATTATCGGTATCCGTAGATAAATGGTCATTTTTATTGCTATCATATACATTATTGTATACTGCTGTCTGAATGCGTTCTGTCTATTAAGAACTCTTCTCTGGGTTGCTCTGGAAGAACATCTGTCATTTGTTTATTAAATAAAAAATACACCAGAAAAGAAGGTTGAAGGCTAAAGAAGCGTTTACTAGTGTAAAGTAAACTTGGTACATGATTTTCAGGGGAAGAAGAGAACGAACGGTTACCTTGCTTTCTGCAGTCAATGTAAATGTTTCATATAAAAGCAGTCGTCCACTTTTTGCCTTTTGCTTCAGTCTTAGGGAATTTTATATTAATATTTAGATACTGTATATCGGCCAATATATCGGTAATCAGCTTCCAATGTTAAAGAATTATCGGTTATCGTCCAACATGTACATACCTGTGCAATTTAAACAGGTATATGTAACTAAAACAATATTATATTAAATCATATTTTTGATATTATGACAGACTAAATCACAAAGTGTAAATATATATTTTAAAATGATGGGTCATGAAACTCAACTAATGACACAATCTACAATAAATCATTGAAATATTGTAGATGTTTCTTGATCACATATCAGCAGACTAAACGTGATAAACAGACTATTGGTGTTAAAGAAGAGTTGGTGAGGTGTGTTATGCCATGATTGGTCTGCTGGTTTTGGGTTTAAAGCTTTGCTCAAATCCAGCAGAAAATCCCACGAATGTAACTCTCTCCTTCAATCCTATTAACCATTAACTCAGCGACCCGTAATGATTTACAACCCGCTGCAAATCTCAAGCTATTTATAACGTCTTCATGACAAGATGAAATGCAGAAGGAGATGTGAGTGAGTTTGTACAGCACTCGTTCTCTCTCCAAACCTCCAGATCTCTGTGTTTTAAACCATTTCACACAACACGGATAAACGTGACCATGACACACTACACTGAATATTTATGAAATGAGATTAACTGATGTCACAGCCTTGATACGATACAGGTTTAATGCGCTTTTAACCTGACATCAACTCCCCGTCACACAACCATTTCATAAAAACATCTCACGAGCCTATTCCACATACACAAAAAACATATTGGCCTTTATTAAACACAATATATTCTTTATGCGTGTCGACTCGAGCACCACAGCTGGACTAAAAACCACAAACCACAAGCTGAGACAAATGTGTACACAGCCCTGTGTGAAACAATACACACTGGAGACTGGTGTTTGTGACAGATTTAGAGCTACATCAACAGAGAACACAATGACATGAAAACCTCCAGAAAACACAACACACGAGCCAGATTCTTCTAAAGACAATATGATCTTCAGGGGTTTCATGTTCATGTCCAAGTAGGCATGGGCCGGCTTTTGACGGTATAATGCCCTTAATCAAAAATACCACGGTATCGCTAATACAACACCAAAATGTGTTATTTCCAAATATCTGTGTATACAAAAAACGACTTTTCAACTGGACACAATACATTTCATTTTGAACCAACATATAGGACATGTGTGCCGGGTTCAAATAAAGCCTTAAAATGACAATATTCTTTATATATATATATATATATATATATTAGACATTCAAGAAACGTTTAGTGGTTTTGAAACCGTAACCCGTTTAAACCACGGTATACCGTGAAACCGGTATTCATGTGCAACTAAATAAAACACAAATGTTCCTTAAAACAAGACTTGTGTGTGATTTAAGGGACTTGTGCGATTTACACAAATCTGACACCAACAAGTGTGTGTGTGTGTGTGTGTGTGTGTGTGTGGTGTGTGTGTGTGTGTGTGTGTGTGTGTGTGTGTGTGTGTGTGTGTGTGTGTGTGTGTGTGTGTGTGTGATACAGTAACAGTCTGAGCACTTATGTTTGACGCTTTCTTTCAACTTGAAAGATACAAAGTAACAATGTAACTCCTCGTGATGATGATGATGATGATGATGATGTATCAGTGCAGTCCGCAGAGAGAGTGATAGAAGTGTGAAGAATGGAGTCCCCTCCCCCACACAACGCGTCCTCAAACATGTGCTGTTTCATCTCCCATCATCTATTATTATATCAAACACATCAGATCAGCGTCATCAAGACTCACGTCGCCGAAATCCCTCTTTAGAGTGTCCATTCCACCCGCGAAAACAACACTTCATGGCGGTCAAAGGCGCGTGAGAAAGTTGCATTATCCCACATACAGTCATTTGAACGCACGCGCGTGCGCGCGGCCAGCAGCACACGTCGCGTTATATCGCGTTATTAAACATTAATTTGAATTACTAACACTTCACATGTGTGTTTGAGAGCAGAACTAACCTCCTCAAGCGAGTCTCTGCTTCTCTTTCACTTCCAGCCGGAAATAAATCCTCAACTTTACAGATCGAACTGCGACGCGACGCCACAGTTTGTGTCCGAGTTTAAATGTCGATCATGTCTGATTTTACACAAGTTTCCTGTGTGTGTGTGTGTGTGTGTGTGTTTCGAACAGAATAGAGCCTCTCTCTTTTTTCTCTCTCTCTCTCTCTCTCTCTCTCTCTCTCTCTCTCTCTCACACAGACACACACACACTTACTCCAGCAGAGAGAGAGAGACGGGGTGTGTTTCAACTCTAGTGTGCTGTCTGTCAAGAAGACTCGGAATGTGATACCATAAGTGCTGATTTGTACTATGAAGTGTTTTTTAACATCATCGTTTGTCAAAATGTGCAATAAACAAGACAGCACATTAAATACACTACACACGGAGCACACTATTGCTGCAACAGTATTGCTGAAGTGCACTAGATAGGGTGTATTGTGTTCCTGGTTACTGTGGCTTGGCAATGTAGTCTGTGTGGTTATTCAATTGTTTAATGGTTTGCTTTATTCGATGAACACACTTGTGTATAATGCAAAACACTTGCAGTCCTCCGAATAATGAGGCTTTACTAGAATGAACAAGATGTTTTATTGTTTTTATTTCTGTACTGAAGTAATTGTGCTCATATTTAATCACTCACAAAAAAAATTGGCTTTGCTTTCGTCTGGTTCATCTTGTGAAGAAATGAGTTTGAATGAATCGCCTTGCCTTTAAATGATCAGATGCTGTCTATGTAGGCAGCTCACTGAGTTTTGGAAACACAGCCAGAGCAAATGGGGGGAGGGGTGTGTGTGGGGGGGGGGGTTGCACTTTGTGACCCTCAATGTAAAAATGAGCAGATGACCTTAAACAACAACAACAACAACAACAACAACAACAGAAAACCTTCAAGGCAAAATACATCCACTGTGAAATAACACAGAGTACTCATGGCCACCATCTCCTTCACCGTTTCCCACGGAACATTCATGGGTGTTAAGCTCTTGCTATTTAATAAACACACAAACTAAAGTGTTGTAGAGGTGTTTGTATAACAGTCTCACACTGTGAGCAGATGAAATGTGACAAAAGGCCTTTTCTGCGGTGACTCCTCTTGGTTTCATGTAAAGTTGTTAATTTTTACAGGGTCATTTCATTATTCTACAATCCTACTTATGAAATGTGTTCTGGCTGACTGTGATCAAATGACTCTAGACTCTTTTCGGCCTGTAATGACACATGGTGTTGTTTTCTAGTAGTAAACGTCTCTGAACATTCTTGCAACCAGAACCGACACGAAATATGACAGACGGTAAGAGTTTACTTTCTGTTATTTATCTTACGTTTGAACTGTAAATGATCAAATATATGAAAACAATACTACTACAGTCTAAACATCTGGTTGTGTTTTATCATGTCACAGTATAATAACAAAATCATTTCTACATGATGATTTCATTGCATGTGTCAGTGGATACCTCGCGAGCTCGACACGGATCCCCTCCCCCACACTTGGTTTTTGCGCCTGTCTGGTCACACCGTGAATTCTCCTTTCGTCCTGCACAGTCACTCACATTTGAAAAGTAAATACCGGGTTGACGTCATACAGTAGTACATTAGTGTGACACATTCCATTGAGAACCGTAAGTACTGGTGTATGAGAGCACGTGGATATAAGTGTCAGTATCAAAAGTAAATAAAAACAATCACAACAACCATTTGTTAATGGTGACGTTTTCTACATAAACGCTTGATCATCAAAATAAAGACATTCATTGTGATAGTGATGAAAAACTGACGGGTTTTTTGCATTTAATTCTAGAAATAAGCTGTAGAAAACACTAAAAACTAATAAAATCAAGAAGAAATATTTCAGATTCTGCTAAAATTTCAGTTGACTTGTGAAAGAGCTATTTTTGTGATTTAAAAGGGATACTTGCACATCTTTTAGTAGGTTTATGGTAGAAGAAAAGAATGGAGTTTAAAACAAAGCGCTCCTCCTCTCCTGTGAGGGTCACGTGACTTCTCGTGCTGTGGGGGAAGGGCTTGTTGTCAATCACCTGATGACGTATCTGTGTCTGCGGGAGAGGGGTTTTCAGGGTCCGGGACCCCCAGGGGGCCTCCAGACATTTTTTGAGAAACTAAAGACAGCAGAAGTTGTAAATCTCTATACTGAAGTTTATTCCAGTTTAACTTTTTATAATAACAGACTTACTATTTGTCTGACAGTTTAAATGCTTATACAAAAAATGGATATGTATTTTTAGAAAGGGGGTCCCTCACGAAAGGGTAAACATATGTGGGGGTCTTTGGCATGAACATTTTGAAAACCCCTGATCTATATCACAGCCGTGTTGACCGGGGGTTCATTTTACACACTCGCCTGCTGATTGCATGAGTCTCACATCACACAGAGAGAATTTGTGTCCCACGGGTCGACTCATGTGGACTCATATGCCCGCTGAACTGACTCATATGGACTCATATGCCCGCTGGACTGACTCATGTGGACTCATATGCCCGCTGGACTGACTCAAATGGACTCATATGCCCGCTGGACTGACTCATATGGACTCATATGCCCGCTGGACTGACTCATATGGACTCATATGCCCGCTGAACTGACTCATACGGACTCATATGCCCGCTGGACTGACTCATATGGACTCATATGCCCGCTGGACTGACTCATATGGACTCATATGCCCGCTGGACTGACTCATATGGACTCATATGCCCGCTGAACTGACTCATACGGACTCATATGCCCGCTGGACTGACTCAAATGGACTCATATGCCCGCTGGACTGACTCATATGGACTCATATGCCCGCTGAACTGACTCAAATGGACTCATATGCCCGCTGGACTGACTCATACGGACTCATATGCCCGCTGAACTGACTCAATGACTCATATGGACTCATATGCCCGCTGGACTGACTCATATGGACTCATATGCCCGCTGGACTGACTCATATGGACTCATATGCCCGCTGGACTGACTCATATGGACTCATATGCCCGCTGGACTGACTCATATGGACTCATATGCCCGCTGAACTGACTCATATGGACTCATATGCCCGCTGGACTGACTCATGTGGACTCATATGCCCGCTGGACTGACTCATATGGACTCATATGCCCGCTGAACTGACTCAAATGGACTCATATGCCCGCTGGACTGACTCATATGGACTCATATGCCCGCTGGACTGACTCATATGGACTCATATGCCCGCTGGACTGACTCATATGGACTCATATGCCCGCTGAACTGACTCATGTGGACTCATATGCCCGCTGGACTGACTCATGTGGACTCATATGCCCGCTGAACTGACTCATATGGACTCATATGCCCGCTGGAACTGACTCATATGGACTCATATGCCCGCTGGACTGACTCATACGGACTCATATGCCCGCTGAACTGACTCATATGGACTCATATGCCCGCTGAACTGACTCATACGGACTCATATGCCCGCTGGACTGACTCATATGGACTCATATGCCCGCTGGACTGACTCATATGGACTCATATGCCCGCTGGACTGACTCATATGGACTCATATGCCCGCTGGACTGACTCATATGGACTCATATGCCCGCTGGACTGACTCATACGGACTCATATGCCCGCTGGACTGACTCATACGGACTCATATGCCCGCTGGACTGACTCAAATTGGACTGAACCGTTTGAAATAATTTGAGTCCAGACCATCGGCCTGACACTTCAACTTGAACGGAGCAATATCAAATGAATTGATTAGTTTTTTTGCTGGTGCATTGAGTGAAGATCAGTAATATTCACATCACAAAAATATGTTTGCTACGTGTCCTGGACCATTATCACCCGCTGATTATAACACATAGAGGAAGAGAAGATTTTTGAAGCAGAATGATCTATATTACACCATCACGTCGTGATAATAATCCGTGTTGGGCTTTTGTTATGAGGTTAAGTGTAACTAATAGTAAACAAATGTCAATGTTTCATTTGAAAAAGTTTACTTCTTGAGTGACTGCATTAATACTTTTACATATTAACATGAAGTGAAGGAGAATGATGAACTTTGCTACTATAGTGTGGAATAAATAAATATAGTTTCCATTACTGACAGCTGTCAGATGTTCAAAGGTCAAGAGCTTTTGTCCTCTGTGACCTGAGAGTTGGGTTTTCACCTCTCAGGTAAAATAGATATAAGACTTTCAGTGATTTATTGCATGTTTCCATTCACGTTTTTTAACTGTTTATTGGGCATATTTGCTATCTCCACTGTTTTTTTCTTTAGCGTGCGTGTAAAGAGCTCTGAGATGACACAAAGATTGCATCATGCTTGATGAATACCACCTCCATTACAAAAGAAAACATTGAAAACAAGCACTTTAATCCATTGTACAGTTTTGTTTTAAATTATTCTATTCATAAATAACAATATTCAGATCAACACACAAATACAGTAAACTCGCATCTACAAGGATATTCAACAGAACACAGTTATTAACAGTGTAACTAGTTACTAAGTTATTAGTTACTGTAATTTAATTACTTTCCATTGAAAATTACTTTGTGTAATATATGCGGAAAAATAGTGGAATTGACATCAAATTCACAGTCTAAGTTTAATATCCCTGCTTTAATGTATAATTCTCATATTTGTTACTTTGATCAGTTAATAATATTACTTTATTGTAGTTTTAGATGATTTATTTGAATGAATTTAAAGAGCTGTTTTATGTCTATCCTTGAGTCACTTCACTAATCAAGGTTGATGTAGAATATAGAAAGTCATTAGTAATAATAATTCAATACTTTTGGAGAGAGTCATTTGTACAGTAATCTAATTACACGATTGAATATGTATTTAGCGAATTACTTTTTAGAGTAACTTGCCCATAAAGTTATAAATAACATAATAACTCTCTCTGCCTCCTTACACTAGTTAACAACATTTATTATCGAAGCACTATCGGTCTATAGGCTCCGATTAAAAGCTTTGAACATCAACGTGTGGCTTTCATTCTTGGCAAGTGTACAATATAATGATGATGAGTGAATATCACTCTCATGTCATCATGTCTAGTCTGTATACGCACATTTAAACATGCATACTGTTGCACAAATTGCTAATGCACAGAGATTTGAATTATTATCATTGGACAGTTTAAGAATCGGTGTTAACAATAACAATTATGATAATTGATGTGTTAGGGTTTAACTAACTAATAACATTAACATCTGTAATGTGAATACTGTGGTCATCTGTATAATGTGGATGAAGGGCAGGGTTTGGATTGAGCCATAAATGCTCAAGATAAAAAAGGTTTTATGCTGCAGAAGTGAAAGTTTGTGGCACACCGTCATCTAGTGGTCATTACAGATATCGACCGGATTTAACTTCGTCCTTAAACACTTATTTCTTTCGTATTTAACTGAGAAAAGAGGCTTTAGACACAACTGAACATTTTGTATTGTGTGTTATTATAAACTGTATGCTGGACACTTGTTTTTCTTTAGTACGCAGCACAAATAAAATGTAAGCGTTAGGGAATCATTTATTTTATCAGCACAGTTTATATTATCTACACCAGGGGTTTTCAAACGTTATGATACCAAGGACCACCAAGGACCCCATTTGAAAAATCATAGTTATTTTTATATTTTATATCTTTATACTTGCAACCTATTGGGGGCCCCCTGGGAGTCCCCGGACCCCAGATTGAAAATCCCTGGTCTACACAATGCATTTCAAGCTTTGAATAATAAACTTTTACATCAAAAGCTTTTACATCATACGGTCATGAGTAACAAGTTAAGTGTGTCTGTCTGACAGGTTATGTATTGTTATATACAGAGGTGACTGGAAATGCCATAAAACATTCAACGCTGTTGTCACAACAATGTGGAGCAATTCCCTGAATGAGCTGCTGACCACAATCTTAAAACAGCTAGTATTTGGAAATTCTCTTGTGATTTCTCCATCTGAAGAGACATTGTGGTTTCAGTCTGTGCAGGGAAACTCTTTTTTTATTGAACTTTGTGGTTATTCATGGCCAGAAATAGAAAGATTGTGTTTCCTTCACCCCTTCACAAAGCTGCATTGATCAAGTGCTTCAGATGTTATTAGTTTGAAGTACTTTTTCCAAATCGAAAGTCTTTTCCTACTTGGTGTTATTTGGAGAGTAAAAATTTTCAGGGTGGATGGTGATCAAAAGTAGAAGAATAATGAATAAGACAGGTCACATCAAGATGATCTTTGATTGTATTATAAAACAAACGTTGAATGTGTTTATATGTAGAATGACAGCGAGTAAAGGTTTTTCTACACATTATAGGCATTAGTTTGAATATTATAACACTCTTTCTCAATGTTTTGAACTACGTGCTTAACACATTATGTGAGGGATAATGTTCAGGCAGCCGGTTGTTATGGCAGAAATAAGGGTCTTGTGTCACACTGAAGGGGTTTATTTCGAGTATAAACAGACAGCTGCTTGTACATTATCCAGTTTATTATACGGCTTGAGAATCTAACTGGACATGAAATGTGAATTTGAAAAAAAAATGTAGCCAATTTTTACCGAATGCAGGCCTTCCACGAGGAAAAGACGTTCACTTTCAGTACTACGGTAAGAAACAACGTTCAAATGTCACAAACAGGCAATTTAGTCAAATAATTAGTAAATATAATGTCATATACTGGTTGTTGTTAAAAGACAAATTTACATTCAATTTGTCATAAAAACCTGTCAGTATGATTTTCTGCATCCAGGTTACAGTGTGTTATTAGTTTTGAGAAGTTGTTATCTAGGAATAAAAAACCTGCATGTTTTTTTTAACATTAGGTGTGACATGAGAAACATTAATGTCAGTTATTATCTGAGACATAAACATTGTTATTTTGTATTAACTAAATGAAACGCTTTCATGCATGAGTTTATAAGAACCTCAGTAAGGGTTTTGTTTGTGTGTTTATTGCTCTTAAGGAATGGTAAACAAGAGTTGATTTTTAAAGTGAGAGTTGACGTGTCTTGTTTCTGTTTGAGGAGATACTGTAGCTGTGTGGAAATGTCTTGATGTTTTCCAGAGTCTGATGAAACACTGAGTGGAGCCGATGATGTTCAATCACAACTCTTCCTCTAGAGGGAGCTCACAAGGTCACACGACACAAGGTCATGAACACGAGAGAGGCTGTTTTATTTCACAGATGTCAGAAACATAGCGTAGTTTCCCGAGGGAGGGAACTTTCCAATCATCAGAACTAGCAATTACAACCTCCTAATGTTTATACAATGATGAATGAAAACATGTATAGTTGACACTTTAACCCCTCAATGATGAAATCTACGCCCATGAAGCTGCATGAGATTTATTTTTCACATTTTCCTAACGATACACATGTTGAGTTTGCGGCCATCTCCTTATATATCACACTTAAATGTATGAAATGTTTTGTGCATGTAATGCGCTTCTTTCTCTGCTTTTACAGATCACATTGACATGTGCACTCTGATATATATATATGCTGTAAGAATGATGTGCTCAGTTTTCTCATGTGGTGGTGTTGTTTTTCAGTCTTTGATGAATGAGACGGGTCGAGCCGGTGAGAAACAATGAGCCCACCTGCAGGTGCCGGGTCACTCGATCAAAGCTTCTTGTGTTTAAATATGGGTGGGAATCTGATGCCAGCCCACTTCTGAACAACACGAGAGAGCAAACATGTGTGTGTGTGTGTAATCTACACGTGTTCATTCATCAGATTTCTTTGTGAAGTGTAGACAAACGTTATAAAGAGGATAAAGAATGGTAAGGTCTGAGATATTTCAGTAGGATTCTGTCATGATGAATCTTCAGTCTTGGATTTGTGTATGAACGTGAAGATGTTTACAGGTGCACATTGACTGTGTTTGTGTATCATAGTTCACATTAAAACTCAGAACATCATGCTTAACTTATTGCTAAAATGCAAATGAGCATTCAGTGACTGGAGTGAGATGAATTCCAGATGCTTAGAAACATCTGACAGCGAGTGAAGGAGGGCCGATAGGTTAACCGTCCTCCAGAAGTGTAACCGCCACAGAAATGGGGTCAACGTGGACATGAGGGATTGATTTATGTCTTCTCAAGATTTCGACTGTGTGCGATTATTATGATTTTTTGTCTGTTGCTTCATTTGATGTTCAGATGTCAGTGTTTTTTCCTCAATGACAATAATGAGCAGGTTATTGAAAGTATTGTGGATGATTGTGTTGAAACTTCAACATTCCAGGTTTCCATTACAGCTCCACTTAACAGATCCATTAAGTACTTTTGAAGTTGTTATGAGTCTAAACAAACACAGTTATTTGAACCACTTGCATGTTTTTCTGTCTGAAAGTATCTTTAACTCTTTATTGTTGTATAAAAAGTGATTTAAGGTCATGGGCTTCAGACGGATTCTGTGAAGTTGATCTGGTCTTCCAAATGAATCAGTATATAAATTAATGTTCGAAGACGCTCTGACACGGTGACTCAAAACAAAACCATAATAAATAAGTTTTGATGTGAATGTCAGCAGGTGTGTGGCATTTAAAACAAAAGCTGTTCAAGCTGATGTCAAGGTTGTCATTTTTACAGCCCTAAAATCATTTACTCACCCTCGAGTTCCAAATCCGTATGAATGTCTTTGTTCTGATGAAAACAGGGAAAGATATTTGGAAGAATGCTCATTGGACCCCATTGATACGGTTGAGTGTCGAGAACCGGTTTCATTTTAGAACCGATTCCAAATTTCGAAAAACCAGGGATTCGATAGGATGCGTGCATTTTAGTTCTGTGTATTGATTCCTGACTTTTTTAGTCACTCGCAAACGGCAGTGAGCCTTCTACAGTTTCTGTCTGCCAGGACCTGCGACAAGGACCTGATCTCATTACGCATGTCACAATAAAAACATTCATGAAGCTACAGGACAACATGTTTTTGTTTATTTTTACTCGTATTCATTTGAATTATTCATCCAATCACTTTTAAAAAATGAATTAATTTTGTGTTTTATTCACAAAGAACTGTATAGAAAAAAGAAAGATCTAGCAAATGGATGTTGTATTTTTGTGTTATACTTAAATGTTTTGGTTTGTATTTGCTTCTGATTATTTCTTAATGGATGTGTTGTTTATTTCATTATTTGATAAATTGTCACAGCTAACAGTTACGGCCTACTGGTTTTAGCCTGTAAAAATGTATTTCTTTAAGTATTTGCTATTTTTTCTGTCCCCAAAAAATATTGGAACCGGAACAGAGAATGGATAAGAACTGGATTCAATAAGTGGACAACAAGCATTGTTATAAGCATTCTTCAAAACATCTTCTTTTGTGTTTAACAGAACAAAGACATTTGGAACAACTCGAGGGTATTTAAATGATGACAGATTTTAAGTTTGGGGTGAACTGTCCCTTTAAACGCAGTCACTAAAAGCATGATGGGACACGACTTGCTGACATCAGATCTCAGGACCATTTGGCTTAGAATAAGCAGAGCCTTTTGTTCTGGTCTTGCGTGAACACTCTCTGTGCTCTGATAGTGTGATATCTACATAAAATGTGTGATTTTACATGTTCATTGGATTATTCTAAAACAATGACAATTTCAGAGTCATTGAAAACATGATTTGTGCTTTTGTTTGTGTAGATTTCTATACCATGACAGGAAAATGGAAATTGTCCGAGAGCACTTTTTGAATTCCTCCTCTGACTGCAGTCGTGACATTTCAAGGTGAGACGTTTGGCACCTTAAATTTCGACTTCATGATTTGGAGAGCGATTTGTTTCATTACCGAGAGCGGGCTCATTAATGTCATTTCACACAGAACAAATGCTTTCATATTTAGAGAAGTAAACAGTAGGTGTCAGGGTCATTACCGCAGGCACAAGCCAGATCTCTCCAGCTTCACCTAAATAAACATTGTAACTGGGCCGTGACGTTCAGTCGAAGTGTCGAGCGCTGGTGGAGGTGTGAGAACTTCCAGCGAGAGCACACGTGTGCTTTTAAACATCACAGACACATTTTCAGACACATCCACACTGTGACATGAATGGATTAGTTCTTGTTTGGAGTATTTATATAACATGAATATGATATTCTGACACTTGATGATTCCCACACGAATGAATACTAAAGTAAAGACAGTAAAATTCCTAGATACTGTAATTAAATACCATTTACCATAGTGAATACTCCAGTACACTATTATATCCTGCAATTGACTAGTTTACCATAGTACACGTTATACTATCATTTTTTATTGTGAGATTTTACTAGGAAAATCCAGGTTCTTGTTGAGCTCTTGTGTATTTTAAACTGCGTGAGAGTAAATTAATGTGTTTTTTGTGCCAGCGTTGAACCTACACAAGCCAAGAGATTTCACATCATGAGAAAATAAAATGTACATTATTTTGGTGGTGTTGAATAGTTTGTGCTGGTATAATTGTGTTTGTTTCTCCTTTGTTTCAGCTGATATTTTCTCTTTAACGCAACTTGACATCTAAAAAAGATTTTGCCCTCCATCTGAGATGTGCACACCATCTGCTGTGTCGTCTACGCTACAGACGTGTCATCAGGTCCGCAGGCGACCGCACAGCATTCACACGCCACTCGAGGCACACACACACACACACACACACACACACACCGTAAATCCCCCAAACCCACCTCGACAACACATGGCTGCAATAAGGCAACAAATTAAGCTATTAGAGAAACGTTTAAGGTACACAGACATCCGTGTTTAAGAGCTTTAAGAGTGGCCGGGGACCGCAGAATTCATCTCGCTACAGCTGGGAAATGGCCTACTCGCTCACACGGACCATAGAGAATATGAAATGAGTCCAGGCTGTTGACCACACGTGATAGAGAGAATAACACGCGTGTAATGACACAGTGACCACATGTGTGAGTGTGTGTGTGTGTGTGGTCAGTGCCGCCCTGCCCTGACCCAAGAAGAATTCCAGCGGCTCTTCTCCAGGAGATAGATGGAGTCTGTATGAGGCTTTCATTAGAGAGGTACGAGCTGAAATATTTGGCACGGGCTGCCGTTGGCCCAGGGCGAAGTGTTACGTTAGGCCAAATCTAGTGATTACGAGCTCCAGTCTGTCTTGTGCTGTTCAGGAGGCAAAGCCATAAAAACTCATGAGAAGAGAATATCTGTGCCGCTGTAACAGTGAGCGAGAGCACCAGAGAGTGAGGTCATAACATTTTATTAACCCCTCCGGGAACTTTTTCATCTGTATGTGGCCTCACTTTTCTTTAACGACGAGCTTTGTTATCTCCTGTCAGGATTGAAGAGACGATCTGTTGTTGTGTTTTAATGACGCTCATTTTTTCCGTTTTAATGCTTGTAAAGCTCAATATCTGAAGCTCACGTCGGATGTTTCACTAGAATCTGAATGTGAAGCGTGATTGTTTCACACACAGAATGTTTGTTCACACTGAACCCTCTTATAAAGTTTAGATCAGATGCCTGTCGATCTTCACATCGGCCTCTTGTAGTCTTCACGCTGTCATGATTAAAGATCATGTGATTTAACAGTCCGTGTATCTGTGGTGTACCTAGAAGAAAGTTTTGGGTCATTTAAAGCGACTGCATGGGATAAGGTTAGGTTCAGGTTTAGTAGCTAGTTATTACTCAGATATAATATTTACTATAATAAGCACAACACTGTAAAGAATGTTGACAAAGCTTCAAATAATAAGGCCCACACAACTCAAAATAAATACAATTTCAAGTTTACCTGATGAACAACAGAACCAAATATATTTTTGCCGGCTGAATATAAATAGGGAATAGGTTGATTATTCAAAAATAAGCACATTTATTTGTCTTTCACCACAATTGCACATGTTTTCTGCCTCAAAGAGCCCAAAACTTTGATCAAGTATCTGTGTAATAGTTTGTGTTGAGTTCATTCATACTGGTTTTGCTGGTTTTACACCTCAACAGGTAACAATCAAAAACCATCAAACTCTAAACACAAAAGATAACTAACAGTAACAATAATATTTAAGCATAAATGAAGCCGGCAAGAACTAATAAGTAAGTTGGGCAAACTTTCTGACGCAGTTTGAAAATCTAAGTCCAGTCAACAAAATAATCTTTGTTAGAAACATGGTGAGGCTTATCAAAGTAACAATAATTTAAACTTAAAATGATATATTCAAGTTACTTATTTATATCTTTGTAGAGAGAACACTTTGCAAACGGGTATAGATTCAACTTTATTGTCATTACACATATACAAGTACAGTCTAACGAAATGTAGAAATGTAGTACAGTAGCCTACACGGGATACCGGACTGTAAAATAAAGTGCTACTGATAATGTCGCGAGAAGAATATATTATACGTCTAGAATTGAGAATAGCTTTATGAATATTTGTATTTGATTAGTTGAAAGTGTCATTGCTTTCTTCCTAGCAGTCAAGTGAACACACACATAATACCAATGAACTCCACACAGGCTATTGTTCTGTCCTTCTGCATCAGGACAAGCGCTCGGGGCAAGTTGTCACACATTTTAAAGGGCTTGTCTTGGGATGAACTTGACGTCTCGCGCTCCTGTACCTGCGTCTGTGGAGGCGGGGCGCGCGTAGAGCTCCTCCCCTCGGGCGCGTTGACTCCTCCCGGTGGCGCGCGGAACTCTCTTCAGTCGCAGCGGCAGCAGCTTCATCACAGTCGGCGCGTGAGCTCGCAGCCTTCATCATGTGTGTGAAAAGCGCGTTCGCGTTCAGTTTATGGATTATATTTATGGCGAACGCGTTCGCGAGGAAACCTGACGAGTTCTTCGGCGCGAGCGTTTACCGCGCGAGGTGCGCGTCGCGATGCCTCAGCCTGCACATCACGCGCATCTCTGCTGTTTTCAAACAGTTCCAGGTATGACATTTAAAATCACATTATGACTGAACAACTAACAATGACCTCATTCAATGATGACAGAACTTGTGATCACAGAGTTTTTATGAACATTTTGAGGTATTAGTTTGACATTTGTCGGTGAATTATTCAGCTTTGCTTTGCTTGTGTTGAGTTAGTTGCTGTAGCCTGTGTTTGATATAAGTTTGTTCCTGTGTCAGCTCTTGTTGAATGACATGAATAGACGGACGCAGGTAAACTGATGCGTCAATACAGTGACGTTCAACAGGTGCTAAACAAAACATGAGTCAAGTCAACTTTATTTAAAAAGCGCTTTTTACAATTATCATCGTTACAAAGCAGCTGTACAAGAAACGCGTTGATTATAAGCAGAACATGTTAGCAGAACACACACACACACACACACACACACACACCCACACACACACACACACACACACACACACACACACACACACACACACACACACACACACACACACACACACACACACACACACACACACACACACACACACACACACAAAACACTCCACGCACCCAATATGCACACACACACACACACACACACACACACACACACACACACACACACACACAAATGCGCACGCATGAACGCAGGCATCACTGAGAATCACACATTTCAGATAAAGGACAGAGAAACACAAGTGTCAAATATTAAACACACTATAAATATACAATATTAAACTTTCAAATGATGATAATTCTATTATCACGAGAGGAGAAAAGTGCTGTAAATGTCTTTAAACTTTAAAAGAACTCATACCATAGAAGGACCATTCTGAGCTGCGTGATGCTATAAAGAACCTTTAACATCCGCAGGACCTTTCTGTTGCACAGGAGATTCTTTATAGTGGAATACGACTCTTCAGACTATAAATCATCAGGACTTTCAAGAACCTTTGACTAAAGAACCCTTCATTGTTCCAGGAGAAAGACGTTTTATGAACAATATACGAAGATTATTTAAGCGATTCTGTGCATTTGTTCCTTTCTATCGTTCTTTTTAATTACATTTTGGATATTACACTAAAAGTAGTGTAAATTCAGGTTAAATGGGAATCACTTTTTCACCTTGAGAAAGATGTGTCCCAGTCGACCTGTATGTAAATTGAGCATTAATCCAAAGAAGAACAATGATTACATTAATAAATACTTTAGAAGTTTATCAATACACGTGTTATGTTGTGCAGAAAGTTTTATCTGTCTGTTTTCGCATTGAGGTCTTGAAGTCAAGCTTACTTGGACTGAAAATAATCATCCACAGGCCAGGTTCACAGAGAAAAATGTTATGTGTATTAATACATTTAATGTCCTATAAGTTTTGTTCTGAAATCCCCACTGATCCATGATTTTCTGTCCGTTTCTGACGCATATTTAAAACACAAATGTACAGGCTTTGGCAAACATGAAGCGGAGCGTCAGGCATCAGAGGAAACATCAAAAGAGAAATATGGAGAAACTCTTGAGACATCTCTTTCTGAATCTCTGTGGCTTTTGTCTGTGGAGGAAGTGCCGTGACAGGCTGAGCTTGATAAAGAGCCGGTCGAGCTGGATGAGAAGCTCCAGGAATAGAAAGCGATTGTTGTCAGAGCTCCATAAAGACTATCGAGAGGCCGTGTGTGTGTGTGTGTGTGTGTGTGTGTGTGTGTTCATGACTCTTTCATGTGAAGATGGGAGGTCTGGTCAGCTGCAAAAACACACACACCCCTCGCCCCCAAACTAGCCGCTTGACCAAATGCATGTGTGACACTCTTGTACCACCACGGATCCTGCCGGAGGTGAACACATTCCTGCATAAAGAGATTTTTATAGACAGAGACGCTGTGTGTTGAGCCAGAGAGATGATTGAATCTGAGTCTTTACGTTGTAAATGAGATTTGATTATATATTTGTCATTTAAACCAGCTCTTCTTGGATCATTCAGAGAGTCATGACAGGTTCGAAGTCTTCTGAGAGTCTTTAAGACATTTTAGAGTTTTAACACGCTATTTTCAGATCGCTTTAATATCTCAATTATTTCATCAATGAGTTTAAATGGAGTCCCATCTGCGTCTCAGATATTTCTCCTGAGAAAGAGTCAGAAATCACACAAATGTCATTAGAAATTCAGAAGAGATCAAAATGATTACTTAAGATCTCAATATAAACTCAAACATTTACTCAAATCCAGATGATTTGAGCTCTACGATCTTCATTCATCTCTTCATGTGTTTACACATTATACTCGTTTGCTATAAAACATACAAATGATTGTTAATTTTCATATGAATGTTCAACATTATTCAAGTTCTTATGTGTCATCAAAACACCCAGTTTAACGTTCAGTGAAATTACATCTGACATCTTTCGGAGGTTTAATTTTTCCCATTCTGCATCTAAGAGGCATCAAAAGGGAATTTCTCTCCCCCATCCCATAATAGTCTGAACGGAAACACCCAGCTGTAAATTCAGCGTCTGCGTGTGTACTGAAAGAGTGCCTGTGTTGGTCTGTGTGCGTTTGGAAAGCATCTGCTGTGTGTGGAATTATTTATGTGTGGATGTATAAAGCCAGAGGTGTGTCAGAGAGGTCCTGCTAGTGCGCTTGACGTCGTAAAACTGATGACGTTTTAAATTAAGCCTGCGTTTGGCTCGCACTGTTAATGTGCCGAGCCCGAGGGACGCGTGTTCTGATCCAGAGGAAAGACAAACATTGGAAAGTAGTTGTGCCATGTCGCTTGTCACGGGCCTTTGATATGAAATAACTTGGAAGTGGAAGCAAACCGCACCAGCAGCTCAGTGTGTGTGCGTGAGTGTGTGTGTATACGGGGGGGGGGGGGGGGGGGGGGGGGGGGGGGGGGGGGGGGGGGGGGGGGGGGGGGGGGGGGGGGGGGGGGGGGGGGGGGGGGGGTTGTTTGTGTGTTTGCCGTGTGTGTGTGTGGTGTGTGTGGGTGTGTGTGTGTGTGTGCGTGAGTGTGTGTGTATACGTGTTTGTGCGAGTGTGTTTGCCTGTGTGTGTGTGTGTGTGTGTGCGTGTCTGTCTGTGTGTGTTTGTGCGTGGTGAGTGTGGGGTATGGGGGGGGTGTGTTTGCCTGTGTGTGTGTGACGTGTGTGTGCGTGTCTGTCTGTGTGTGTTTGTGCGTGCGTGTGTGTGCGCGTGTGTGTGTGTGTGTGCAGGTCTGTTTGTGTGTGTGTGTGTGTGTGCGTGTCGTGTCTGTGTGTGTTTGTGCGTGCGTGTGTGTGCGCGTGTGTGTGTGCAGGTCTGTTTGTGTGTGTGTGTGTGTGTGTGTGTGCGTGTGTGTGTGTGTGTGTGTGTGTGCGTGTGTGTGACGGTGTGTTGTGCGTGTGTGTGCGTTGTGTGTGTCTGACTGTGTGTGTGTGTGTGTCGTGTGTGTGTGTGCGCGTGTGTGTGTGTGCAGGTCTGTTTGTGTGTGTGTGTGTGTGTGTGCAAGTCTGACGTGTGTGTGTTTGCGTGTGTGTGTGTGTGTGCTGTGTGTGTGTGTGTGTGTGTGTGTCTGTCTGTGTGTTTGAAGTCTGATGTGTCGTGAGTGTGTGTGTGTGTGTATGTGTGTGTGTGTGTGTGTTTCTGTAGTTTCTCATTAGTTATGACAGATGGAGTCTTGTTCTGATTCCGACACATTCACAATCATCGGTGTATTCACATCATCTGTATCTGTTACCTCATGAAGTCTTTTCTGATTTATAAAGGTTGTTGGTTCATGTTAAGCTGTATTGACAACATGTGTTACAAAGTTGATAACGAATGTAAAGAGTTGATATTATAGCCGTAGGACTTTGGAGACTGAGGGAAATTCTGTCCTGTCATAGTTTAATAAATTGAGACAGCTATAAAAATCCATTGGTTAGTTTGAGTACAAATGGTTTTCTTACAAATGCCAAAGTGTAAACACTGTGGCTGTTTGACGCTATGAACACATTTCTGTGTCTGTCAGAGCGTCTAGACCAGCCTGGATTATAATCCTCTGGATTATCTGTTCAAACACACAGGTTTGTTCTGAAGTTCTTTATTTGAAAATAATGAGCTTCACTTTTCTCCTTTTCAAACCTGTCGAACACAGACCATACGTTTAACTCAAACTCACATGATTGTGTTTGACAGACGCTTGCATTCAAAGCAACGCACAGCACATTTCAACTTCATGAGGGGGAATAAAGGATGACTTTGCTGTTTAAATGTACAGTATGGGTATCATCTGGTGATGTTTTTTCATTCGTGTGTTTAGAGGAATGGTTGGACGTGCTCTTCGTCCCGTGTGATGGATGAGGTGTTTGAATGTTGGGTGTGTCATGAGACAACGTTATCTTAACTACAGAGCAATAAGGACTCATTAAACAGTCCACGAGTCTCTCTGTGTCTGTAAAAACCCTCGATAGCTTTGGAATGTCATTTTTACCTCATTGACCGTGACACTTTACAGCCGCTCTATCTGAAGAATGTGACAGCTTGAGATGTTTCGCACTTTATGAAATGTTGATAAGAAGTTCTCTGTTTGCTGATTTACTCCACACACAATGATCTCTTATTTTACCAGTAAAGATGCTTTTAGAATTCAATTATATGTATATTAAAGTTTTTCTGGTAGTCTTTCAAATGGTCAGTGTTGAAATGTAATAATATTTGATAACACATATCCACAATCCACTCAAAATCCATCAGTAAACTGACAGGCAGAAATGTTTTTATAAGGAACACTGTAAACTAAATTTTCATTTTACAGAATTAAGTGTACATAAGGAGTTTAATTTCTTTCACGGTCAAAAAACGTAAAATTACAGAAAATACAGCACATTTACAAGAAAAACAGGGGAACATTAAATTGTACAGGGAAAAACTTTATTTTACAGTTTATTTACAATTTATATATTCTGTTTTTCCAGTTTACAGAATTTTTATTTATGTTGTTATGTTGCAGATCCTTTTATTTACATGCTAAAACGTTTTTTTTTTGGTTTGGATGAGTGTTATTTTTGGAATCAGTTGTAGAGGTTTATGAAATGACAGCAGTGCTCAGCATCTTTGATCAGAAGGGTTTGAAATGATGGATGATTCTGTTTCTGTTCACAGACACGTCTGTCTTATGTGAGATGGATGGATCAGCTTTAACTCACCAAGGACATCTCTGAAACACATGTTTTTGTCTTTAGTTTGTAGAGCAGATCTGTGTTGTGTTAAACACTCGCCAGTCTGATGAAAGCATTCGAAACATTTAAATAAAACACAAAACAGACACTTTGAATACAGACAATGACCTTCTCTGAAATGCCTGAACCAAAAAACATCCCACCTGTCCATCTAAAAACAGCTTATACAGCCATGTTCGGCAGAAAGCAGCTTTGAGATCTATACATTTTCCTAAAGAGATTGTAAATGTGCTCAAATGTGTGACGGACGAAGGCTTCAGTTTCAAGTTGAGTTTATAGTGTTGATCTATAAATGTCTGTGACAGCAGCTGGGTCAACATCCCTACTGAGTGCTGGAGTGATGATGCTGTCCTGACACACACACACATTCTGTAAATGACGTTCAGGGTTAAATGTATGTTGTGAATGTAAGCTGGAGTAATATAACACTATTCAGATGTATTCTCTTGAGAGTGATGTCTGTGATTATGTCTCATGTCGATGATGATGGTAGTGGTGGGGGGGGTATCATGTCTTTGTCTCTTTGAAGCCGTTTGACCGTTAGCCTTGACATCAAGTGCTCGACACTCTGTGGTGCTGGATGGCAAATGAACTCCTTTAATGATAAGTTATTTCTTCACAGGGAATTTCCACTGGATTACATTGTTCCACAACCCTTTGAACTTGACATTGAACTTAAACAGACTTTTGGTTTGTAGGCCCGTAAAGTTTAGCCGTCCGAAGTCTCTTCTTGGAAAAAGCAAACAAAGGGTCATTTAACATGTCTTGGTTTGAAAGTGCTAGAAGCATCTCTTCTCATGGTGATCTGTGTGTTGATGTGTATTATTCTCTCTTCACAGAGTAACGGATCTTTGGTTTGGTGTCAGAATCACAAGCAATGCTCAAAGGTAAAAACTCAATCACATTCATCCTAAAGTCTCAAGAAAGCATTCTGAAAGATTGTTTGTGAATTATGTTTAGTGATGATTTATGTGTAATGTTTTAATTCTGTTTACACATGGCCCTATTTTCAGGATCTAAGCTTATGGTTTAAAGCGCACGGCGCAGGTGCACTCAGGGCGTGTCCGTGTCCACTAGTTTAACGGCAGGATAACGTTTGGTGCGCCTGGTTTAAACAGGTTGTAATGTGCAATAAACCAATCAGAGCGTCATCTGCCATTCCCTTTAAGAGCCAGTTGCGCTCGCACCATGACGGATTTGCTATTTACGCGGCGGAATTGGTAAGAGCAGACACTTCTCCAGAGAGGAAACACATCTGCTTGTGCGAGGGGTTAAAGTGCGCAAGCAGACCATCTACAGGACAAGCCGGATTAGTATCTTTATGTCCACTATTACATTGTAATTCATTCGTATAACTATTTGTCACTATTGTGTGCTTCTGTGCGTCCCTCTGTGTGTATAAGCAGAATGTACGAACGCTGTGCACACGCCTATAGGTGCATATTCACTTTTTAAATTATAAAAAATTATATCCTCGAGAAAACGAGACGAGAAAATGAGATCTGCGACGGGCTGAAACTATCAAAAACACTTGCGCTGCGCCTTGCGCCGGGTCTACAATAAGGCCCTAAGATCGAATGCACAACCTATTGAATTGGTTGAATTCTCTTAGCTTGTGTTGGATTTCAGGAGTTGTTTTCAATGAGGTCCAGTAGAATTGTTTTATTAATAGACGAAACGTTGAATTTCTGTGAGATGACTCATGTTTTGTGTGAATCGCTAACGTTTTTTTTGTTCTGTGGTATGATTGTGTAAACGTGCCGGTCGTCATGCTGGTGCAGATGAAGACGAGTGAAGTTCAGCCAAGCGGAGCAGACGAGAAGCGGGCAAAAACAAAACTTCACTTTCCTTCACACGAGTTAATGAGGATGTCAGGGGCTTCAAAGCCCAGTTAAAGTGTGCTTTAAAAGCAAAGACGCTTTGTTTTGGTGTTAGAAATGCAACAAAAGACCTGTTTTCTTTTCCTTTCCATGAAGTTAGCCAGCATTGGTTCCTGGCAACACTGTTGTCCCTAGTCATCCATCAAGAGCTGTTATGTTAAAGAAGGATTTGACTGTTTGCGTGTCTGAACGTTGGGCGTTGCCATTGAAACTGGCCTTCTTCATTTATGATTCAAAAATTATAAGAGCACTTGACGCCCGTGAGAGCATTTGGGCATTCTTAAAGAGGGTTGTGTGTTTTTACAGTATTTAAAGATGAGCTAGTGTGTCTTAAGGAGTCTATGATTGTGGGTTTTTGTATGGTATGTGCAGAGATGAGATGTTTCTTTATTGTTAATGTGTGGACATCTTCTAATGCATCTTGGTGGTTTTTCATCATCTCTCACCACAAGCGTTCAGTTTTCAGAATCATGTGAAGTCAAATAGTTCCTCTTTTATGAAATGTGTTCTGTTTGGTACCATCGGTTCTGTCCTGTCTAACTGTTACTGAACACGTCTATAAACAGAATGTTGAGTGCTAGACTGACACTAAATACAGTTTTCAACTAAATACAGAAACAATTTAATCACATGACAGCAGCGTTTTGGAGGCCAGAACATTTGAAAACAGATCTCTGTGTGAACTAAAACAACTTTTTAGTTTTTATTACATCGTTGTTGTGTAAAGAATGAAGGGTTGACTTCGAATGTTACCAAAGTGTTGTGAAATGGTTCAACTTTAGCTCTCATATCATCGCTGTCCTTCTGAAACCTCGGACGTCCAAATTCACTGCTTTTCGGGATATGGAAAAAACACTGTACTTTATATATGATTAAAAACAGCCATGTCAAGCACTTTTAAAACGTTTTATTGATTAGTGATTTATTTGACATGTCCTTTCTTATACTTTCTTACTTTTTTAACCCATTAACATTTTTTTGCGTGTCTGCGTTTTATAACTTGTTTAACTTTAACAATGCATCATTTGAAATCATTTTTGCTACCAATAGAATGCTCAAAAATAGGGCCGCTTTATGAGAGGTTAAAACTTTTTGGGTTAAAAATAAACAAAAATTAACTAGTCATTTGTCAATTGTCAACTTCAACACATCGTCGCAGTTTTTCTGAAACATTGGACGTCCAAATTCGCTGTCTTTCAGGATATGGAAAAAATTATTAAATTATTTAAATGATTAAAAACAGCGTTGTCTAAATCTAGTGACAAACATAAAGGGTGACTAGTGATAATGATTTATGGCAACAACAAAAAAAGAAAATCGGTAAATATGGAGATACAAGGTTTCAGAAGGACATCAGCGACTCTCGTGGCAGTGTTGTTGAGGATTGTTGGAGCAGGTTTGTTTCAGTGATGTGCTCTTAATGAAGTGATCTGTTTGTCGAGTCTTTACATTACAAAGCAGGAATCACACTGAGGCCGTTTTTACAGGGTGTTGAACGGTACAGTTTGTGTGTTTTTGTGTGTGTGAATGCCTCTTTCACTGGAGACTGTAGCGACTCACCACACAAGTCAAACAAAAGCTAAGAAAGTGATGGTTTGAACAAGACCCCCACCTCCGCGGACACACACTTCATAGAGACTTCATCATGACTCGAACCCGTCGCCGCTCCGCTCTGAGACTGACGGTAAAAGCGGTCGCGGTTTGTGCCGTGAAGGGTCCAGCGTCTCTCCGGCCGCGGCAGCACCCTGTTGTTATGGTAATTAACCCCGTTGCCCTGTTGCCGGAGGGAAGAGAGAGGGCATTTGTGAGTATTAGAGCTTCATTAGCATGCCATAGCACAAGCATCACCCTCCATTCACACCCGGACACGCCAGGAGGCCAGAATGCTCAGGCTTTGTCAGGCTCTTTTTGTCTCGTCGTTCTTTCTTTCTCTTGTGAGCACTTCTTTAGCTCGGCCTTCACACGGCAGGAAAGTTTGACAACTTCTGGGTGCTTGTTCATGCGAAAGTGGGTGTAGAGGAGAAAAACAAGGCGCTGAAAAGCAGTTTCGGTTGCTTGGTGGGTCAGACATCCGAGAACCCCTGACGCTTCCATTGATTTGCTTTGCAAATAAGCGTCAACGCCAGACAGACTCGCATGAAATGCACTTACGTGGCGGTTTATTATTTGGCTGGTCAGGTCATTCAAAGAACGGCCAAACAGATTTCTTGAAATTCCTGTTAAATATTGATTTAATGGGGAGCGGAAAGCTTTGGGATTCTCTCATGTGAGCTGGCGAGCTGGTCAGAAATGTTTGTGTTTTTTATTTATTTAAATAAATGTCTGTTGTATTTAGATTTGAATCATGGGAAAACGTCTCAGAGCTTGAGACCCCTCCCACCCCCGCCGAATTAGTCTGACTTTTGTGACATGTGAATGAAGTGCTTTTCCAGGTCACTTCAGATGAAGGCAGGACTTTTCTTGACATCAACTAGAATCTGCTGCTTCATGTGGATTCAGAACACAAGATGTTTCATGCTTCATGTGTAACGTTTTGTTATTATTTAGTGTCCGTTAAATCTGTCATTGAAATTAGTACACCTTCAGTTTATATCAGAGATGTATTTTACACGTCCATTATTAACGCTAATTTTTTTAACCTAAATAAATGGCATTTGTTAGCGCGTCTGCATTTTCATAACTTTTGTTTTACATTAAAGCCACAATATGAAATAATTTTGTTATGAAATCTCAAAACATCACTTGCACAGTGTGATATATTTCATGCAGTTGTGTACTTACATTATTCCAAATGTTCCCAATAATGTTAGAATCCAGAGAAATTCCTATTTAAACTAATGTCCCGTCCCTTATCTCCCTTGTGTTTGTCTCATATCAGTGACTTAATATCCGCTGCTCCACACGACCCTCAGTTTACGGTAGTAGAAACTACAGCAACACACAAATGCAGAAGTGCTTATACAGCATCTGTTGTTCTGTTATTATAGATCACAATGACTCTTTGGCGACTAAAGGAAACACAAACAAGCGTAAACGTAGTTGACTTTATAAACGACGACTGTATGACAGTTTTAAACACGTAAAACTGTGTAGCATTACGCTACCAAATCAATCGACAAAGTCCAATATCGTTTACCGGCTAACGTAGCATTTCATTCCACGTGTCTTTCAAGCTAGTTCATTACGATGACATCAAATAAAATGCATTCATTACCTCGTCCGTAAACATGATGGCTGATCTACATACGCCTCTGAATCTAGCGGTCCAACTTACATATTGTGTCTTTAATATTCAATCCAAAACAATGCATCATTTGAGTCGCTTTTAGTGAATCCAAACGAATCAATAACTCTTACAGTTTTATGTGATTCTTTTGAGAATGAAATCGGTTTATTGACTCACTGGTGGTTTATATAACAAAAATTGAATTGCCTTTTGTCTCTTAAATATGAATTATGTGTCTAATATGTAGTACGTTGACAAAAGAATCGTTCTCTAGTTAAAGGAAGACTTCATTGTTTACTCATCCTCGAGTCATTTCTTTCTTCTTCAAAACGCAAAAGAAGATATTTGAGGAATGTTGATCATCCAACAACACTGAACTCCATTGACTTCCTTGTATGAACACAAAACCACTGAGACATTTCTCAAAATATCTTCTTTTGTGTTCCACTGAAGACAGACTCACGTACAGATGAGACTCTAAATAACACGAACGCATGTTTATTACACATTTACAAAAAAAAACACAGTTCATAATTATTGTAAGAGAAACCAGCGGCCACCCAGCAGAAGTGTTTTCAGTCCATCAGAAAGAACTTCAAAGAACCTTTTGGCGAACGTGTAAAGCAGATGAGATAGCAACACCTTCGCTCAGCCTCGCTGTTAAAGACATCAGCGTTCGGAGGAAAGTTCTTATAACGTTCACACAATACTTTTGCTTACGCTTCTGCTGTCTGAGAGTTTAAACGAGTCAACGGTTAAATGAGTGGATTTATTGGCTTCCTGATATCAATGTCCCGCTGTGGCGTCTGGTGTATGTGTGTGGCGCTGGGCCACAGTGGAGGGCTGGTCAGGACCCAGCGGGAGATGCCCTGATGGGACATGCCTGTTAAGTTTGATGGGCCGTGTGTGTGGTGGGGGGGTCGACCGGGCTTCTGTCTGCTATCTGTTCCACTCATTACTCATCATGGTGGGTGGCAAAACTAGCAGCCAGAGAACCGAGCCGTGAGGAGAGGAAGAGAATATATCTGTCCAGACGTACACGGTGTTATATCGCACGCTTTCATTGTGTTCACTCCACACAGGAAGTGTACACGACACATTCGGCCAATAAAACGTCAGCTTCAAGTTTTGTTTTTTAACCATGAAGTGAAAGAACGTTTCAGAAGACTTGAAAATGATGTCAGATAAAGAGGATCCCAAAATGTTTGCTGCATGATTGTTATTGTAGCAGTGGGCACTGACCCCTTAATGACCCCTGAAACCTCTGAGCCTAACAACCATCTATACAACATATTAATAAAATTCAACAAACATTTGCAAAAGCATCTTTTTTTTCCACAATTATTTTATTGGGGTTTTTACAACACCAGACAAGAAATACAAACACCAAAATGAAAATCAATTAAAACTAACACAAAATCAATACATTCACATTTATAAGTACATTCGATACTTAATCAATCGAAAATGCAGGGAAAAATCACTAAAGACAAATAAATGAAAAGAAAAAAAATACAAAAAGCAAAAGCATCTTTTACATTATGTTGTCATACTAACAAACAAAATTATTTTAAAGTCGGAATGAAAATGATCATTCTAATAGTTTTACACAGTGGTGAAGTATTTATTATCTGTGCACATCATCATTTTCTGTCAAATTCATTTGCACTTGTAATCTTTAATCAAAAACGTTAAGCTCCTCCCCTTCTTGAAACGACCTCTCTTCACTTCTGGTGATGAGGAATGGCCGAGGGCGGGGCTGTGATGAGTGACAGATTCAAACTGGCATTCAGATCTTTCACCTTTTAACCATCCAATCAAAGTCTCGCTCTCAGTTTTTATTCTCACTTCAGAAGTCGATTCGTTCAGCGATTCATCCGTCTGATCCCCTCCTATCCGCGAGCCTAATGTCATGTGATGGGTCAGATGGTGAAGTCTGTTGTGATTGGTCAAACGCGTTCATCATGTGTCGCATATGGAACGCCTGTCATCATTACTGGACTATTTCTAGTGACGTAGATACGCGGCGGTTAGAGACTCAGAGGTCACGTCTCTTTTGTGTGATTTGGAGTCGACTCGCATTTTTACAAGCCGATAACTTTGTTATTCATTTACCTTCGGACTTAAAACTTGGCAGACTGATTACTTTAAAACACGCAACATAGCACACTGCATGAAATGTCATTTTCATGATCTAATGCTGCTCTTTAGCAGTTTTTCAGGATTTATTTTTGCGAGGCTAACGCGGTTACTTGATGACCAAACGGGTGTCCGAGCATGCATGGCCCCGCCCCTAGCGGTACTTGACAGTTGAGAAACGTTGTCATGACAACGCCGCTTTCCCACGAGTGGGCGTGGTTTCAGAGGCGACAGCCGACACGCCCCCAGCGTTTGAGAGCGGAGAGTTCTGCCTATTTTTTCAAGATTTTTATAACTTTTTAATTTACTAGGATTGAATTCTCCATTAAAAGTTGGCTGGGTGGTTAATAACACACTTTTCTGTTGTGTGACAAAATCAGAACCCATATTTTAATGTCACTTTACTCGGACTCTAATCTTGCTGGATTAACATCAGATGTTCATTGTTTTGCCACTTGTTATGATCCCAAAATAATTTGTAAAGAAAAGTTTTTCATAGATTAGAGGAGACAGGCTTGCTTTCATGGTTGGTGTAGTGAGTGTTTTGTGTCTGTGACTGATGGGAGAAATAAACATGGGATTGTCAGTAATGACGTTTCTCACAGCTGTCAGTGTAGTGACGCCTGGATGTCAGATAACAGCTCGACTCTCTGGTTTATTTCCAGACTTCAGGGATTATCATAATCAGAACTGCCTGTAAAATCCTCTCAGAGCAATAAACAGAGAAGGTGGGTCTGACAGCGATGGACGTGCAGGCGTGAAGTTTGTTTATCGGTTTGTCTGAGAGTCTTATCTCTGTAGAAACACTCACGCTGCTTTTCAGCCCAATACACAAATCATTCATTTACTGTTTCATCACTGAAGGATCTTTAAATGAATCTTGTTCAGAAACAGACAAAACATCAGCGGATAATTCTCAAATACTCCATTATAATAAAAAAGAGACACAAGAGTATTTATGACTCAGTGGATTAGAAAGATATAAGAGATATTGAGGAATAATTAAATCACTTACCCCACATCAATCTTATTTATTAAAATGAGGTATTTAAAAAATATTTTTTCCTCATTGATTTCAAGAGCACATGAAACTGGTGTCATTCAAGGATTCCTTCAACATTGCTTTATAAATTGATAAAGTTTATATGTCAGGGGTCTTACTTCTCATGTATATTACAGTAAATCAGATATCACCCGATGACGGCAGACCTCTTAAATATGTGGTCGATTTCCCAGAGCCTCTTATCTCTCATCTGACCCTGTTTAGATGGATTCGTCGGGTTGAGGTGTCGTGTCATGATTTGTAAACAGATCCCGGAGAGGAAAGAAGATGAATTGAGCTTGAGGTTCAGTCCCAAAATATCCCGCTCGTCTGAACTCTGTGTATGAACGGATGTGTGAGGACGGAAATGTTTTCTCAGCATCAACATTTCAGTCTGAGATGTATGTATTTGTTTTTAAATGCAGTAGCTGCTGATCCGTGGGAGTCTTTTTACTGCTTTAGGCTCCCATCAGTTCATTTTCAATGGGATAAAGGAATAGTTTCAGAAGTACGCACTGAGTTTCTCAAGACATTGAGCAGTTTGATTTTATATAATGAACTAGTTTGAGGTGTAATAAGTGATTTGAGTTGATCTGTCTGTCAGTGCAGTCCAGTCGTGTCGTTCCTCAGCTCATGAAATAAACACGCGTGTGTTTGAGCAGCACATGTATAATGCATGAATGTGTCTCAGACTCTTTTGTTCTTGGTTTCTCTCTCTCTCTCAGCGTCTACATTAATCATGTATTTGATATTTGAGTTAACACGTTTCTCTCTCGTGAGAGTCAATGTTACGGTTTGTTTTGTCTTCAGATTAACAGAATAAGAATCATAACATTTTATGAGGTTAGAAAACGTTTTTGAATAAAAGTAAGACGGATATTTATATGATCTTGGTGTTAATTATTATGTGTATCTTTCATTGAGTGTTTGTGTGTTTTGTGATGTCCTATATGTTTTCTGCACAGTGAATTTATGATGTAGAGATTGAAACAGTACACAACTATTATAATAACATATATTCACTGATGCTCAAGAAAACAACACAATGAGAACGATCAAGTCACTGAAAACACAAAAACTGATGCATGTGTAAATAAACTGTATGTGTATGACAACATGTTGGTTATGCATTCAAGTGTGTTTGAATCAATTCAGATTGATGGCGGCACACATATGTGCTCGGTCACATGTAACACTAAACAGACATGGCTCATGTTTCTCTCTCTCTCTCTCTCTCTCTCTCTCTCTCTCTCTCTCTCTCTCTCTCTCTCTCTCTCTCTCTCTCTCTCTCTCTCTCTCTCTCTCTCTCTCTCTCTCTCTCTCTCTCTCTCTCTCTCTCTCTCTCTCTCTCTCTCTCTCTCTCTCTCTCTCTCTCTCTCTCTCTCTCTCTCTCTCTCTCTCTCTCTCTCTCTCTCTCTCTCTCTCTCTCTCTCTCTCTCTCTCTCTCTCTCTCTCTCTCTCTCTCTCTCTCTCTCTCTCTCTCTCTCTCTCTCTCTCTCTCTCTCTCTCTCTCTCTCTCTGTCTCTCTCTCTCTCTCTCTCTCTCTCTCTCTCTCTCTCTCTCTCTCTCTCTCTCTCTCTCTCTCTCTCTCTCTCTCTCTCTCTCTCTGTGATGATCATTAAAGATCTACTTGAGCTCTGTGACCTCATCACCACACTTCAGTGTAAACATCAGCACACACACACACAGCATTCAACTTGACTGACAAGTGAAGCAAATGCAGTACAAAACCATTGATGATGGATGATTGTGTGTGTGTGTGCAGTTTGTGTGTGCATGTGCAGTTGTGTGCGTGCAGTTGTGTGTTTGTGTGTGTGCATGTGCAGTCGTGTGTTTGTGTGTGTGCATGTGCAGTTGTGTGTGCGTGCAGTTGTGTGCATAGTTGTGTGTGCGTGTGCAGTTGTGTGTGTGTGTACCATCGTGTGTGTGTTGTGCAGTGCGTGTGTGATGTGTGTGTGTGCGTGTGCAGTTGTGTGTGCGTGCAGTTGTGTGCATAGTTGTGTGTGCGTGTGCAGTTGTGTGTGTGTGTACATGTGCAGTCGTGTGTTTGTGTGTGTGCATGTGCAGTTGTGTGTGCGTGCAGTTGTGTGCATAGTTGTGTGTGCGTGTGCAGTTGGTTGTGTGTGTGTGTACATGTGCAGTTGTGTGTGTGCATAGTTGAGTGTGTGTGTGCAGTTGTGTGTGCGTGCAGTGTGGTGTGTGCGCATTGTTGTGTGTGCGTGTGCAGTTGTGTGTGTGAGTACATGTGCAGTTGTGTGTGTGCATAGTTGAGTGTGTGTGTGCAGTTGTGAGTGTAGGTGTGTGTGTGTGGGTGTGTGCAGTTGTTGGTGTGTCTGTGCAGTTGTGGGTGTGAGTGCAGTTGTGTGCGTGTGTACATGTGCAGTTGTGTGTGTGCATAGTTGAGTGTGTGTGTGCAGTTGTGTGTGCGTGCAGTTGTGTGCGCATTGTTGTGTGTGCGTGTGCAGTTGTGTGTGAGAGTACATGTGCAGTTGTGTGTGTGCATAGTTGAGTGTGTGTGTGCAGTTGTGAGTGTAGGTGTGTGTGTGTGCAGTTGTTGGTGTGTCTGTGCAGTTGTGGGTGTGAGTGCAGTTGTGTGCGTGCAGTTGTGTATGCACATGCATTTGTGTGGGCGTGCGCAGTTGTGTGTGCAGTTGTGGGTGTGCGTAGCAGTTTTGTGTCTGTGCCTGCAGTTGTGTGTGTGCAGTTGTGTGTATGCGCAGTTGTGTGTGTCTGTACTTGCAGTTGTGTGTGTCTGTTCGTGCAGTTGTGTATGCACACGCATTTGTGTGGGTGTGCGTAGTTGTGTGTGCAGTTATGGTTGTGTGTGTGCAGTTGTGTGTGCGGAGATTCTGTTATAGTGTTTGTAGTGTGGTGAATGTGTTTTTGCAGATATCAGAACAACATTGTGTGTGTGTGTGTGTGTGTGTGTGTGTGTGTGTGTGTGTGTGCGCGTGTGTGTGTGTTCATGTCAGGGCTCTTCTCTGAATAAAGCTCATCAGACCTAGCAACAGTAACCAAGGGGTTGAAGCTTTTCATTCAGAATAATACACTTCTCAAAGATGTCTCATCTGTTTCTTCACACACCCTATTGAGTAAACACACCTGGTGTAGAGTCTTACTGTCCTTTCATTCCTGATCTCTTCATTATTTCTGCTGGAGTTGTGTAGTTGTGTAGCCCGAGGCCATGTTTTCAGCGGCTCACGCTCCATTAACTCCAGCACAACATTTTCCACACACACTCGTTTTTTCCGTCTTGTTGTGTTAGTTTCCTCGCATTTCTGTTATGAGCACGTGTTTATCTTTAATCTGAATGACATATAGTATGTACCAAGCTGTAGTTTGTGCGTTTCTTTGTGTTACGTGCTATTCTAATTCAAATGTTGAAACATGAACGTTTGAGCGCAAACGTGATTGATGAACATCTTTGTTAACATTAATAATAGAGGCGGGACATCTGTTCTCATGTCGGTCTTTCCACACACACACACCTGCACATTCTCTGACCTCACAAAACCCCCACAATCCACACAATACATCGACTCCATGTGTGCTAGAGAACACTACACGTGTTTGTACAGAATCTGTTGAGCGGTACATTCAAATCAATCAAATAACAATCTGTTTGACAAGGAGACAAACTTTTGTCTATATGGAAACACTTTTTGTTGCTTTGAATCAGATGTTGTGTCATGTCCAGTTGTTTTGTTTTTTATTTTGGTTAATGGACAGAGTGAATGTGAGAAAGTGAAGCTGGTTTGACAGGAACTGTGGAATTGGTGATATGACAATAAAAGGGATTTAAACTCACATATTTATGTTTTTTATAGCTTTTATAAAAATGCCTTCGAGGGAAACATTACTGCTGTGAATCTCGAAACAGAACAATGGCACTGATATATTTTAAGATATTTCTGGTTACGTATATTCAGTTAAGACGGGTCACACATTCATTTTTGTCTGGGACTAGTCTTAAGCCTGGTCTGTGAAACCGGGATATAAAAGGGATAATGTACATGCAGCCGGTTGTTATGGCAGAAATAAGCCCAGATAGATCATGACCCGACACAAGGACGAGATGAAACTGGACATGAAATGTGAATTTGAAATCATTTATTAGCCAATTGCAGACCGAATGCAGAACTTCCACAAGGAAAAGACGTTTACTTTTGGTTTTAAAGTAAACAACGACGTTCAGATGTCTCAAACAGGCAATTTAGTTTAAAAATGTGTAAATATAATGTCATATACTGTTTGTTATTAAAAGACATTTGTTAAAAAACCTGTCAAAATGATTTCCTGCGTCCAGGTTACCGTGTGTGTTATTAGGTTTGAGAGGTTGTTATCTAGGAATAAAAAACCTGCAAATGTGGCGACTGACCAATCAGAATCAAGCATTCCAACGAGTGTTTTAAAATCGTTTTGATGTGATGTCTGGTGCTGTACAGTGATTCCTGACAGGACCGAGTCGTGTGCTCACGCTATGTTTGTGTTTTCTGGCAGAGAGATGTTTGTATGTGCCGAGTCCTCACACTCCATTTAACAGCAAATAAAGATTTCACTGCCAGAGACTCAATATTGATAGCGCTGCCTAATGAGCTCATTAAACTCTCATAAACATCTCATATCGTCTTCTGTCATATCACTGGATTTATGTACGTCATGTTCTCACAGTCGTTTGGCGTTCGTGTCGTCCTCACAGTGTGAATGATCTAATGAATCAGCACGTGTCACAGGTTATTGTCTCTCTTTTTACTCTGTTACGTGAGTTTATTTTACACTTGTGCGGCCTCACATCTGTCTGTGAACCGCGGCTATGTGAGCGGATTGAAATTGAAAAGGTCTGAGTGGTTTTGGTTTGGCTGCTCTCGTGTGGTTTGGGTTTGGACCAGCGGCGGTACAGAAGCACAGCTCTGCGCTGACGGACGTTTCTCTCGTCTGTATGTGAGGAATGATCTGTCATGATAACAAACATCTGCGTTACCCCTTCCTGCCGAGAACGACGCCATCTCACTTTTTATTTGCTCAGTTGATGTGATTTTTGCTCTGATGCTACCAGAGCAGAATGTTCTCTGTTGTGTTTCATTTAAGCATCAACTCGGTCTCAGATGTTTCTCCTGAGATCGCTTATAGAAGAAAGAAAAAGAAAAAAGAAACAAGACTGTAAATGTTGAAACTCATGAATAGTCTGGAGGTGTATAATGAATGTAGAATGTAGATTGAGGTCAAATTTGAGTCAATCTGATGAGAAATGTTTGAGTTCATACTGAGATTAGGGATGCATTGTTGTGTATATTTTGGCAAATAACGATAACCGATAATTCTTTAAAATTAGAAGCCGATAACGGATATATTGGCCGATCTAAATATTGGCCGATAGTTTCTAAATATTAAGTAACCATTAGTTCTCTTTTTTCCTCTGAAAATCATGTAACAAGCCTATTTTACACAATTTAACGACTATTTAACCTTCAAACGTTTCTTGTATATTTAATAAACATAATTATAGATGTTCTTCCAGAAAGTTTTTTTCAATAGTCACATGTCAAACAGGTCAAAATTTAACATTTATCGACCGATACCGATAACATAAAAATGACCATTCATCGGCCAATTACATAAAATAATTGACCATTCATCGGTCGATACCGATAACATAAAAATGACCATTCATCGGTCGATACCGATAACATAAAAATGACCATTCATCAGCCGATACGATAACATAAAAATGACCATTCATCAGCCGATACGATAACATAAAAATGACCATTCATCAGCCGATACGATAACATAAAAATGACCATTCATCAGCCGATACGATAACATAAAAATGACCATTCATCGGCCGATACACATACCCAATCGTGCATCCCTAACTGAGATCATCAATAATATTGACTTTTGATTGCAGACTTGATCAAATCTGAGCTCAGTTTGACACATTGGTGGTAAATATGAGATGCAGGATTTCTTCATTTAATCTCATTCATGACCAGGAGAAATCATTGATATATTAAGTATGATCATCAGATCTGTGATGAACTGACAGTTTGTCTTTTGTCTGTTTCTTTTAGTGTCTAGAACCTTGCAAGGCATCATGGGACCTGCAGGAGAACCAGTGTCAGGACCTGTGTGAGGTACTTCAGCAGTGTTTTCTCAGCACTGGCTTTCATACACGGACTGTTCTGTTTGAATAATACGTTGTGTTCTCTTCTTCTGTTTATTAGAAGCACTTTCCAAAGAAGCATTATGAGTGTCTCACGAGCTGCGAGTTCCTGCGCTCCGTTGAGAGTCAGAAACAAGGCGACTGCCCGGCGCCGGAGCGTGCCAGCGGATTCGCAGCTGCGTGTGTGGAGAGCTGCGAGACGGATGCTGAATGCTCCACTATGAAGAAATGCTGCTCCAACGGATGCGGCCACACCTGCCAGGTGCCAAAGAATCTCTATAAAGGTACAAACACTTATGATGCATCACATGTCTTTGTCTCCAGATGGGCTTTGCATTATTTTCAAATAAACTTTCTGAACTTTGGCAGTCGAGCGAAGGACACTTTGTGATTCGTCTTTAAGAATCTTTATTAATGTCAGACTTGCCGGTTTCTCTTAATTTGCTGAAAGCTTCAAAGCCTTTTATTAAACTCCAGACCCCATCAGCGCTCTACGAGAGACACAAACGTATGATGACGGCTGTGCGAGCGTGTGGAATGGGTCTACTCTCTGTTGTATCAGATACGATTGAGATGATGAGCGTCGATGATGCTGGAAGCCATTAAAAGATGAAATTGAGCGTTGACGCTCGCTCACGGCCCGATCGCTCTCAGATGTTCATGCAGGTGGGCAATGGATGTGACTGTGTGGTGCTGGAGGATGTGAGGACAGAGACACAGATGTTCGTCCCTGACGCCTGTGGGGTCCTTTCATTTGATCTGAGATTCAGAACAGCTTTGCGACGTAACGCCGCTGCTTTCCTCTGACTTCAAAGATTCTCGCTGACACTGCGTATTCATCAAGCGCCGTGTGTTACGAAAGACTCGCTTTAGTTTCAACTGTGTTAAAGGTTGCTGAAGATCTAGATTTTATTTTAAATGTTTCTTCTTCAGTCCCACGTGTGCTCTTAAAAATACTGAAGGTTCTTCACAGTTATGCCATAGCCAAGAACCATTTTCTCCAAAGATAATTTTAAGAACCCATTCTTTCTATAACATTGTGAAGCATCTTTATTTTTATGAGTGTATTAATCTAAAACGAACGTCCTGTAGAGATGCTGATGGGTAAACTTACTGATGAGATAAATACCTATTAAACTGAAATTCATAGAGAAAAGCATCATAACTGTGTTAAGATTAAACTCTATTGAACTGTAACTCTTATCTCGTTTACTGTTTCAGAGCATTTCATCATCTTTCATATGTGCTATATATGTCATTTCACAGAAATCCCTCTTGTAGAGAATCAAGCAACAGGAAATATTTCAAATCATTAATAAGGAAGTCCTAAAAGTTAAACAGTCATGCAGAGAAAATGTTGTGACAAATGTAGAAAATTCACAACACGTACATGAGTGTGTGTGTGTGCATAGTGTGTGTTACGTAAGTTGTGCGCGTGCGTGCGTCGTCGTGTGTGTGTGTGTGTGTGTGTGTGTGTGTGTGTGTGTGTGTGTGTGTGTGTGTGTGTGTGCGTCAGTGTGTGTGCGTCGTAATTTGTGTGTGCGTGTGTGTCTGTGTGTGTGGTTATAGTACGTTGCCATGATGTGTAGATGTGTTTCCAGCAGCACAGAAGAAGCTTTATGAAGGAATGTTGTGTGTTTGTGTCAGGCGTAACCACATGTCAATCCTCTACAGCTGTGTTATTTACATCTCTCCCCGCTGAGAATCCACTTCTTTAAATCTCACATACGATTGTGAGCGTCAAACATCAATTAATACAAATTCACACACAGACGCAAACACTTACCCTGAGCACACGAGGGAAACCGCCGTATGTGTGGATGGCTTCACACTTTCTCCTGCTGGATTACAGCGAAAAACATTTGTGAAGTGCAACAGATTGATGTCTGCAGATAAATGAGATGCGACGTGTTTATTGCAGATGCTCTTTGATAAACTTTCATTTCACAGTGAAGATCTCTTCTTTCTCACAGACATTTCTACATACACTGCAAAAAATGACTTTCTTACTTAGTATTTTTGTCTTGTTTTCCAGTACAAACATCTAAAGATTCTTGAATCAAGATGCATTTTCTTGATGAGCAAAATGACCTGAGAAAATAAGTCTTGTTTTAGACATAAAATATGAAATTCCAGTGAATTTGTGCTTAAAACAAGCAAAATAATCTGCCAATGGGGGACCATTAGTGACTAAGAAAAATGTAAACCTTAACCACATTGGCAGATTCTTTTGCTTGTTTTAAGCATAAATTCACTAAAATTTCTTATTTTTTGTCTAAAACAAGACTTATTTTGCAACTTGATTCAAGAATTCTTGGAAAACAAGACAAAAATACTAAGTAAGAAAGTCATTTTTTGCAGTGTATGGATAAATGTTTTAAGGCATTCAAGGTTAAATGGAAGTCATCAGATTGTTGAGCTTCACCGTCTGTTAGTGTTTGAGCTACACGTTGTGTTTAAACACTAGATTTATCCCTTATATAGTACAGAAACGTACGGATAAACCGTTTGATTATTTTCTCTTTTATATTGATTTTGATGGACACAAACTCATATCACTTCGCACAGTAATCTCTCTCTCTCTCTCTCTCTCTCTCTCTCTCTCTCTGTCTCTCTCTCACAAGATCCAAAGAAGCTTTACATTGCCAAAGCACAGGAAAATGTAATAAAAACACTGTGCACAAATACAGATTACGATAAAAATAAAGTATCTCTTGTGTGTGTGTGTGTCAGGAGCTCCTCTGAAGCCCAGGAAGGAGTTGGTGTTTCTGGAGGATTCCTCAGGTCAGCTGGAGATACGCTGGTCATCACGCTTCAACATCTCAGTAGAACCGGTTCTGTATGTTCTCCAGCGCCGCTGGAACTTTGGCATTCACCCCAGTGAAGATGACGCCACCCAGTGGCAGGACCTGGCACAGGTCAGTCTGACAGTCCTTACCTTGATGTATTTCACCAAAACAGATCGCAGGATGCACAAACACGACTCGACTAAAGATTGAAAAGTTCTCATTTTGTTCAGTTTAGTGTGTCCTTTCAATCCGACGTGAAGTGAAACACAAGAAGGATGCAGAAATGTCTCTCACAGCCCCTGGTCTTTTAATAAGCTTCACCTCTTTCATGTTTAAAATAGATCAGATTCCCAGCTCATATTCAGCACTAAATGTACATGACCCCTGACCTCTGCTCGTGACCTCTGTGACCCTCAGATAGCTGAAGAGCGCGTCCTGTTGACCGACATCAGACCGAGCAGGTGGTATCAGTTCCGTGTGGCGGCGGTTAATGTTCACGGCACCCGTGGCTTCACGGCTCCCAGCAAACACTTCCGTTCATCCAGAGGTGAGTCTTCTTTGGTGGCCCGACACTTAATATCCCTTCAGCATTTACAGTTCAGACAGGTGGAACCTTTGACCAAACACATCTACCAAAAGATCTTTTCCTCTAACGGCCTTTTTCAGTCAAGAATGTGGAGACAGAAATGCTGAAGGACGTTCACGCGGTCCTTACTGGCCTTCTTTCTTGATCTCTCAGATCTCTAATCCTGTGTCATTTAGAATGTTGTCTAGGTCAAGAAGAAAATTGGATCATTATCTGATTTTCTGAGAAACGTCTTTCACAATAATGATCTATTTAAACAGAAAACGCAAATTTAATGACACATACTGTACATGAGATGTAAGATTTCATTAAAAGATTTTTGCTTCAGTGATTATGAATGAATAGTATTATTTACTCGTGTTATTCCACTGTTATTTTTCTTTTTTCATTCAATGATTTCTTTTTCTGTTATTGTATTTTTACATCTTGAAGTAACAGTGATGTCGTGTCAGGCTGTGTTGGGATTGTTTGTGATCCAGGACAAATGACAGCTGTGTGTGTTATCTTCTGAGATGTGTGTGTGTTAGGGTGACCAGCCCTTCTGTGTTGCGACGAAACCGCACGGCATTTTCATATTGAGAAAATGTCCCGGTGTTCAAGAGCTCACAACTATGTTTTAAAGCCTTACTTATATCCGGTGTATGAGAAGACGGCAGTGATTTCAGTCATCAGGAGTCAGTAGATCACTAAACATCATAAACTGTGTGGTTTTTAAACTGTGTTTAGCAGATAGGTTGTGGCAAGCGTATTGAACTAAAAATGATTTGAACATTTCTTTTCATGAAATGCATTATTTAACAATAATACATTTTATAAGAGGTAGTTTTTTTCATGATAATTTTTTTCTCTTTTCGAGATGATCTTCACATTGTACAACATGATGGCGTCCGATCTGTGCTCATAATTGATAGAGACATTTCACCTTACATTGAAATTGCCATTTAAACGGTTTAATGTTATATAACATTTGATCTATGCCTTAATTATGTTGTAGTTGGAAAAGTTCATTATTTTAACGAGCTAAAAAATGGAAAAATATATATATGAAATGTTTTATTCTGTTATTATATCCCGGTTTTACGGTTTTAACGGATTACCTGTCCCACATTTGGTTTGTTGGGTGGTGGTCGCCCTAGTGTGTTTGTAAACTTCACATTTTGATCTGATTATTTCTGATGTAGGTCAGATGAAGTTTAGTTTGTTTGTGTGGTGTTCAAGTGAACTTTAATAACATGAAGTGACTGTTTCTCTGGTCTGGACTGTTTTCCTATGCAAATCTCATTTCGGCTAACTCTGTTTCCTGACCATTGAATGACATCATATCCCTCAGACATTCAGATGTCTAGTGTTCTGAACGTTTTTGTGTGTGTGTGTGTGTGTGTGTGTGTGTGTGTGTGTTCTGTAGCTCCGACGGGTACATGATGTTAGTATTCATTTGACATCATATTAAAAAACTAACCCCAGGTTAAAATGTTGTGTTGATCAGACCCATCTCCTCCTCCAACCCCATCTGAACTGAGAGCGACCAACATCAGCGTGGGTCAGGACGGTCTGATGACGGTC
>CM074084.1:350000-485000 GCA_037178815.1 Barbatula barbatula | reverse complement strand
CCCAACAGCATCATCTCTCAGTCTCAGATTCTGCCACCTGTACGTTTGTGTCTTTATCACCATCATCGTCATCCTCGCACCAGAAAACATTCAAACAAACAGACGAAATTACTTCAACACACACACATGCTGAACCGAGCGAGTGCCGCCGTATCATTACTCTTATAGTGTTGTTCTGGAGTTGAGTATTAAAGGTTTTCATGTCATGTCCCTGATGTCTGTGATGAAATCTGGAGCTGTTCTGTGTTCATACATCACTTCTGTCAAACACACAGCACCAGTCATTCATCACAAGAATAAACTACACACACACACACACACTTCATTTATAACAGCCGAAACACAAACCACGTTATTTACATCCCTGTGTCCCGAGACTGAATCCAGCGGGACGCAGTTCATTCCAGATCATTTCTTAATTCCTCAGATGAGATGAGATTAAACAGCGTCATCATTATCAGATTGCATTGGTTTATTAAGATGATTGTGTTTATAAATGCCTCTGTGATGAGTTCATTCTTTACTGAACCACGTCCAGTCCGCTAATGACAAACATGAAGTGAATAAAGGATAATAGAGATGTGTTTTGTGTTTTAGGATCATCATGTGCTGGTGGTGTCAAACCTCAGAGCCGCTACACTCTACAGATTACAGGTTCACATCATCACAGCGGCGGGAGAAGGACCTGCGACCATGAAGATCTTTCAGACGCCCGACCGACCACAACATCACCAGAGTATGACAACACAACACACATTTAATATCTTGTGGAATATCAAGGCTTGTTGCTGATGCATCGTGAAAAACAAAGCAAATGTAAAGAGATTCACGTGCGTTTCTTGTGTATAACGTCCCAACTCACGGTGTGTTTTCTTCCTGTCAGAAGTTCGACATCAGCATCAGAAATCTGCCGTAGAGAAACATTGACGACGTCTGAAGAACATCTGAACATCTTTAAACGAACAACACTGTAAAGATCATCGCTTCATCTTCATTGATTTAGAAACGTCTTCGGTTGTGTCGCTCAAGTCAGTCTGGATGAATTTCAGTCGCGCGGAGAAACTGAAGCCGATGAGATTCACGCAGAAGCAGAAGTTGATTTACTCGTCCTCGTGTTCTTCAGCAATGATTTCTTTTGTTCATTGTGGATTAAAGACACGAGGTCTAGTGAAGATTATTTGTTGCATTATTCCATTGACAGATTAACAGAGACGTCAGTTTTGTTCATTAATACTCAAGCGTGTTTTATTTTTGATGAAATGATGTTTGTTGCGGTGCAGTCAGTGAATGTTGATATTTATTTATGTGTGTATTGCAACACTTCATCTGTTTGTTCGTATGTAAGTGTGTTTGTTCTGGTGCATTAGAAGGTCAGTGTTTTATTTTTGAAAAACATTTCTTGTAAAGACATAATGTAAAAAACTGAATTGTACATATAGTCGTATGTTCTCTTGTTTCCATGTACATACTTTGAAGTAATAAAATAATCCCACTTCTTGACTTAATCTGTCGTCATGTGTGTTTGTCTGCTGTTTCAGCGGAGCTCATCTACACACACACACGCTGGTTTCCATTGTTTATGGGGACATTCCGTAGACTTCCATTGATTTTTCATCATGTTTATGATATATTCTATCCCGTAACACCGAGACCTTATAATCACACAAACCTTTTTTGCATTTGTATTTTCAATTCTGTATGATTTATAAACTGTTTCCCTCATGAGGACCTAGAATTGTCCCCACTAGGTCAAATTCATTGGTATTACTGTCTTCGTGGGGACATTAGGCCTTCACACAGTGATGAATACCAGTACACACACACACACACACACACACTAAATTCAGCATTTCATTCTGTTGTTTTTGTTGCTTTAAATTGTATATAATCATTTCAATGTTTTGTTTCTTTCATGTTGTTTCATTTCTATTAATTCCTTTTCTTGTTCTCTCTGTATTTTCTTTACATTTTGATAGACGTTGCATCTATCGTTTTGTTTTTATTTTTTGTTTTATTTCTTTCTGTCTTTTCATTTAGCAGAATCTTTTATCCAAAGCGACTTACAAAGAATGAGCGATACAGGAGCAATAATACAATAAGTGCAAATACAAGGTTACTAGATTCTTTAAGATTGTATTAAAACATGTAACTTCATTAATCATTTTAATTTACATTCTTTGAAGTTGTGCTGACGGATCCTTGACTTTTCTTCTTTTTGTCTTTGGATTTGAATGCTTGTATGTTTTCAGACTGACTGTGGCTCTGAGTTCTGGAGTGTTTCTGTTTAATCTCTTGACCGGCGCACATGAAAGCTGTTTCATCTGTTTATAATCATCAACACATCACTGCACTTAGAAGAAGAAGAATCACTGCTGTAATATAATGAGAGAAATACAGTTTTCCCTGTTTTCATTTCAACGATTTGAATCTGTTTACAGACGTGTCACTGTACGATCGTCATCTTAAAGAGACTGAGACATTTCTCCAAATATCATGTTGTTGTGTAGAAAGAGTCATGAGGATGAATGAATGAATGATGATTTCTTTGGCTGAACTCTTATAGGAGTATGGACGTACATCTGACTACATTTCTGGCTGGCGTTGTGGTCCTGATGTCCCTCGGTTGTGTTTCTCTGTTTCCACCCTGTTTATTTATGAATGTTGTACACACTGATGTCTATTTATCTGAAAACTGCCGTGAGATTGCAAATATTTCAGTGAAACCACACACAGACCAACATACGACACGATCTCTCTGAAGTATCATTAGAGAACTGAAAGATAGAAATACTGTAAATCACACAGAATAAATGATGACATGATTCCAAGAGATTATCACTCATGTTGTCATTGGAGAAACAGCTGCAGTGAACATATTCTGGGATGTCGTGAGGAAACCGGTTTGAATCAGTCTTGACTGAAAACTCTCTCTGCCGATTTAATGAAGAAATGAGAAATGTCCATAAATACTGACTGAATGACAAATACCTGCTGGCTTAAAGAAGAACGCCAGACGTCTCCATGAACTGATGATGTTTTACACAAACTGAAACAAATCACTCCTGCTGACTGAAACCAACCAGAACTTGAAGCAAAAACATTATGTATAAAACGTTTCATTCACTGGCTAATATTTGAACATTCTGAGATTCTTATATCTAAAAAATATATCAATTGCCATGAAAAAACTTCTCATGATTTCTTTTATATTCAAATGTGTCACACAGTGAAGTTCAGAGAACATTCAGTGGATGCTGCAGGTCTTCAGGTCACCGTGTCAAATCAGAACAGCTTATATTTGATGCGGACTCTTGAACTCTACAGGTCAAAGGTCAACAAGGCCTCTATTGAAACGGTGGCTTGTGTTTAAAGAGCTTCCCCTGAGAGCACATTATCTGATACTCGTTCCCCCAAAAAAAAAACAAAACTTCCTCTTCTAGTTTGGAAATATTGCCGGTATGTAAACATTTCACGCTTATTAGTGTTAATCTTCCCTAAAATCATTTTGTAAAATCAGATGAACAAACGCAGCTCTCAAGCTTCTTACCTCAGCCTGAATTGTTACAACATTTCACATGTAATGCAACGGTTGAATGAAAAGTTCGATGTTCTCATCTTTAACTCTTTATTCCGCTCCAATCTCTCATTCACTCTCTCACATTTCATGTCTTGTGTTCAACGAAAGCAGAAGTGAAATTCTCCCGCTGGTGTGTGTGTGTGTGTGCGCACGTGTGTGTGTGTTGCGTGTGTGTGTGCGTGCGTGTGTGTGAAACGTGCTAATGGAAGAGAAGAAATGAGGAAAGGATCCAGAAGAACGGCGGTGGATCTGGTTACACGGATGCTCTGTAATCACGGGTCCGGATGAGCGCGGAAGCTTCAAGGCAGGTCAAAGGTCATCTTACCTCTGAGGGGTCGGGAGCTGCTGCCGGTACACGAGCCGGTCGCGGGGTTGACTTCTGCTCACAGACCTAATCAACTCTGTCATGGAGAGGTTTTCCTTCATTCTTGAATTAGAGAGAGAGAGAGAGAGAGAGAGAGAGAGAGTAGCTAAATAAAACAAGATGGAAATTCTTTCAGATGCGAGTTCTGAGCTGCTCGATCTGACTTTTTACAGGTAAAACCCATGAACTACAGTAAAAGACTTTGTGTGATGATGTGTTCAGTTCTCGAGTTTCCTTCAGATGTTTGTTATTATTCTCGTAACCATAAACAAGTTCACAGTTTAACTAACATGGCCGATGACATTTCTCTTCAAACTGTTGATCTTCAGTGACAGTCACAGAGCTGAAAGACAAACTGCAGGACACTATTGACCATTAGAACCCAAAACAGCACAATCTCATTCATTCATAACTACTGTATTTTCTAGAGATGGCTCATTCATACAATATCATTTGTTTGTTTTACTTTGATGGACTTTCAACCGGGGTTGCTGGGTCTGGCTTCATTCTTGTTTTTTGTCTAATAATCATACATTCATTTCATTTATTTTGTAGAAATTCTTCAAAACACAGTAAATAGTTCTGAATTCCTGTGAGATCCGGCTAGCACATCTCTAAGAATACAGCAGTCATGATGTTGTGTTGGTGCATATTTGTGTTTTATGTCTCAGGTTCAGATTCAATAAAGTTCATCTGTGTTCTGTTGACATATTTACAGAATCTGTTATAATCATCCATTGCTTTAGATTTACACTTGTTTTTAATCTTGGGTCTGTTAAGCACTTTGGCCGACGTGTGTTGTTTTTAAATGATTGATTGATGGAGTTTATGAAGTGATTTATCTTCTGTATGTGATGTTAGTGCGACAGCCGATGGCTCAGGACAGAAATGATGCGATGCTAAAAGCGTTTGACCTCCGAATGTCATTCAGGCCAAATCACACTTAACACGGCTCCAAATTCCTTCTCTTCTGGGTTGATATAAAAATGCCAGTCAGAGTTTAATGTTTAGCAGATGAAACACATGGCTGACGGCCGAATGGATGTTTGAACATGTGGATATAATAATTGACAGCATTTGTCAAAGACAGAATGCTGTTGACTGTAAAACATCAGAACAGAAGAAAAAACATGGAGCTCATGATGTTCAGTGCATCGTTGGATTCCTGAAGAAGGTGAGAATGTGTTGATTTTATGTACGAAGACAATATTTCAGGTTTTGAAACGATGGTTTGTGACGTTTTTAATGTCATCTCAGGGATTTTAGCTAACACCTACTGTACTTCTTGTTGTATCATGTTGACTCTGACAGTTTCAGCAGCCCAACACAAAAACGACTTTCTTACTTAGTATTTCTGTCTTGTTTTCCAGTACAAATGTCTAAAGATTCTTGAATCAAGATGCGTTTTCTTGATGAGCAAAATGACCTGAGAAATAAATCTTACAAGTTAATGAATTTCAGTGAATATTTGCTTAAAACGAGCAAAGAAATCTGCCAAAATAATCTTGAATTAAGGTTTACATGTTGATTCAAGCATCTTTAGCCGTTTGTACTGGAAAACAAGACAAACTAATGAGATGTTTATGTTCAGTATATGGATGACATCATACTTCAGGAAGTGACATCATTTAGGTGGGACAGCTCACACTTCAGTTAGTATGAACAATAGATGTGATGACTTCTGTGCTGTTTTGTGGTATTGTTTATTCTTTTAATGTATTCTGTTCTTCTATTGAACGGTAAGTGAGTTGAAAAGGTTGTGCGTGTCCAGAATGATCCGCTCTTGCTCTTTAGCTCAATAAATAAGTGAACGTCTCACTAAAAACATTTAACACCTCTTTATGAGACAGATGAGTGTGATTTAAACAGCGCTCTTCACCTGAAGCGTGCATCAGTACATGAGTGATGGAACACACACACACACATAGCATGAATTATGGGATGTGATGAAAAGATGAATTTCCTTGATGGGGTTGAGATTGTGTTCTTTCTGTTGGGATCTGAAGACATTACGACCGGTCTCATTTCAGACTCCCGCAGGAAACGGAGAGCAGATGAGATATTCTGGGTCATGAAAGTTCAGCTCTTCGTTGACCTGCTGCGTGTGCTGCACCTGTTCAACACGTCCGTCCCTCATGAACACAGCAGCCTGAACTCAAAACCATCTATGAATTATTATATCTGACACTTTATGAGTGCATTCAATCTTTGACTTTTATAAGTGTGTGTGGTTTATAGATAGGTACGGTTTGTTTCTCTTTCAGAGCTTTGGAGATTTGTCCTCCACGATAACCAAACACTGATTTGATATATAGCACACAAGCCATAGGAACGGTTTCATGGTGATGTTTTCTGGGGGGTTGGCAGAAGAAATCCATCTCCTCTCGCTTTGGATAGAAACAGCAGCTCATTATCCAAAGAATTCTGCCTGACATCTTTTCTCATTTCATGGAAGATAGAGAGTGACATCAGGGCGAGGGAATGAGTTTTTATTCGTTCTTCAGATTGATGGAATTCCAGCACAAATATTCGACAGGTTTGGGAAGATCATGTCCCAATGAAATATTCAAGACGGACAAACACAAGAGAGAAACAAATCTAATCCGAAACAAAAACTTCAATAAATGTAGAAGCAGAAACAACAAACACCAGAAACACAGCATGAGCAGATAAACAACTGATTTATTATTTACACATTTTAGTTCAATCTTTTGTCTCTGTGCACGATGCATTATGGGATTGTATTTTTTTCTAAGGGTACATGTGATGTTAACACAAAAGTTAATACCGCCTTATTGTTTGTTAATATAATATTGTATATATTTGTTGTGTTATTGTTTCATGTATAGTGCATTAGGAGTATTGTAACTAAACACAATCATGACAATAATATCAACTCCAGTATGTTGGGGTTATGTGAGGATCAGTGTTTTACAGTCGCTGGAGAGGTTCAGGTGTGTTTTGAAACCCAAAGTGACTGAAGTGGTTGTTTTTGTCATTGATCAACCCCAAGTTGAACTGTAACAACAGGATAATGTGACGCACGACATCCATCAGTGCTGGACATCAAACAGCTGTTCTTCATCACGTGCACATGCATCTGTCGTTCTCATCAACCGCTTTCAGATCGACTTGCATAAATTATTCATTTGACTTAAAGACGGCATGAAACGGAAACAGTAAAAGCGATTGCCTTCTTTTGTGAAATGACTTCCAGAATGAGAATAAAAATGTAGGGCGGGACTTGAGTTCATCCACCGACAACTGATTGGATGGTTAAAAGGTGAAAGATCTGAACGCTACTTTGCATTCTGTCAGTCATCGCAGCCCCACCCTCGGCCATTCCTCATCACCAGAAGAGGTCGTTTCAGGAAGGGGAGGAGCTTAACGTTTTGATTAAAGATTTCAAGTGCGAATAAATACAAATAATTCTAATGATTTGCACGGATAAATCACGTATGATAAATACTTCACCACTGTGTAAACTAATAGTATGATTATCTTTAATTTCATGCCGACTTTAATGTAACTGCAGTTGAAAAGTGACCAGTGTTCCAGTTTATAATAATGTGTTGCCACGACAAAAACTCAGATTTAGAGAACAAACTAATATACTGAACACATGTAAAAACAGTGTAAGTGTTTCCACAGATTGTTGCAGGAAATGTATTTAGTGAAACAAATCGCAGGTGTCGTCTCACAACAGATGAATGAGTTAGTTGTGTTGTTGTTGTAGTTTGTTTGTGTTTTCTTCATCAGGACTAAAAGGAATGTGAATGTGTTTTCTGTAGTTGACGTGATTTCTGTGCTGTGTTGTAATAAAAGATAATACAAATACAGACTTTCACAATGCTGTCCACTTTAATAAAGCGTGTGTGTGTCTGTGAGGACACATGTTTGTGTGAAGCCCATGCAGAGCAACATCTCTCATCTCAAACCGCGGAATAGACGCCGGCAGCTTCATGGATGTTTATTTACATTTGTTTGTTCATGAATGAAACAGCCTACAGCGCAGCATGAGAAATGCTCGTGTCACAGATGTCTTGTACTTTTTCTCAACGCTCATCCTGAGCTATCTCTGTAGAAAAGAACGATTGATTTTGATCTCGGGGATGTTTCTATCATTCCTCTGGACAGAAGTGGGTACAGCTGGATAAATCCACACAGATGTGCTGTCGCTCTTTCATCCAAATCTTCATTCATTCATTCAAACAAACCAAACATGTTTTGCAACAGTAAGTAACCATAGTTTAAGCGTGATATTTGTAGTAAACAGATTGATATCTGTGACTGAAGTCATGAGGTTTTATTGAAGTGAATGAGTGTGTGCTGTAAACTCCTTCATTCCACTCAACAGACGTCACGTTTCATTCTGAAGATCATTTACTCCAACAGCATGAAATAAGACAGAAATCAAACCTCTCTGGGGCTAAAAAACTCTTCAGTAATATAAACCACTGACATCATTATTTACTTCTCTGATGTCATAAAAATATGAAGAGTTTCATATTAAATATCATGGTAGCATCTGGTCCACCATCACAATCAGTATGAAAGATCTGTTGTGTGCTGATATGAGTTTTAAATGGGTGAGGCTGAGGTCCTGTCCTCACGGGTATACGTATATCATTTTGTGGTTTGGCCTTTGATTTTTACAAACTCTGGTTTCGGTGTTGTCGTGTAGACGTTGAATGTGGAGATTTGGCGTATGAGGTTGGAATGCGTGCCGCTATTTCCTTTGCTTGACGTCAGATTTGAGGCTTCTGATTGGCCAACGGGGCTTTATGGTCAGGGTTATATCACCACCTGTTGCTTTTGACAGTGTTTTATAGCGTGTTTTTGCGTTTTCGTGTGTTTTCGTGTCACACTTGACTTGTTTGACCTCGATTGACTTCCATTCATACGCATGCGAATAAGACAGACCGGAAACGCAAGCCCATCCAAAAGTAATTTGCATTCGCTGCATAAAGTGAGTTTTGTGAACTCTGACCTGTGAATTTGCGTCACGTGAGTGTGGAGACCAATAGAAAATGTCACAGCGGGACCTCTTGGTACAGAAACGTAAAAAATGGAGGAATTGCACCCCCGCCTTTTCGTACCACCATCCGGAACGATCTTTGCATGCTCAGAGTCAAGTCTGACCGCGGCTTAAGAAGGAAATAAAATGTGATAAAAATCCCTGTGTACTGAAATGAGTTTGATGAGGCGATGAACTGTTCTGATGTTTATCTTCTCAGATCTGTAAACACCATGTGACTCTTTATATTCTAGATTGGAGCTTTACACATTTTGAATATCTATAAAATAATGACCGGTGTGTTTGCATTTATCTCAGAGATGTGCTGGCGTGTGATTGGTTGACGAATGTCTGTGATGATTGACAGCAGCTGTGTTGATTCAATGATGAGCTCTTAAAGTGTCTGTCTTTTATCAGCTCTGCTTTTCTTTGTTTATTTCCTCTTCTGTGGTAAACAACAGTAATTTCATTTCCTCTCTTTCATTTCCCACCTTGTCTCCGTTTACTGCCGTATCGTTTGGTTTTCTTCATTAGTTTGGAGATTTTAAAGGACAGTTGGATGGAGAGGGGTCTTAGCAAACAAAATCATTTTGAATAGTGTTTGATTTTTTAAAGCAGCATTTAAATGTGAATTTGATGATGGTTACACAACATTGAGACTGTTTGAGCACTTCATCTTTCTGTTATAAGTTTGGGTTGATGAAGTTCAGTTCCATCAATAAACAAATAAACATACACATTAACAACCTCAAACCCACCCTGAAACGCTCTGATCTGTCCTGACTCATGGGATTATGGGTAATAGTTCTGGTCTCATCTTTGTGTGGCCTGTCTCGGAGAGAAAGATCTTATAAATCTGTATGTTTGTTTAAATCATACATCCAGTAGATTCAGACAGACTCTAGATGTCTTCATTTCCTTCGAGGATCATTACTGCTCATGAAACATATGTGAGGAATGATTGAAAAAGAGGCTCTTGAGTTTACAAACCTTATAGCAGAAGACACTGACATATAGAAAAACCTTCCAAACAAGATGAAGTGAACTTTATTTCCAGTGACATCACAAAACAAACACATACAGCAGCTCCTGAAACATCCTCTGACTGCTTTCACAGAGGGAAGTATAATTATTAAACTATTCACTTTATATTCAACCGAAATCAATTATTATTAGTCATGAAAACTGTAGACGTGTCAAGAGATAAATCTGTAACACTTTACATTAATGTATCCTTTATGAAGCATCTATAAATGTGTTCATTAATGATTAATAAGTCATTTACGGGCACAATAAAGCAGGGGGTGGTGATTTTAATGATATACCTGGCAAATAGTGAAAAACAACATAACACCGACAGTGTTCAGTCTGACAGACTATATAGCAAACAACATCAAGATAATAATGAATCTGCTTTAGAGTCAAATAAATGATGAATAAATACATGTATTAAGCATTTATAACATGTGAGTTAAACATGACTCACTATTTGAGTTTATAATTTATGCTATTTAAATGACTTATTAAGGGATAATCCACAGCTAGCCGTGTGTTAAAGGGTTTTAATGCACGACGTGGAGGCCCGACGCAAAAATGACACTTTTTTGATGTTCACAGTGTAATTTTAGATCAAACAGGTGAAAATGAGAGTTTTCATTTCAAATGTGATCAAACCGACTGGAGCCTGCCGTGAGTTAAAGGGTTTTAATACACACCTTCCAGCCAATCAGAATCCAGTATTCAAACAGACCATTGTATAATTATATTTAATGAACACATTTATAAATGCTTTATAAAGGGTAACTTAATGTAAAGTCTTACCGACAAAACTAATATAAGCCTCTTTTTATTTGTATAAAAACAAAAGAAGATGAGATAACGTGATTTGGATTCAGCTCGAATCATTTCCCATCACATCTTTGTGTCAAAAACTGCAAACCTCTGTAAATGTGTTTAGAGATTAAGTCCAGAATGCTTTAAAAACAGGCTCCTCTGGCTCATGTGGGCTGTTATGTGTTTTGGAGCACAATAAAATTGTCCCTGGCCTAGTTTAGTTCGTCCCATCTGATTTCAGCCCTGAACACTTCCAGGTTCAGTCTTATATTACAGTATGAGTCACTTCATGTCACAGTAACGCTGCAGAATCCTTGAAAAGTGCTGCACAAGATTTACATACTTTCACAAATGAAAGTTCATTCATCTTATTCGATTATCTTCTCTTTTTCATAACAGATGAATGAAATGAATAAATAAATCTGAAATAAATCTCAAGACAATAAAACTAATATAACTAATATAACACATGTGAGCACACATCAGTATTCAATGTATTTTTCAAACACATCAGTTCATGTCAGGATACGGGAGATGCATCTCAGACGAAAGCCTCAACAGTAGAATGTAAATCTGTATGTGTTGTGTATGTTACTGTATGTTTATGTTTAATATATGTTCCATGTTTTTATGTTTCCCGTTGAGCTTGTAAAGAAGCCGCTGGGAATGTCGCGGAACAGAACGTGTGTTGATGAAAAATCCCTGATGAAACTTTAAGAGAGAAATGTGTTTGGTTTTTCCTGCCAGTTCCTCGTGAGTAACTGCTGATATCAATACATTTAATGAAATTTAAAATGAGTTTCTGGTGGAAAACTGACAGAGAAAAAAAATTAGAATGAAACATTTTCCTGGAATCAGACTCGGAAGTGCTCGTAAAAGTCTAGTTGTTTTGCGAACATTGAGAGATTTGGAAATGTTCTTAAGTCATTTTCTTTATGATAATAATGATGATCATGAGGATGATTGCAAATATCAGTTTATCTCTCTCTCAGTGTCTCTAAAACATGCTTCATGCAACCCTTTTACTTCTCTCAGTTCTGCTTCGATTCAAAACATTGTCCTCTTTATCTGTAAGAGAGACACATACACACTTCACATACAGACATCAATGAAAAACAATAAAGACTCTATGAAAGATACTAATCATCAGAGATGTCAATGATCAGTTTGATGCATGAGCTTGACGTTTGTAGTTCTATCATCATCATCATCATCATCATCATCATCTCTCTCATAACACACTGAACCATCAACTCCCAGATTCACACCTCAGACACGTGAACTCATCATTCAGTGAACCCTACACACGCATCACATGAAGAGACTGGAATCTGGATTCTAACAGTGAAGAGATGAAGGTCAATGTTAGCTGACAATGTTTGAGCACAAATGTTCTGCTGAAAGTTGAATTTGTCTGTCACAGGAACATTTGAGTGTGACTATCTGATGTTTATGACAGTAATCTGCGGCTGACGTCTGGTGACATTGAGCAATGAAAGGTCGTCTTTGTAGTCATCACAAAACTATGGCAATAAATCAAACTGACAACCATCATCTTCCTCATACTGAACCAGAGAAAAAACTGCTGAGACGACAGCGTCCAGGCCATGTGCAAGCAATCTGTTCAGAAGAAATGACGCTCCTGACAACCTGCACATCTGGTTATGCTAAAGACTGAGACGATTTCTGCTGTCTGATCCAATGAAGAAACGCGCACATTTTTTAACTGAATGACAGTTTTCTTTAAGTATCGTGAAAGAAATAACAGAGAAATATCTGTCATGCACCTGTGAAACAGCCAACAGGTCCCTGCAGTGTGACCGACCAGCCGACGCACAGGTCATGTGACTGACCAACCGACCAATTAACACACAGGTCATGTGACCAACCGACCAACGCACAGGTCATGTGACTGACTGGCCGACGCACAGGTCATGTGACCGACTGACCGACGCACAGGTCATGTGACTGACCAACCGACCAATTAACACACAGGTCATGTGACCGACCGACCGACGCACAGGTCATGTGACTGACTGGCCGACGCACAGGTCATGTGACTGACTGACTGACGCACAGGTCATGTGACTGACCAACCGACCAATTAACACACAGGTCATGTGACCGACCGACCAACGCACAGGTCATGTGACTGACTGACCGACGCACAGGTCATCAATCTTTGTTGATTATTCTGGTCCTCAGTTAGAGAATCTGACTGACATGTAGAGCAGCCAATCCCAGTTGATTTACATGTTTATATGCTGTTTAATGGCAGTTTGATCAATTGATATTCTGTACAGTAAAGACAAAAGTGTGAATGTACTTTAATCATATTTAAATGTAATAACCTTTTTAAGCCGAGAGTCCTGAAACAAGCAGTGATCCAGTATTGAGTTCTGTGTTTCCTGCAGGCTGCAGATTATCACTATTTGCTCCTTAAACAAACAACATTAAAACATCTGAATTGCTTTAATCTAATTATAGGCCTTCAATATATAGCCTCCAAAATAATATATCATACATTTATAAATCCTCAGGATCATTTAGATTCAAATGTATTTCAATGGCACGTTTTACAATGTTTCTGAGCAGTTTTCCTGTAAATCCATATTAACACAAACAGCAGAGACACTGTGAAACATATAGAACACAATGATAGCAGACTTCCAATAGAACGATGAGTAAATGAGAGGAAGGATTGGTGTCTCTGATGCATTAACACAACTCATGTGTGTCATTGAGAGATTGATTTTTCTAAATGAGTTTCGGGGTCAGATGGTCTGCTCAATGGAGACTCTACACAATTAATTCAGTCGACCTCTATATGAAACAAGGTCACGCTGTGGTTCAGATGTCACGACTATATGTGTGATTCTACTGACGAGTGTCCGGGTCAAAACTCTTTCTGAACCATGGTTAAACTGAGATTATGATCAGTGAGCACAGTTTGAGACACATGTGAGATTTCATCATTGCTGTGTGAGATACAATACTAGAGAGATGTGATTTGAGACACATTAAACACAATTATGTGCACATATAACCAGAATGAGAAGATTACATGCACTGAATTACACCACAAACAATCAAGTGTGCTTGTAGAATATTTATATGCTTGATGATATCATGTAGTATTCCAAGTATACTTGGCTTGTAGTAGTAAACTATCTGCATATGTGTAAGTTTCCTTGCAGTTTAGTTGGATTACAAACAAAAACATATGAAACTGCCTGTGTTCAGACGTTTACTGTTCACAGAAGAATGTATATTCGGTCACGAATCACTAACCTCGTGTTGTTCCACATGTGAAAGAGTGTTCGTTTTTTTGTGAGGGCAGCATGAGAAGCTTCAGGTGGTAATGTGATGAAATGTTTATCCTGGAGTGGAGACAGATGACTAAACTCACTCCGGGCTTGAGAAACACAACAATACACCAAACACTTGTGTTGTGTTCAGGTCAGAGATGTTAAGTGTACTGCAAATGAAAATGACCCAACAGGCCTTTGACAAGCCAGAATGGCCCACAGAGATGTATTTATCCCATGACAACAGAAGAACAAAACACACAACCCTTCCTTTTGTTGTCATACACTAATCACTTCCATCTCACTCACACACACACACACACACACGCGCACACGCACACACACACACACACACACACACGCACGCACGCACACACACACACACACACACACACACACACACACACACAGACAGGTGATGTTCTGAACGTAATGCAAGCTTATGTTACCGTGCAGTATTTCTTTTAGTCATTGTGAACGGAGTCCAGTGAAACAGATTAGAAAGTGATTAGTTTGAATGATATGATGATGTCATATCTGTAGTCATTCATTACATCCAGGTGTATAAAACCCTCGAGATTCACAGACGTCCAGCTCACCTCCATGAAGCTGAAGATAAATCTGAATCTTCTGTGTCCAGCTGTTGAGTTATCCACCTGCTGCTGCTGCTGATGCCGATACACAAAATGTCAATTAAATCCATTATTCAAAAAAGATTAAGCTGGCACTAAAAGAAAATGATGTTTGAGTTTTCACTTGTTATGTCAGTATGAGCGCATCATGACAGATGTCTGAAGCAGAGAAGAGCTCACAGTGTTTGCGTAAAAAAACAAAGAAGAAAAGATCTTTAAAGCACACATTTAATAGCAGCATTGGGTTAGGAAAGTGTGTATTGTTGCACAGCTACTTTAAACTGAGTAAAATACACAAAAACATTAGAATTTAGCAAAAATGAATTATAAGAATGATGATTTCATTTAGACAGGGTCGGCAGTCCTCGCTCTTCCAAACTATTTCAGCATTCACAGCATCTGCTTTTGACACGACTTGCACGATGATGGCTCCTGCATATATATACATATATATCCTATAGGCCCGGTACTAAGCAGACAAATCCATGAAGCACATTATCAGACCGACAGATGAATTTCACCAGACAACATTATCACAACACTGAAGTCGACGAATCACAGATGCAGGACAACAGACACATTCATGAATGTTTAGATAACATATAATAAAGATATTGTGACCCATCAAAAAGTAGATCAATGAAACTTCTTGACATTTCTAGAAGGTTTTTCACAATTTAGTCCAAACAAGTACAGGAGGACAAACAAAACACAAATACAGAATATCTGTTCAGAGGTTCTTCCTGTTTCTCAATGTCAACACTTTTTCTCAAGGTCACTCGGCTGCTGGTCAACATGCTTTTCAAAATCTGCTCTGAACTTTCACTCCTCTCAGTTTCTTCAAAATGTTACTGGTGTGACTCAAGACATTTCCTCTCAGAAAGCACGGATGTCCCTGTGGTTATAATAAAGCTCTTGTGAAGTAGACCGTTTCATTATTTCAGTATACCGTGTGAAGCGAACGACACGAGGAGCGGGTGTCTGGATACCCCCCGTCTCAGCATCTCAGTGCAGCAGAAAGCAGCGATTGTGCACTTTTATTGAAGTGAAATGCAGTGATTCATGTGAAGCTCTCAGGAGCCGGGCCTCCTCTGGCTTACCTTCACCATGGAAACACGCCAGAGTCACGCATAAAAATAAATGAGAAGCAGTGGGCCGGGGCGCCGAGCCAGAAGATATTGTTCCATTCCAGGTCTCGGCCTCTGGAAGGCAATTTAAATAACTGGAGCCGATCATCCAGAGCTTTTCTGGAAACACACGTTCACTCGAGAGTCCATCCAAAAAAGAGTTTTCTTGTGGAATGAATCAAGATTTTGAGAAATGACTTATTTCATGCGATCCAGAACAGACCTTTCTGTCATGTTGTTAATAATTCTGTTAGCGTTTAATTGAGGAACAAATGATTATATCTTGAGTATCAAAAGTTTCTCAGATCTGTATTCCTTTAAGATAAGAGTTCAGAAGAGATGTCAACAAACTGAGCTCAGATGTGTCTCGTCTGCAATCAAAAGTCAATATGATTAAAAATCTGGATTTGAACTGGAACATTTCTCATCACATTTATTTGAGCTCAACAATCTTTATTCCTTTTACATCCCTCTGTTTTTATTTCTCCTGACAGAAACATCTGAGAATAAGTTGATGAAACAAACACAGACACCGTGAGCAACATTTGTGTGCATTCGTTATACTTGAACTTCATCTTATTTGAATAAAAGCAAAACGTGTAACGATTTTCACGTTTCATACGTTTCATCCTCACGCTGACATTGAAAAGCTTCCGTCTCTGGTGTGTTTTTATAGCTGCTGTTGTCAGATAATGAGGCGGTGGGTTTCTCCTCATGTTCCTCAGAGGTCACGAGCACACAGAGAGAAGAAACATCTCAGTGTTTCAGTGGCGTGACATCAACTACTTCATGAGGTCAAGACGTTTTCCACATTACTGCCTATACGTTTACTGACTCCTGCAGATAATTCAATAAAAGAATATTCCCGTCGTCTCTCTGGGGAAATCGGATAGGCTTTAACCACACGTTATTTTGTCTTGTGGAAGATAAGAGACATTCGACTTCTTCATAATTGGTTTGGACTGTTGGAGGTATATACTGTAGTGGTTTTAAGATCTCTCGCTCCTTTGATGAATAAAAGAAGCACGATTGATGTCATGTGTTAAATGAATTCCTGCTTCATTTGGTTTGACACTGAACACACTGTTACTGCTCCTCATCTGCAAAAAACACAACATCCAAATGATGAACTCATCCGTTTCTCTTAGTCTCACATCTCCTCGCAAGGAAAAGGCAAAGATCTTGACATAAACTCAAACATTCATTTCATAGCTCGGTCAACTATCACCTGACGATCCTTTTATGAATACATATATCTGAAAATATATTCTCCAACAAAAACTTACAAACACGCTTCAGTAATCCCTGTCATGACGTTCAGATATTGATTGACAGTAAAAACATTTATCCTCATCATCTGTGACTTACAGTACTGTCATGCTCAGAACATTTGTTGTCGTTCATCGAGTTACTGGAGACCTGTAGATGTACAAACACTGACCTCTACTGGTCAAGAGAAAACTGTGAAGAGACCAGACATGGACCAGACCACATTATGAGTGAATGAAAAGTAACCTTGAGAGATGGAAAACAGCACGTCAAAACCCAGAAAAGGAAATGCATATCAAATCGAAAACAAAAATAAATAAAAGTACGGATTGATATGGAAAAAATCGTTGAGTAAATTAGCAAAAAGCTAAAATTAATATACAAACAGGCTCAGTTGTGTTAAGCTTCTTCAAGATATAAGTTTACCCAACAATCACACATCCAGACTAAGTCACTTTATATAAAAACGTATTATAGAAAACCTTCCTGGTGTGCATCTCGACACAAGACAATGGCACTGATGTATTTGAACATATGACACGGTAACATCTGTTCAGTTCAGGTCAAACATTCGTTTTATTCTTGTCTGCCCTGCGGCTCACAAGACTCGTGTATTCACTGTTTTTTGTTTGTCTCTTGACTTTAGAATGAAGTGAAGAAATGTGTTGTGTGGTCTATAAACGTTCAACACTATAAAAGTGTAAATATATCCCACTGGGCCTCATTTACTGTAGTACAGTGTGTTTTGAAGAAGTTTAAAGTGCTTTGTGTAATGTGTCATGAATCAGTTTTCTTTCATACACATCCTGCAGTGAGCAGCGTAAGAATAGTGGAAAAAAACACCAGGAATTTTCACTAAATGACATTTTTATCGTCCAGTTAAAGTTCATGTCTATCCTTTTGTAATGTCTATCCTTTCCTGATCTCAACAAAAAGCACCCAACATGGAAAGAAATAAGATGCAATGCCGCATTAGTTTCGTCTTTCATTTATTGGATATAAGCAGATCTTTAATGTACAAAGACACCATCTGAAAATGATCTTAACATTTGAATAAATAAAATAAAATATCTTCTGTCTGTCTGTCTGTCTGTCTGTGGCACCTTCTGTAAAAGAACACGGCATGACAGGCTGTTAGCACCAAAACATGTTTCTGAGCACCACATGTGTGAGTCGACATGTCTTTGACATTAGTCTCCTCGCTTCTCTTTATCAGAGTAATATACTTGATGATAGAATCTGTCAATAGAAACACAATATCAATGTTGTGAGTAATAATGACACATAACAAACACATTTGAGGGAATGTTTCTCTTACCTGTCCGTGTTGATTTGTGCTCAGTTATCACAGTTTCTCAAATTTACAGATCAAGTCTTTCACAGGCAATGTTATTTTTTCTGATGATGGAAATGAGTACAGTTAGACATTCTGTTTTCATCTTTCATACAAATACTTCCAGTTGGTCAAATGAAGTGACAGATTTTGATGCTTCTCAAAACTTTAAGTCAATTGAACTTGTATCCTTGGATCAATGGACATTTTGGAAACTGTATGTAATAAAGACCAGGCAGCAAAACCTCTTGGCTGGTTTTAAACATGCTCAAAGCATTGAAACACGATGTTCTTAAATCCTCATTATTATTAAGGGCGTAGGAGACGTGCATGGCACTGTGGATTGAAATAAACACAGACATTTCTGTCTGCACAAAAATATAATGATGTACCTAGAATGAGTTGGATACATGATGGAGAAATAAAAGAAAAATGCAACGAAATAGTTCTTTCATTCCCAAACTGTGACATTAGACATTTTACAGTTACTGTGTTTGTTTGTGGTTTTACATGAAACCCACACTGGTTTTTTTGTACATTTGAATGTGGTGACACTGAAGAGTCCATGCTAATTTGACATTTGCAAGTTCCAAAACTACCAAACATTTTCTCACCAGGTTCATGTATGTGCTCACACTCAGACTGAACATCGTCTTCTTCTTTCTTTTGCTCTGAGATGTTTTCATCTGTGTTTGAATCAGAATATGGGATTATCATGACCGCTCCTTCATTGTTCATTGTTCCTTCTTCTTCATTTATTTGCTGCTCTTGGTTTTGTCCTCTATCATGAACATCTATGGATTTCTGGTTCACATCTGCTCCAAAAATCAAATCAACAAACGAAATGAGAAGATAAAAACTAAATGTCGTGTGTATGTATTGAGATGCTGGAGGAGAAGACGAAGGACTAGAGATGTTTTTCATGTTTCAATCTGAGACACCGCAAACACTAAACATGTTGTTTATTCTCACCTGAGTCATGTATGTGCTCACACTCGTCTTCTTCTTTCTTTTGCTCTGAGATGTTTTCATCTGTGTTTTCAGTATCTTGACTGATTTCTCCTTCTTCTTCATTTATTTGCTGCTCTTGGTTTTGTCCTCTATCATGAACATCTATGGATTTCTGGTTCACATCTGCTCCAAAAAATCAAATCAACAAACGAAATGAGAAGATAAAAGCTAAATGTCGTGTGTATGTATTGAGATGCTGGAGGAGGAGACGAAGGACTAGAGATGTTTTTCATGTTTCAATCTGAGACACCGCAAACACTAAACATGTTGTTTATTCTCACCTGAGTCATGTATGTGCTCACACTCGTCTTCTTCTTTCTTTTGCTCTGAGATGTTTTCATCTGTGTTTTCAGTATCTTGACTGATTTCTCCTTCATTGTTCATTGTTCCTTCATCTTCATTTATTTGCTGCTCTTGGTTTTGTCCTCTATCATGAACATCTATGAGACGGTGTAGAGATGTTTTTATATCACTGAAGAACTCTTGATGTTTAAATTGCAGTAAAACACCAAACAAACACTAAACATGTTGTTTATTCTCACCTGAGTCATGTATGTGCTCACACTCGTCTTCTTCTTTCTTTTGCTCTGAGATGTTTTCATCTGTGTTTTCAGTATCTTGACTGATTTCTCCTTCTTCTTCATTTATTTGCTGCTCTTGGTTTTGTCCTCTATCATGAACATCTATGGATCTCTGGTTCACATCTGCTCCAAAAAATCAAATCAACAAACGAAATGAGAAGATAAAACTAAATGTCGTGTGTATGTATTGAGATGCTGGAGGAGGAGACGCAGGACTAGAGATGTTTTTCATGTTTCAATCTGAGACACCGCAAACACTAAACATGTTGTTTATTCTCACCTGAGTCATGTATGTGCTCACACTCGTCTTCTTCTTTCTTTTGCTCTGAGATGTTTTCATCTGTGTTTGAATCAGAATATGGGATTATCATGACCGCTCCTTCATTGTTCATTGTTCCTTCTTCTTCATTTATTGGCTGCTCTTGGTTTTGTCCTCTATCATGAAAATCTTTGGCTCTCTGGTTCACATCTGCTCCAAAAATTGAAAAGGAAATCAACAAATGAAAAAGATAAAAGATGCTAAAGAATGACAAATGTTTTGCTTGAAACTAAAAACATCACTGAGGAGGTGAAGAGACGTCTTTACATTTGAATCTGGAGACACTGAAGAACATCAATGATTTATAAATCTGTTCTTCACTCGCTGGAGGAATTTTCTTAAAATAAAGGCCAGTATTTTACATTTTCTTTCATATTTTCTGTAGTCTTTAGATCAAGTACATAGTATTCCCTTATACGTATAAGCAGAAATATTAGAGAATATTAGAGAATCGTATGTTTTATGCATTATGGGATTCTGCAAAGATGGAACATTTATTGTTTTCCACTCTTGAATCATTCATAGATGTTTAAGAAATATATCAATGACTGTACACAAGCTCCTGGCCAAAATTAGTCTTTCATCATATATGGATTTACACACAGAGCCCAGATAGTAATGATATACAAATCCTCATGTTCTATTGATATTTACTATTCATAAAGGGTTGAAGTACTGTTGTCTTGAGCGGAAGTCTGTTGTCATGAATGAATTATAGGTTTGTTGATAAAAAATATAATCTCAATTTACCTTGATACTGCTTTTCTGTCAAATCCAAAAGGCTGATGCGTTGTGTTTCTTCTAAAGAACAGAGACAGAAGAGGATGTAGGATGTGTGAACTCCATATAGAACAGTCAGAAATCAAAAGCTTGATTTACACAATGACAATACAGAAGGACTCTTACCTCTTACGTCTAAACTGTTACCTGTAAACCTCTGTTTACCTGCTTGAAAAAACAATGTATTTATTATTATTAATAGAAAGATATCATACAGTCAGTTGGATCTTGAGGTCATAAGAATCTTTTGCATGTCTTACCTCTGTTTCTCCAACATTTGAAATAAATGACAGGAGCCAATACTCCGACAATGAAGATCACGCTGATGATTGCCGTTGGTATGATAATCTTAAAATCAATCTTAAGGTTTAATCCATCTAATCATAAGAACAGAACGAGGATCATTATACGCAGGGCTGCTTGTCTTGTGGTGTTTGAAGGGTGTGTATGTGAGGTGTCAGACCTGTGATGCAGTCTTTCACAATGATGCTGTTGGTGTTTTGGCTCACTGGATTTTTGACTGTACACATATAAACAGATTCAGACGGCTCATCTTTATCAATCTCAAGTGTTTGACCGGAGTGATGTACATTTGGTCCAGTCCATGTGTACGTCACCATATTCTCATCCGTCATTGAACACAATAACTGTATGGATTGTGAAGAGCTGTTCAGTGCACACATCACCTGCGGCTCTGGCACGCCATCTGAAGAGAAACACCATCAATGTTGCCTTTGCATTCCAATTGATATCAATCAAACTGCAGTTAACAATAAAACACGTTAAAAACATGATCACATCATAAAAAACATGATTCTATTGTCATACAGTATATATATACACACGATGAACAAGGTTCTTTAGACTATAAAAAAGTAATGCAGTAATTCTCATTTTCCATCGTAGTTTAATAAAACTAATAATAAGTCAAATGCATTCATAGTTTAAATGAACATTCTGTTGCATTAGAATATGTGATCCTGGATCTTGAGCTGCACGGTAACAGTGACAGACAATAGTCAAAACTATTGATTTCTCTTTTATGCCAAAAATCATCATTGGGATATTAAGTAAACATCACATTCCATACCATTAAGAATATCAAAACTTTATTTTTCTGAGTAAAATGTTACGCCAAAGACTAAATTTGTACAAATTTAAAGGTGATTTTCTCAAAGTTTTGATTGTTTTGCACCATCAGATTACAGTTGTTATCTTGTCCGATCTTCACAAACTATACATCAATGGAAAGCTCATTTAGTGTCTACGGATGGTTTCAATTTAGAAAAATTTACGTTCTGTTGTCCAGGGTCACAAATGGTTTGGGTTCTTCTTAACATATTTAATGACAATTATTTCTTGCTTGACCGAGACTTAACTGAATGATCACACTGGCTTTCCAACACAAATAAAAACAAACCAACAACAGTCATAACCGGTCACTTACCAATGACTTTAACATCATCAACATAATACTGTAACTTTCCATCGATCTGTATTGTAGATTTGTAAGATCCGCTGTCATCTCTGGCCATCTGACGTACAGTGAGACGTCCAGTAGAAATATCAATGGTTGTTCTCTTTAGAAATTGACCATAGTCTTGAAACTCATTCAGGTCGTGTTCAGCCAGTTTGTTTCCATTGAATGTCCACAAAATATCCTCTGGTGTTCCTTTCATATCTGGATTTAAAATCAGACTTTTTCCATTCTCAACATACATGACACAACTGATGAGACCTGAGAAACATTTCAAACATCAACAATTCATTAATCCTGGGATCATTTGGACACAAGTGTTAAATCAGTGCGCCAAATATTACAACAGGACTGACAGTGTATGAATGAAGAATCAATAAGAAAAGTCAAATGTGTACTTTAAATATATGATAAAGTGTGTTTTAATCATTGAATACAGTCTACTTTGTGTTGTCCATTTCCTGTTATACATGTTCTCGTCTGTCTGAAACACCTTTAATCTTATTGAATGTTAAATGAAATATACACTGTATGAAATATGTCTATAACAATATGACACGAACAGCATGGTAAGAAACACGACTTACCAAATTTTGACAGAATTAAACAAAAGAAAGCAAACGATACTTTCCGAAGCAAAACCATTTTACTTTCAGACTTTCACTTTCACTTTTCTAAACACTCCACCCACAACAGGTGTCACAGGTAACATAAAACACAACCAATCCTACCCAACGATTTATCTGTGATATACTTTTGTTTTGATGGGATATTATACAAATGAACAATTTAAACAAAAAGGATATTGTCAACTCATGATGGGCTTCAATCACAAATGACTCGGAGATGATGATCTGGTGTCAGTCAGCATGTGATGTGTTGCATTGTGATCTTTAATCCTCTACTGTTTGCATGGTTTAATAAATGACCTGTTTATTATGTCAGGTTTTATTTTTATTTTATAATTAAAATGGCAACACAAAAAGTTTTGTTAACAATTCTTTTAACAATGAACAATCCTTATACAGCATATATTCATCTTAGTTAATGTTATAGTTTCCACACTTATCTGTTAACCAGTATAACCATCAAACTGTATTGTATTTTTGGTAACACTTTACATTAATGTACCCTTTATGAAGCATTTATAAATGTGTTCATTAATGATAAATAAGTCATTTACAAATGCATTATAAAGCAGTTATAACTGCCGGGGATTCAAGCTAATCTCCTGTCAAATAGTGAGCCATGTTTAACTCGCACGTTATAAATGCTTAATAAATGTATTTATTCATTATTTATTTGTTTCAAAACAGATCCTTTATTATCTTGAATTCAGACTGGACACTGTAGGGTGTTGTGTTGTTTTTCTTACTGTTGTATATGTCACTTCTCAAACCATGTTGCTTACCTGATCCGCTTCCGACCGGTGCCCTCCAGAATGCCTTCAGATCATGATGCTTATCCAAAGATGCTCACAAAGAAAAATTCAAGGAACTTTTTTAACCACTTTTTAACACTAAATGCACAACGTTTGTTCTAAACTTATTTGTTTACGTTGTTTCATTAATGATTAAATGATTACTTCCAATAGTTAATCAAAACCAGAAAAAAATTATTAATTGTTTATTGTAGAAACAGATAGGATCAGGTAAGCAAAAAACCTTAACATAAGATATGAAATATACAATAATAAGAAATTATTAAAAGCATTATACTAAAAACATAACCCGACAGTCTCCAGTCTAACAGCCTATTTTGCAAATAAATAATGAATAAAAACATTTATTAAGCCTTTATAACATGTGACTATTTGGCATGTATTTCGTTAGAATCCCTTTTTATATATCCACAGTTATAACTGCTTTATTGATTAATAAATCATTTACAAATGCATTATAATGAACACATTTACAAATGCTTTATAAAGCGGTAATTAATGTAAAGTGTTAGGGTATTTTGTAATATTGTCAATAAACGCTGCTTTAAGTTTAATGTTCATCTCATTGAGAAGTGTTGATCTGTCGTGTGATTGTTTTGTGTCTTCAGTATCGTGTTGGTTCATCTCCACATGATCATTTTCAGTCTTTCTCTGTTTTCTCATTCTTTAACAGGAATTGTCTGTGTTATCATCAGTTTTTCTTCTGAATGTTTGTTGTTTTTAGCATTCTGGAGTTTCTCTTCTATGCTTTCTTCTGATTCACAGGCGTTTGACCTCTGTTCACTATCATCATCATCATCATGATTCTGTGGTAAATGTGCTTCATCATTTCCATCTTCTCTGATTTCTGGTTCACTTTGCATCATCTTTTGATCCTCATTGATGTGTTTAGTTTCTCTCTCATTCTCATCTCTCATGTCTGATGTTTCGGGGTCTTATTCTGTTCACTCAAAGCATCGCTGAGACACGGCCGATCAGAGGTCACGTGGTGCTGTGAGGTTCAGTTTGATGCTCATCCGGATTCATTTCTACATTTGTCTCATCTATTGATTCTGATGGTATTGTTGGCACACTGGCACTTATTTCTTCTGCTGTTTGTTCGTCCTTATTTACATCCTTTCTGTTTTCCTCCACCTCTGGTCCTTGAAGTCCTTCACTTTCTTCTGTGTTTAGCGCACCATCTCTGCCACTTGATGTGCTGTCGTCATCCTCATCATTTGAAACAGCAGATGACACGTTAAGACGGTCTCCATCTGTGTGTAACAATAACAATAAGTCAAGAAACGTCATCAACCAATTCAAAATGACTGTGAACAATTCCAAAAATATGTGAATATACAGAAAATATGTTTACAGTAGTTTAAGTTCAGGTGTCTCCGGTGAAAGTTACCTGACAGATGCTCAAGTGACCTTGTGTCCAAACCTGAACACATCAACAACAACAACATATAGTTATTTCATCCAAAACCTGCTGTCACATCCACAGCTACTTTCATTTAAAATACACGTCTAACACTTTATAAAGTTTTGTTCCTTCATACCTTCATGGCATTCTTCTTCTGTTCTGTGCTCTTCTTTTCTCTCCTCTGTTTTCTGCTCTTCTTCTGTTCTGTGCTCTTCTTCTTTCTCTCTTCTTCTGTCTCTGTTTTCTGCTCTTCTTCTGTTCTGTGCTCTTCTTTTCTCTCCTCTGTTCTCTGCTCTTCTTCTGTTCTGTGCTCTTCTTTTCTCTCCTCTGTTTTCTGCTCTTCTTCTGTTCTGTGCTCTTCTTTTCTCTCCTCTGTTCTCTGCTCTTCTTCTTCTGCTCTTCTTCTGTTCTGTGCTCTTCTTTTCTCTCCTCTGTTCTCTGCTCTTCTTCTGTTCTGTGCTCTTCTTTTCTCTCCTCTGTTCTCTGCTCTTCTTCTGTTCTGTGCTCTTTTCTTCTTTCTCTCCTCTGTTTTCTGCTCTTCTTCTGTTCTGTGCTCTTCTTTTCTCTCCTCTGTTTTCTGCTCTTCTTCTGTTCTGTGCTCTTCTTTTCTCTCCTCTGTTCTGTTTTCTGCTCTTCTTCTGTTCTGTGCTCTTCTTTTCTCTCCTCTGTTTTCTGCTCTTCTTCTGTTCTGTGCTCTTCTTTTCTCTCCTCTGTTTTCTGCTCTTCTTCTGTTCTGTGCTCTTCTCTTTTTTCTCTTCTGTTCTCTGCTCTTCTTCTGTTCTGTGCTCTTCTTTTCTCTCCTCTGTTTTCTGCTCTTCTTCTGTTCTGTGCTCTTCTTTTCTCTCCTCTGTTTTCTGCTCTTCTTCTGTTCTGTGCTCTTCTTTTCTCTCCTCTGTTCTCTGCTCTTCTTCTGTTCTGTGCTCTTCTTTTCTCTCCTCTGTTTTCTGCTCTTCTTCTGTTCTGTGCTCTTCTTTTCTCTCCTCTGTTTTCTGCTCTTCTTCTGTTCTGTGCTCTTCTTTTCTCTCCTCTGTTTTCTGCTCTTCTTCTGTTCTGTGCTCTTCTTTTCTCTCCTCTGTTTTCTCTCTTCTCTTCTTCTGTTCTCTGCTCTTCTTCTGTTCTGTGCTCTTCTTTTCTCTCCTCTGTTTTCTGCTCTTCTTCTGTTCTGTGCTCTTCTTTTCTCTCCTCTGTTTTCTGCTCATCTATTCTTTCCTCTGTTTTCTGCTCATATTTTCTCTCTTCTCTATTTTCTGCTCTTCTTCTGTTCTGTGCTCTTCTTTTCTCTCCTCTGTTTTCTGCTCATCTATTCTTTCCTCTGTTTTCTGCTCATCTTTTCTCTCCTCTGTTTTCTGCTCTTCTTCTGTTCTGTGCTCTTCTTTTCTCTCCTCTGTTTTCTGCTCATCTATTCTTTCCTCTGTTTTCTGCTCATCTTTTCTCTCCTCTGTTTTCTGCTCTTCTTCTGTTCTGTGCTCATCTTTTCTCTCCTCTGTTTTCTGCTCATCTTTTCTTTCCTCTATTTTCTGCTCATCTTTTCTCTCCTCTGTTTTCTGCTCTTCTTCTGTTCTGTGCTCTTCTTTTCTCTCCTCTGTTTTCTGCTCATCTATTCTTTCCTCTGTTTTCTGCTCATCTTTTCTCTCCTCTGTTTTCTGCTCTTCTTCTGTTCTGTGCTCTTCTTTTCTCTCCTCTGTTTTCTGCTCATCTATTCTTTCTCTCTGTTTTCTGCTCATCTTTTCTCTCCTCTGTTTTCTGCTCTTCTTCTGTTCTGTGCTCTCTTCTTTTCTCTCCTCTGTTTTCTGCTCTTCTTCTGTTCTGTGCTCTTCTCTCTTTTTTTCTCTCCTCTGTTTTCTGCTCTTCTTTTCTCTTCTCTTCTGTTCTTCTTCTCTCTTCTGCTCATCTTTTCTCTCCTCTGTTTTCTGCTCTTCTTCTGTTCTGTGCTCTTCTTTTTCTCTCCTCTGTTTTCTGTTCTCATCTCTTCTTTTCTCTCTTCTGTTTTCTGCTCATCTTTTCTCTCTTCTGTTTTCTGCTCTTCTTCTGTTCTGTGCTCTTCTTTTTCTCTCTTCTGTTCTCTGCTCTTCTCTCTGTTTTCTGCTCATCTTTTCTCTTCCTCTGTTTTCTGCTCATCTTTTCTCTCTGTTCTCTCTCTTCTGTTCTCTGCTCTTCTTCTGTTCTCTGCTCTTCTTTTCTCTCTTCTGTTCTCTTTTCTCTCTCTTCTCTGCTCTTCTGTTCTCTGCTCTTCTTTTCTCTCTTCTGTTCTCTGCTCTTCCTCTGTTCTCTGCTCTTCTCTTTCTCTCTTCTCTGCTCTTCTTTTCTCTCTTCTGTTTTCTGCTCTTCTTCTGTTCTCTGCTCTTCTTTTCTCTCTTCTGTTCTCTGCTCTTCTTCTGTTCTCTGCTCTTCTTTTCTCTCTTCTGTTCTCTGCTCTTCTTCTGTTCTCTGCTCTTCTTTCTCTCTCTTCTGTTCTCTGCTCTTCTTTTCTCTCTTCTGTTCTCTGCTCTTCTTTTCTCTCTTCTGTTCTCTGCTCTTCTTTTCTCTCTTCTGTTCTCTGCTCTTCTTCTGTTCTCTGATCTTCTTCTTTTCTTTCCTCTGTTCTCTGCTCTTCTTCTTTTCTCTCTTCTGTTCTCTGCTCTTCTTCTGTTCTCTCCTCTATTTTCTGCTCATCTTTTCTTTCCTCTGTTTTCTGCTCTTCTTCTTTTCTGGCTTCTGTTCTCTGCTCTTCTTTTCTCTCTTCTGCTGTTTGTTCATCTTCATTATGAGTCACATCTTCAGTTTTCTGTTTCGAATATTCTGGTGACTTTTCATTTTTCTCCTCGGGTATTGGGCTTCCCTGTTTCTCCTCCTCTTTCTGAGACAAATCCCTGTATTCATCTTGTGATGATTCCTCTGTTTCGTCAGGTGTGATGTTAATCATTTCTTCTGCTTCAGGTGAATGTGGGTTGTTGTCGTCATCTTTGTTTTGTTCTCTGTGATAAATGATCTCTTTCTCACTCAGTATGTGAGTGGGTCTGTTTGCATGTTTCTCCTGTAAATGTTTTTTCTCTTTCACGTGTGTTTTCTCATTCATGTCAGTTGTATCCTCTGCCACATTGTCCTGGTAAATGTGATCCCAGTTTCTGACAGCGATTGATTCTTTTGGAGATGTAAGTCTGGTGTGACACGGGAGCGTGGCATCTGATGAACCTGAAACAAAGACCACTCGAAGACCTTTACCACACATTTAAAAACAACAACAACTAATAACAAAATGAATGATGATAATCAATCTGTTACCTGCCATAGCCTCTTTTGAGAAAGTTGGCAGAAGGTGTTCACCTACATTTGAAAAGAAAACATTATTTCTTCATGTGTCACACTGAGATGGTTTTAAATACAGTTCACATCTATTCTGAAATATTTGAGCAGAAATAAGATGTATCAGATCAGATCAAAAGGTTCTCAACATTAGGTGATGTGACACTAAACTTTTGACTGGTTGTGTTTGTGTCAGTCAGACGTCTCTTTATGTGTGATGTGGGAATTCAGTAAAGGTTGTTGTGCAGACTTAATAATCTAATATACAGATGTTATCAAATGGCAATATATGATGATTCAAAAAGAATAAAACATTCCTCTCAATGTAAATATGAGCGTTGAGGATGAGCTTTGACATCTTACCATATTCAGAGTCCATTTTCTTGACAGATCTCCATGATTGTCCTCCATGTACATGAAAAAATATTGTTAATATAACTTTTGGTAAAACTTTGTGTCAAAATAATGCAAAAACACGTAAAATTGTATGGCACTTACGCGTTTCTTTTTTGTGTCTGATGATGAACCATGCGAGCAAAATGAGCAGAAAAACAATGACAAAAATGGTTATCGTCAGGACCGGAGCGAGAACCACAGCCCTTGATCTCACTGCAGACAAAAACATCATGATGGTCAAACCCCAAAAGGAACAAATTCAGATGATTTTCATATTTGACGATATTCTGTTGTTTTATTAAAGATAAAACCTGAGTGGCAGTCTGTGAGGGTGAAGTGTGTACTCTTGCTCTTCACTTGATTCTTTACAGTACAGGTGTACACTGAGTTCACGTTCTCTTCATCTTCATTAACAAGAAGTTTAGGACCCTGATGGCCAGCGAGATTCGGCCCGTTCCATTCGAAGCTCATCTGAGTCTGAGATTCCACTGAACACAGCAGTGTTTTTAAAGTCTTGTCCACTTCACACGTCACTTTGGGCTCTGGCAGAAGATCTAAGATTCAAAGTCAGATAATTATCTGGTGAAATATAGCCATTTTATTGCCATTAAAACAACTGCTACTTTTGCATTGTGTCAGCTCCAAAATATGTAATGTACATTATTAAGTATTTAAGGAAGAACATCCACAACCCTTTAGTACAGAATATTGAATTAGTCTTTTTCTTGTATGATTTTTAAGACTTCATAACGGCAGACTCATGTATTTTTTAACATGTTATCAGTAGAAAACTCACCCAAAACCGTCACATTTTGTCCAGAGGACTGAATCTTTCCATTGATCAGAATTTCAGACTGAAACCGACCACTGTCATGGATGTTTATATTTCTTATTGTAAGCTGTCCTGTTTCAAAATCAAGAACGACCCGACCTTTAAATGAACCATACTCCATCATTTGACTCCCATCATATTCCACAATCATGTTGCCGTTGTGTTTCCACAGTATTTCCTGAGGTTCCCCTCGAATATTGGGCTTCAGTGTGATCTCTTGTCCACTCTCTCCATAATCACTACAAACAACCAAATCTACAGACAAATGAAAAATACCAAGAACTTTAATAAAGGCAAACATCTCACAAGTGTTTTTTGCATGTTTGTTTTATAAACATTTACCATTATTATTTTCATAAGGTGCTATGTTTTTTTATTCTCTTTTATTATAGCTGTATATTCTATTATTATTCATTACATTTTGAATTATATAATTTTTTTGTATTATTATAATTATTTTGTTATTCTGTGCGAGTATGTCTTAAGTTTCCATGCTTGACATTATATCCCGTAGGTAAGAATCTTGAACTTTAAGAACAGTTCCACACGTCTACATTTAAACTACAACATTGCACACATGAATGTCAGTAAATCTAATATCTACACACTTATATACACAATCAGACAGAGAGATCTTTCTTGTTTTTAACAACAGGATGTGATGCTTTATTCGACTGTTGAGACCGCCGCCACCTGCTGGTCAGGTAAAGCACGACATGCTACACATACACCTAAAGTTCAACTGTTCGTGTGATTTCCGGTCATAATCACTCTGACACTTCAAATCGTTTTCTAATAAATGGTAAATATACTCCAATATAAGGTAAATATAAGCTTAGATCAACATTTTGACGATCGAGCAGATCAAAGTAACACCAGAAGTTACACAACAGCGCACCTGACCCTTGGACCTATTATTCATTATTATTTACACAATTAAAAACATTCGTGACTTACCTTGAACAAGACTGAGACATGTAAAGAAAAATAAGACTGCCATCTTCTCCCTCATGTTTGTTTCGCTTTATCTTTTGTTGCCCTATTCCATGGAGATGTCAAAGGTCTTGTCTGGTCCAGGAAAACTCAACTGGCGAAATGAATGACCGGAAGTGATTATTTCCAAGTGAACAGTTTGTTTTGTGTGATTTTAAGAGCAACACCTTACAAAACGATACTATCCCGTCACCTGAGATGACTGTGGGCGGGGCTAAAGGAGAATTCTCTTTCCTGCTGAACTGGACTTGTGAAGTTAAAAGTTTGACATCTCAATAAACACAATAAAGGATCAGGAACATTAAGAATTGACGTATTTATATGAATGTTATCCTGTTTTTATTGTTTGCTTTTGGTTTCAGAATTATTAACATTTTAGAGAAAGTCTAGACAATACTTTAAATCAAATGAGGTGTTTTGTCGTTTACATACATACAGTAAAACTATATAAAGTGTTGTGATCGCTACTGGTTGTCACAAAAAGGTCAACGAGTCTGTAATAATAATGGTGTAAATATTGACTAAATCAGTTTCGCCTCTCGTTCGTATTTCCAGCAGATGGCAACATTTTATTAGACTACAATAATAGTGTTGTGACTTTAATACAAAATACACATTTATTTAATCATAACTCTTTCTTCTGATTCCACGTAAATTTCCTCCTATACACTTCTTATACAGATATAAAATGTTGAATTATCATAATTAATTATGTTTTATCTCTCTCTCTCTCTCTCTCTCTCTCTCTCTCTCTCTCTCTCTCTCTCTCTCTCTCTCTCTCTCTCTCTCTCTCTCTCTCTCTCTCTCTCTCTCCAGTGTTTAATGCTCATTTATATGCAGAGACAGGAAATGATGCCACTTCATGAGTGTTTCATCCGAAAACATTTCAGCCTCATTCATCATGACCTTGATGCAAAACATGACAATACTCCTCTTCATTACCTTCATCTTTTCTGGTAAGCTGTTCACATATATTGTACTTGTATTTCAATAAACTGACAGTGTTAGATACATTACTTGGGAACTAATCAGTAGATTTTAAACTACATGACAAAATTTATAGTCAGTTATTTTTAGAAATGTGATCTTACACTTTTTGATTAGAATTAAATTGTTGTTAAAATACTGTATTTTATTGTTTTTTATTTTGATTTAATGTAAATACATTTTCAATTAAGTACAAGCGTTTCATTAACACCGAGTTTTGGTTAACCCGCCCTTTTTTCCACTATTCTGTGTTAGTCCTCCCCTTCAGATAAGTAATGGAAATAATGTCGTGTAATTATGAATGTACTGCTCTGATTATGACTTATTCCTATAATTGAATGACCACTCACCAGCAAGTACACTGTGAATTATTTTCTCTGTTATGTGACACAGCATCTCTCACTATGATATCAATGGTTTAGGTGCTCTTGGAAGCAGAGCTGCGTGTACGTATAAAGCAGTGGGTGACACGTTTGAGATTCCTCTGAATGATGCCAAAGAAGAAATACCTCCTGACAGCAGCTTGTCCTGGACTCATAATGAGAAAAGAGTTTATATAAAGAGGGGTTCAAATGTCAAACTAAAAACGCACGACATAAACACCAAAGGATCTCTGATATTGAAGAACGCACAGATCATTCACTCTGGAAAATACACGGCTGAAGTCTACGATGCTAAAGATGGAACATTAATAAGGGAATCATTACTTCAGCTGTGTGTGCAAGGTGCGTTTGTCTTAATTCCACCCATCAAGACCACACCGGACCAAATGTCACTGTGTGTTTGATGTTTGTGCATTTCAGATCCAGTGCTTGAGCCTACAGTCACAGTAAAGTGTGAAGAAAACGGAGCCATTCTCACTTGTCAAACTTCAAACAACACTGAGACGACTGTTATCTGGATTGAGAACGGAAAGGAAAAGTTAAATGTGCCAAATACAGATTTACACGTCGATTCATCTGAGCTCAAACATAGATTCTCATGTACAGTGAGAAATGAGATCAGTGAAAAGACATCAGAAAACGTTCAGGCGTTGTGCTTTCAAACAGGTACTGTATGAGTCATGTTAACGTGCACTGAGCAGTGTTTATATGCATTTACATTAAACCTGTTGCTGATGTATGTTAGGTCCAACCAGTGAGAAAAGTGATGAGAAAAACAACGACAACACACAAAATATAAATCATGTTAATTATCATAATTTCACAGATTTATTATCCATGCATGGCACTTTGAAATAGTTGATTCTGATTGGTTGTTTTTGTTGACTGATGATGTAAACTCACAGATTTTATGGCATAGTCTTCAGATTTGAGAGGATTTGAGGAAAGAAAATGTTTATTGTTTCATTATTCCTAGATTCATCTGTGAAGACATATTGGTTTGGATTGGATTTGTGGTGGATGTTAGTGCTTGTGACAGGATTAGGAATTGTGATGCTCATCGTCTGCTTAGTCTGTTTTTTCTGCTTTCAAAAAAAGCGCAGAAAAGCAAGAGGTACATTTGACGTAAACTGTTTTACGAAACACTTTTAATTCACAGAATCATTACAGTCATTTAGCTGTGTTTATGCATGTGAAACTCATTGACATGTATGTGCTGTGAATGTGTGTGTGTGTGTGTGTGTTTAGAAGAAGAAGAGTATCGGCTCACTGCTCTAGTGTCGTCGGATCCATCGGATCAGAAAACTGAAAGATCTGAAAGATTATCTAAAAGTAAGCGTCCTCTTCCACCCGTCCCCAGCCTTTGCCCTCCTCCATCACCCCCATACATGTAAACTCACCCGACTGTCACTCTTTACATGTGATGTTTTAAAGATAAATACAGAAATCTAGACAAAAGTGAATAAGGACACACCAAATATTTTCATGGATTATAAATTCCTGTGTATGTTGACTTCTTTTCCTTAATGCAAACCATACAGAAAAAACTAAAACAGGTAGTCAAAACAGAACTTGGGTGACCTTTAGAGAAAACATGTTCATGTCAAATCATTCGACTGGTAGTGTTTTTAAATGTATAAGATGTTGTTATATTTTAATTATATTTATTTCAGTTTAAATAAACATCATGTCAAGCATGTCAAATGGTGTTGAATAAATGATTTGTTTTTTACTAAAACTAGGTCATTTCCGTGTATTTACTGGAGGAATGTGATCGTGTAGACCACCGTTGTTCATCGTGTGCATGTAGAACAGATGTAGTGAAGAAGCACTTTCCTGTTTTAACTGATCTCTCTGAAGTGTGGTTACACCATCTCATCTGAGACAAAGCACTGCATGCGTCTCTAACACTGTATAAATGTTACACTGACAGCCACACTGACACAAATACTTCACATCTTATTTATTCACGCTTAAACAACAATAATTTACAAATTATAGCATAAAATAAAGTTATTGTATTCACCCTCTGGTCATTTCAAACCCGGATGACTTTCTTTCTTCAACAGAACACAAAGGAAGAATTATCAGCGTTCTTCAAAATATCTTCTTTTGTGTTCTGCTGGAGGAAGAAAGTCACTTTTTCGAATGGTTCATGTTTACCATTAAAACAGAGATCTGGACGTCTGTGATGTTAATCGGAACGGATCAGGACGGTGAAGGTCAAATATGACTGATCAACCACATGAAATCATTACAGAGAATTTCATTAACAGTGCGACCACTGATGTATGGGTGCTGTTCTTGTGGCTCAGTGGTTAAAGCATTGTGTTAGCATCATGAAAGACTTTGGGTTTGATTCCCAGCAGACAGAAACTGAGCATAAGCACTTTTACTAAAAGCGTGAGCTTTTATTTACACTTTTATACCAATATAGGCGTCTTTTTAATTCAGACATTACTGGTTGATCTCCACAGTTAAAGTAAAGCCTGGTTTTGCATAAACGTTGTAAACTGTAATGTTTCAAAATACAGAAACTTGTGATCTGAGACTTTACAGTGGAAAGAAAATCTGAATTCATAACAGAAAAAACTGCACTTTTATATATGTTTGTATTTTATTGGATTCAAAAGACGTTTTAGATGTAAAATATCTTGAAGGTATAACTTGTCTCTATTTAGCTCTTATAGGCAGAACAGCACAAGGGAAGTAACTCGTGTGCCTGTGATTTTGAGCAATTATTAAACTAAGATTTTGAAATAATGATTTCATAATAAATAGACTTTAATATATGCTTTGATTTTGATCATTTTGAATATATTTGATACTTAAAACTTGGTGCCTAATAGCTTGTGAATGGAAAAGTTCACCACCTTCCCTGTACAAAAAATGGGGTATTCAGTATATTTCAGTATCAGTATACGGCTTAACTCACACATCAGTGGACTTTCATGCTATAAAAAGGACGAACGAACAGTAATTATTTTTTCAAAGCGACTTATAGTGGCCTTTTAGTCTATGCATGTCTTTTATCAGTAGCCCGTGTGATTTTAGTTTCCATATTACAAAAATGGATTGACAATAAGGAGACGCAATAATGCTGCTATGCTATGATTGTAATGTAACAAGCATGAACTTATTAACTCATATAACAGCCCAAGTCAATGTCAAATGCCCTGCCATTTACCTCCCTGAAGAGACTGACGTTGTGTGGAACTTCAATGAAGCTTACAATAAACAGCCACGTTGCCTTTTCAAATGGAAAAAATATGATATCACACCGGCTGATGTGAATCATTCTGCATGACGTATTTAAAAAAAGAATAGACTTTTCAAAAACATAATTAAAAAGCAAACATGTTAACGTTCAGATTTATTGTAGGCCAAATAAAATGCATTCATTACAATTTACTGCAAAAGCTGCATATCAAGCAGAGCGAGTCTGACTATGGAAGTACATGTAACATACTGTACTAGAGAAAATAAAGTGGGGGACCTGATTGATGTTAAGCATTATTCAAAGAGGTTTAGACACAGAAATGATCTTACTCTGAAAGTGTGCACATCAGAATGTATGTGTCTCACAAATATAATTATGTCTCAAGTGAGTGCTTGATGAACTACCGGGGAAATATATACTTAAGACCTTAACTCTCGATGTCAATCAAATAAATTAAATGAAATAAACATAGATAAAAAACTTAGGCTTTACCTATAGATCAGGGTTTTGAGACGGTGCGCCAAATGAGCTGGAATTGGTTACAGTAGCCTAATGTGGTTTAAGAAAAGTTTTCAGAGGTGTGATTTTATTCATTAGGCATAGTCATGACATTGCAATGTATTCCCAGTGTATTTTTCTATTTTATTTACATCTAAAACATCTAGAGTTTGAATGTAAAATAGTCATTTTTAGGTCAAATTAACTTTATAAAAGGATTTTCATAAAAACATGAAAAAACACTACATGGATTTAGTATCAAGGCCGTGGTGATGAGATCTGGCGCAGTTCATCAGTGATGGATGCGAGTTCTTCAGACGTCTTGGCTTTGGAAATCAGTGGGAGGGGCTTATTATACAACAGACAAAACGCTGTAAATGACGCACGCGCTGTGCAACTAATAAAACGTCGTTTTTACGCCAAGACAGCGGCGCAAACTGCGTTAAATACGGCGTTATGGATATAAACGTGTTTTATCTATTGCGTCATTGCCATACAGCTCCGCGCGCGCCGCATGAAGAGCATCAGACACGTGCAGGTGCAGACACACGCAGAGCAGGTAAATGAACACACAACAGTAAACAAACTGCAGCAAATATTAAAGCATTTCTATCTGTCAATGTGTTAACCGTTTGCTATGGGTCTCAAATCAAAACAACAAATCACAAAACTTACAACAAATCTAAAAGCAAAATAAAAAATCCAAAATCAGAATTACAAATCTGAAAACTCAATATCAATTCTAAAAACAAAATCATAAACCATAAAACACAACAACAATTCGGGAAACTAAATAACAAGTCAGAAAAGAAAAAAGGAAAATCATAAAACACAACTACAAATCAGTCAAACCGGAAAAGGTGATATTTAGTTGGAAAGGGATAGGTGATGCTGATTGGACGAAACTTCTGTCAATCAAGATATCCTGATCATCCCTGTGTCCTATACTTGAAGAGTTAAGCTCTTGATGTGTAAACTCTGGATGGAACCACACAACTGTATCTCCTAATCTGTCTGTTTCAAATTTGCTTTGCAAAAAGAACAATAAAAACAAAGCCATTTCTGTTCTTATTTCTCAATGTTTTATGGGGTATCACCTTCCCGAAGGGCCCTTTGGATGGCAAAATAACCCATTTGTAACGGGCCATATGGTATGAGGAAGGACCTTCAGCAATCCGACTAGCATGCCTTTGAATATTTCATATTTGTTATAGTTTTGCTATTTGTTGTTTTGTTTTGCACTTCAAGGCCATGGAAGTCTCCAGCCTTTCGACCAGATTTATGATATTTTATTAACCATAACGTTCTTTCCACATTTAGCAGTATCATTATTATCAGCATGTAAACATTTGTGACCCTTTGAGAACCCAGAACGAAGTCTCATGATTAAATTGAAGATTAGACATCGAGCATCAAAGATTAAGTTCAAGCAGTCATTTCACTAAGAGTTTGGCATTATTCAGTCAATATTGAAGATGTTGTTGACAGAATATTCTGTAGGGTGATTTTATGAAGGACTTTTGCTGGGTTTTCTCAAGCAGGGTCATATTTTGTAATGAACAACGTTCTAATTGGGAAATGATTTAGTTCTGGTATGACATGGAAAGTCTAATTTAGTAAGTAACTTTGTTTTGAGTTTTTTGATGAGCATTTTCCTTTTTACATGACTTTTGCTGTTTGCATGTTGTCAGTAGATTTTCTATTTGAAAATATTAATGATCAGACTTCTATAAAGAGGGCATTCCCTTAAAACCACAGAGCCCATATATAGGCTACTTACTGTGGATATCGAAATATGAAATAAATGGCCTGATAAAAGATCATTTCTTTTATACAGTATATTCAACTGAGCTAAATTGATTAAATATTGATTTATTAAAAAAACTATATTGTCCGGACCTCCGTTGGGAAGAAAATATAAAGACCGGACTGTCATGATTCTGCCTAATCTTGTCTTGGTTTTCTGGTCTAGGGGCAGAATCATGACAGACCCATGTGTTTTATGTGGAGAGAAACATATTATGGTCAATCAGGACATAATATGTGTTCTCTCCAGTCTCGTCATTGGCCCCGCCCCTCTCGTTCCTAGTATTGCTTTCCTCCTGTGTCTCATTACCCACACCTGCCCATTGTTATCTCCTTTGTTAGTTTTCCTATAAGATGCCCTCATGTCTATTGTCTTGTGCTCGTTCGTTATACTTGTACCTGTATGCTGTTCTTGTTTCCTGCCATGTCCCCTAGTTCTCTGGTCTTGTTCGTAGTGTATGTATGGTTTCAAAGTTCCTTGTTTTAGTCCTAGTTGTTTACGTTTGCCCCCCTTGTGGGATGAGTTTGTTTTCAGTTTTTTGTATCCAGTTTAGTTAGTGTTTTCCCATTGTGGATGTTTGGTTTGTTCGTTATTTATCAAAGTATATCTGTTAGCCCCGTCATCCCTGTGTCTGCCTGCAATTGGGTTCTCCTCATCCACAATCACGACACCGGACCTCTTGAAACTTGAATTGAATACCCCTGATGATCTACGATATTTATGAAGTATTTACATAAAATCCCACATTAGTCCAAATATCACCACCAGGTGGCGCTTTCGGTCAGTCTATGTTGAGACGGAATTAAAGATGACACGTTATATATATTATACCTCTCAACATTTAACCAATGATCATCTACTGTATATCAGCCTATATGAAAGCATTTGATGATTTCTTTGGAAGTACTTGTGTTCTATAATGTAAAGAAAGAGCATAAGAATCTTGTTTGATTCTGTTGTAGAAATGAACACAAATTAAATAAGTTCACGAACGGATCGCTCTACACATTTTAAAATTTCAACACGTTATTGTACAATATAACAGCAGAAACGAAAGAGTGAGTATAACCTCAGGTCAGTTCACTAGAACATATTTAACAATCATTATGAAATAAATCATTATGATATAATATCACAGTTGGTGATGTTGAAGAGTCATGTGTGTGAAAGACAAGCATCAACCACTGTGAGCCAACAGGAAAACCACATACATGTCATTTCCTCTTTCCACATGTCATGCGTGCTGTTCTCTCTCTCTCTCTGTGTGCCGTTCGTCTGCTCAAGAGAACACCAAGAATCTCAGGGTTTGAAACCTGAATAACTTGTATTAATTGTATAGTGATAGAAAGTGAAAGGATTGAGGAGAAGAAGAATGTCAGTCGTTCAGGTCTGGCTTCTGTTTCTGTGTCTCACGGGTCTCCTGCAGTGGGGTAAGATCTCCTCCGCTCACTCTTCATCACATCACGCACAGAAGCGGTCAATTCATAAAATGTCAGTTTGTGTGTTCAATTGCTGTCTTTTTATCATGGCATTCAGTGCATTGTAGTTTACTAAAAACAGGACACAAAAGGTGTGAATATGCCATAATACAACTTGAGCCAAGTCTTTTAAAGCCAAACCGTACAACATCTTAAATGTGGTTGAACATGTTTGGAGAAACATCATGTCATGTGACATCAGTCACACAATACCTTGATATGCTTTTATTCATGTCCAGTTTGGAGTTTAATATGCCCTGCCCTTAAAAATGAGCTTCAGTATTTTGTGAAATGACTTTTTATGCGGTTCATGGAATAAAGTTGATGTTCAGAGGAGTTTGGGACAAACATGAGAATGAGTAAATGATGTCCAAAGATTGTTTTGTTTGGATCATCGTCCTGTCCGTCTGACGCTGTATTCTTCACACAGATGTGTGTTCCAGTCAGCGTGTGGTCCAGATTCAGAAGGGTCCTTTGTATCGAGTGAAGGGATTCCCCATGTTCATCTCATGTAGCGTGAGCGGATTCAAAGGCTCATCAATGCAGGATTTCCAGTTTCATGTCAAGCAAGATGCAAGAGATGTTAAAATGATCAGTACTGATGATTCAAACTTTGCTTATGCGGTCTTCTCGAGTAGAGTACAGAATAAAGAGATCGAGATCGAGAGAGTGACGGGATCTTCAGTTCTCCTCAAGATCAATTCTGTGGAGACGAATGATGCTGGAGTTTACAACTGTCACACCCCAAACACTGATGGGGAATTTCTTGGAACCTATGATGCAGAAACGACACTTAACGGTAAGAAGTTCATCTGTCTTACAGAAATATTGGTGATTCAAGTCTGTACTGATGCAGGTGTCTTTCACGACGTTCAGTGATCGAGGACACGCTGGTCGCATCATACACGGGCTCTGCGTCTGTGAGCGCGTCTGAGGGGGATTCTCTTCCGCTTCACTGTCACGTCTCCACACAGACGTCTCAACACACTCATGTGTCCGTCAGCTGGTTTCTTCAGGGTAAAGAGGATACCAACCCTCGGCCCATCATTTCTCTGGACAGAGATCTGACCGTACGGCCAGGGGCTGGATTTGAGGAGCGCTATCGTTCAGGACTCATCAGGATGGATAAAGTGGATGACACGACATTCAGACTGATGATGCTTGAGGTCCGGCGGTCAGACAGTGGAAACATCTTCTGTCGAGCCATTCAGTGGATTCAAGACCCTGATCATCTCTGGACGCAGGTTGCCCATAAAACCACCACACAGTGTAATGTGAGCATCACGGCAGATGGTGAGATTTCAGTTTTACAATATGAATATATATGATTTCCATTGACTAACATAGTAGGAAACACATGGTCCCAAACTGTTCAGTTGCCCACATTCTTCGAAATATCTCTAAACTATTTCTTGAACACATATTAAATGGCAAATATACTTTACTTTCATAAGGATCGGGTCTTTCCCTCAATGTTGGTATAAGGTGATTTTTGTCTGCCGGTCAGAATATTTCAATAGAAGAGTAATGTAATGTTACAGTATTTAAGGGATCAAACTTACTAACGCCTCTACAACCATCGCTGTCTTAAACATAAAACCGTAAATAACATTGAAATCAAATGATGTCAAACTGTGTACATGTTCTTACAGATGACAGCTTTGGTGTGTTTGGGAAACCCCTAACCCTCATTATAAACAAGTATTTTAGTGGTTATACTTATGCAAACAGCACAAGGAAACTTACAAAGATAATGTGGTGTCTGTGTTTTGTTTCTTCGTGTCTGTGTTCAGAGAGTAAGCTGTCAGCGGTCATGCTGATGGAGAAAGATCATGTGACCGAGGGTGAACGTCTGCGAGTCGTCTGCTCGGTGTCTGGATTCACAGGTCCTTTATCAGTGTCATGGCAACACAAGACAGACTCTGAAGATTCCTTCAGTGACATCATCGGTCTGACTCATGATGGAGTGATGGACGAGACACAGGGCAGAGATATTCAAACGTTTCGCTATTCAGATGGAAACATCACGCTGGACATTAATGACGTTATGACATCCGACGCGGGTCAATATAGGTGCATCGTGACTGAATGGACCCTACAAAACAATGGCATGATGAAAAAAGCCAACACTCAATCTCAAAAAGACATTTCTGTTAAAGCGATTGGTAGGATGACTATATAACATAATATCACCTATAATCATTTATACCATGGTCTGTTTGAATACTGGATTCTGATTGGCTGGGAGGTGTGCATTAAAACCCTTGAACGCACGTGTAGCTCCAGTCAGTTTGATCACATTTGAAATTAACTGATGAAAATAACGGTCAATTCATCTGTTTGATCAAAAATGATCAATAACAGCTTTCATTTGGCAAATGACCATGGTAAAGGCGGGATAATCCACAGCTAGCCGTGCATTAATGCGTTTTAATGCACGACGTGGAGGCCATGAATCACCCGACACGAAGCAGTTAGATTTACATTTAGTCATATATCAGACGCTTTTATCCAAAGAAACTTACAGATGGGGTAAACAATCAAAGCAATTGGAACAACATAACAACAACAAAAAGCATAAGTGCAATAAAAAACAGTTTTTTTTTTTGGAAGAGTCAAAAAAGAGATAGAAGTCAGAACTGATCGATCAGGTGTTGGCGGTTATACATAACTAGCATTTAGTTTCTCCCAAGCAGAACATACAGGACTGATATGTGTATTACTGAAACAAGACTATAGATAATTACATTAAATATGGTTTTATTTTCAGACTTACAGGTGACGTTGAAAGGTCGTGGAGCAAACGCGGTTGAAGATTCACTTGTAGTTCTCATCTGCGCAGTCAAAGGACCCAAAACCCCTCTTTCAGTAAACTGGATGTTTACGCCCTCACTTTCATCCACCTGGAGAAATATTGTGTCATTAAACCACATGGGAGAAATCACGTGGGGATCAGAGCAGAGAAACTATCAGCCGTCCGTTCAGATCGAGACGTCAGGTGTGAACTTTGCTCTGAAGATTGTGAGATCCAGCAGACGACAGCAGGGAAACTACATGTGCCAGGTGAACACATATCAGAAGAACACACAGAAAACCAGCAAGAACTCAAACCCTTTAGCTGTGACGGTAGGGAAACCTGGTATGTATCATGTAATTATCAATCAAAAGAACAATAATACCGTCTTTACAGACCTTACTTAATACATTTTCTGTCACACGTCACAAACGTTTCTCTCAGTTGATTTAAAGAATATTTAAAGGGATACGTCACCCAAACATTTACTCACCTTTGAGTCAAGTATGGGAGTCAACGGGGGTCAAGATCTGTCTGGTTATAATCATTCTTCCTAATATCTTTCTCTGTGTTCATCAGAACAAACACATTTACAGGATACTTGATAGATTTGAAACAACTCGAAAGTGAGTAAATGATGACAACATTTTCATATTTGGTTGAAGTGTCGCCTTAAAAATCGTAACCGCATGGGTAGATAAATAATTTCAGAATTTTCATTTCGGACATTCCTGCTCCCGTTTTATGCTTGCTGTGCAAAACAGCGCCACAGCTCACATTGAATCTGTTTTCTCTGTTAACAGTCAGCAAGTTAAGCCTGTCCAGACCCAGGTCTTCTTTGGAAAGCACCATCAACGCTGATGTTAAGATGGAATGCTCCGTCGCCAAGGCAACCACAAACACCTCTCGATTCAAACTGTCCTGGATGTTTGGATCTCAGATGCTCTTGACTATGGACACAGATGCTGTTGTCAGATTTGGTCCTGCTGCTGGCCTGGAGATGGAGCAAAGATTTCGCATGGAAAAACGTGAGAAACAGACCTTCATGCTGAGCGTCCATCAGGTGCGCACATCTGACAGTGGAGAGTACAGGTGTGAGGTGGAAGAGTGGCTTCAGGATCCTCTCGGTGACTGGTATCCTCTAGAGAAAAAGTCTGTTTCAACCACGCTACACATCAAAGACAAAGGTACAGAAATCAATGGTTTAAGTCAATATCTTGTTTTCTAAAGGTTAAAAACTCCAGTGAGAAATACAATTGCTAAAATCATTGACTAAACGTGTTCTGATACCCAATCACTTGGTGTTCTGTATGTTACAGGCAGTGATTTTAGGATGAATAAAGCAAACACTGAGCTGAAGGTTAAAGAAGGAGTGCCGCTGACGCTTAAGTGTTTGGTTGACGGTGTTGGAAGTGATTCTACACTCCGTGTCTCTCTTTCCTGGTTCTTCAACCAAAACCAGTCCTCCAGCGTGCCGCTGCTCACTTACAGTTATGACGGACGATTAAAGTACAACGACAACGATGAGGGACGATTTCACTTCTCCAGCTCAGAAGTCGGTTCTTTTCTCTTGATCATCCCTCGATCCATTCAGGAAGACAGCGGAAGCTATTATTGTCAAGCTCATCAGTACCAGCTCGACTGTAAAGGCCAATGGACCCATAAAGCGAGCGACACATCAGGTTCTACTGTTGTTAGTGTTCATCCTTTAGGTGAGTAGTCTCCTATGTTCTGCAAGGGAAAAGACATCAAGAAAAATGTGTTGTTAATGTTGCTTATTTTCTATACAAACAGACAGTAAACTGCGCGTGCAGAAGGAGAACCGAAGCCTCAACGTGAAAAATTTACAAGCTGGCTTCACCGTGGACTGTTTGATTGACACTCGATCCAGTGACGTGTCTGTGTTTGAGGTGACTTGGTCAAGGGGCCTGAAAGATGAACGTGCCGTTATCATCTTCAACGCCAGCCGCGATGGAACCTTACACAGTTACGCTAGTGACAAAGATCTGCTGTTCGGACACCCAAGTGCCACTCACTTTAAACTGACCGTTCCAAACATCCACCCCGGTGATGTGGGTCTGTACCGCTGTCACGTCGTCGAGTGGATTCAGACGGCACCAAACCACTGGAGAAGAATAGGTGAAGACGCATCTGGAGAGCTTTCGGTGTTGGTAGAAAGGGAGGATAAACAAAAAGAAATCACTTTTACCATGAACAAAACTGACAAGCATCTTGACATTACAGAAGGAGATTCTTTTGAACTCGCGTGTTCTCTGAATGTAATAAAAGAAGACCCGACCCTCCGCTACACACTCCACTGGGTTTTTATTAGCCTGAAATCCAACATTGGGATTTCTTTATTAGAATACTTGAATGATGGGCTTCTAGAGTACAAGCATCGTCAAGACCGATTACGCTTCTCCAGACCGTCTCTCGGTGCGTTTCGTCTGGCTGTACTGAACTCAGATAGAGAAGATGATGGACAATACCATTGTATGATTGACCAGTACCAGCTCAACTGTAATGGGACGTGGAAACAAATGACATCCGACAAATCAGGCGTAACCACTGTCAACGTTCAAAATATAGGTAAGCGGCTTTATTTACAGAATCTGATACATGATCCGCTCATGATGTCAATCATTGCTCTTGTTTGCTGTCATCGTTCTGAAGCATGTTTAAAGTTGCACTGCTGAACGCTGGTCGGTCTGATTTCAGAGATGTATTTAGGTCAGCTGTGCAGATCCATCTGGTTTTGAGGTAATCTGATTATTCTTGTCGTCGCCATATAAGAGAAACTCTGCAAACAGCGAAACCCTCAAATGTTTTTTCATGTTGTTTGTTTTTAAGCAAAGCTGATGGGTAAGGCTTGAGATTACTGCCTGTAATGTACCGCATGATTAAACAGGATTTTCAGAGTAACTACTTACAATAATGTTCATCTACAGTACATATCTGTAGGTAAAGGGGAACCATAAGCAAAGTTTGGTGAAAAAAGAAATCAGGAAACTCAAAAGATATATTTCTACTATCAGTATTCTAAAAGTAAACGGTATTTGAATATAACGTGGTAGCATGACCTGCATATGCTACACAACAATCTTATCGTGAACATAAACTACATTTTTGTAATCACAATGTACCCATAAATAAGCTGCTGTGGATATTAAATAGGCACGGGGTGCTTGTTTTATTATCATAGCAAGCATGAAATAAGGGGAAATTATGTGTTCAGTTTTTGCACAAGCAAAACCACACGAATGAAGCACGCAGACTGTCTGTCGACTGTTAATTTGCCAGAGGTTTGACTTTAGGATTCATTTTTTTATTGATTTTAGGATTGTTGGTCACTATGAGTTATTTTGATGAGTTTTAATGTGTAAAATGTGCAAAATCAATGTTGATCTTTCGGGACGATATCATCAAGAGTTCAAGAGCAGTTTGATTTGGATGTTTATATGCAGTTCCTCCTAAATATTGTTCAATTTTCCTTACTCTTACCCTTTATTGCCTAATCTTTACATATTGTTCCCCTTTATCTACATATATGTACTGTAGAGGTACATTACGCTGTTAATCCTGTTTAATTATGCGGTACATTGCGGGCCGTAATCTTAAACGTTACCGAGAAATGTGTTTCTTTGGTTGTAAAATCTCATTGAGAGTGAATGAACAACACCGATTTATCTCAAGTCTTCTACGTTCTTTAAAAAACAACAAAACAGTCTTTACAGACTCTAATCTATACGTCACATACATTTCTCTTCATCTCTATTTAGTAGCTGCATAAAGATTTTCAACTGACAGTGAATAATAGCTCATAACAGATGCACAATTATCTACAAATTCTGAAATCAAGATACATTTACTTGACAAAAAAGTGACCTAAGAAAATATATTTATGAAAGAAAATATTGGATTCATTAATATTTATGTTTAAAACAGGCAATTGTACCCGATTCAAGCCAGGACCCCGGCATAAATGTGCTTAATTCTTAAAACATCGGCCACTGGCATAAGAAAAATAAACTTGAATTATGTACATAAATAAATATGAATACATTATTATTTCTATTATTTTCTTTCATGAATATATTATCTTAAGAACTTTTCTGTATAAGTACACATGAGGTGATTTGGCCAAAATGAGGTACGACAACATCATAGTTAATAACAGAGCAAATCTCTGTAGATTTTTTCTGCGCAGATGTTTTCAAGGTCTACAAAAGTGAAATGAAATGTTTTTGATAACAGTATGATGTTGTGTCTTAAACAGAGAGTAAACTGCACGTGCAGAAGCAAAACCAAATGCTCAACATTACCAAGCTGCCGGCTGAATTTTCCATTAACTGTGAGATTAAATCTTGGTCCAGCAATAAAACTGCTTTTGAGGTCACCTGGTTTAAAGGTCACAAGCAAGATAAGCCAATCAGGATCTTTACTGCCAAGCGGGACGGCACCTTAGACAGTGCATTCAGTGAAAAGATTCTGGTGTTCGGACGGCCTCGTGTCAGATACTACACACTGACCATGAAAAACATCAACCCTGCTGATATGGGCCAATACTACTGTCAGGTAGATGAGTTGCTGCCAACATCTGCGACCAGCTGGAAGAACGTGGCTTCCGATCAATCTGGAGAGATCTCTGTTCATATTCACATCAAAGGTAACATCATTTAACTTGTGCTGTTTAAAGATGCTGTAAGAGTCACTTCACTAGATTCCATCAGCCACATTCTCTCCAACACATCACCATTCAAAGAATTTTTTCACATTCTGATTTCTGTCAGGTGCTGTAGTCTCCATTCGTTGAAAAACGTTTGCTTCTAATCAGATTTTTGGTTTCAGGTGAAACAGAAAAACAGATGGACTCTTTGGGAACATCACTGGGAGTTTTGATTCCTCTCATCTGTTTTCTTGTGTTGATCATCGTGGTGTTGTTGATAAGAGAACACAAGAGAAATAGTGATCTAAAGAAGAAGAAAGAGTGCTTATGGGCTGAAAGCAACCCGCTCAACCCTTTTAAGACTGACGCTGGAGGAGATCAACCATAACGTCATCACAACATATATAGGGTTTCTTACAGAATACATATTAATACAAAACAAAAAAACAAAATGCTTCAGAAAACTGACAATTACATCAAAACTGGAAAATGATATTACATTTTTGTTTTTGGGGGGTTTATTGGAATCCCACAAGAAATTGGTTTAATTGTTTGGGATAATGCTGGCCTGCCTTGTCTAATTTAAATGAAGATACAGTAATGAATAAATGTGGAATAAAACACAGATTACTTTTATTTAATAAATAATTCCCTACACAAGCCATATTCTTATAGTTTGCTTTATATACATTTTATCTTCGTTATCCTAGATTTTATATTCATTATAATGTTGACATCTTTGGCGTGCTGAAGATGGAAACTCAAGATTGTGACTATTTTGCAAACATGCATAACTGTGAATGTGAATCATGTGAATGTGTTCATAAACAGATTTGTTATTGTAACAGATATGATTACGCTTCATGTTTCATTAAATTAAATGGCATATAATCTACATGTCTCTCTTCCCAAAAACAAACGGTCAACAGTTCTTACCGTTCAATGCATGAGATGATGGTGATGATTCTAAATGATCATGATTGGTTGTTAAGATGCTGAGCAGACCTGTGGTTGAGGTTTATGCTGATCTCACAAGAAAGGAAACAGAGGAAGTTCTGGCTTTGCAAAAACTCAAAGTGCAAGACTAAACTACAGACAGATGAACAGACTACAGACAGCACAATGGAAACACACATTTTAAAGACAGGTCTGTAAAAATCCTCAAGATGTTAGTTATATGAACCACTGGCACACACTTTTTATTTATTTCACAATCGGTGTGTGTTATATTTGGTACCATAAAACAGTAGGAAGCTTGTTTGTTTGACCTCTATTGATCAAGAGGAAATGTATTATGTTTAAATAATGTTGTACGGATGTTTCTTATTTTAAATAATACAATAAAATCTAACATTTTAACTGCAATATTCAGATGATGTTTTGTGAATGTTCTCTAGGCCACAAATTATGTTCTGCAACACTCCACTTCTTACTGCAACACTCCAAAAATGTTTTGAGGATGTTGCTAATTCTGAGATAATAACATATTTTGTAAAATGTTCCTTTAATGTGACATTTTAACAAACGTAGAACATTTTTGCCTGCAACATATTCAGGATGTTTTGGGAATGTTGTTGAGGTAACAGATGGCAGAAAGTTCCTTGATAAAACATTGTTGCTCTGTTCTATATTAATAAAGAAGGAACATTATAATGCAACATTCATAAAATGTTCTGATAATATTACTGAGGCCTGAGATGATGGAGTGTTTTAATAAGAACATTCTTGAGCTGCTGAAGGAGATCATTTTGCCTGCAACATTCTGAAAATGTTTTGGGAATGTTGTTTAGATAACAGATGATACAATGTTCTTTAATAAAACATTGACACAACGCTCCATAAAATAACAAAGGAAGAACATTGCATGCAACAGTCTTTAAGTGTTCTGAGAATATTATTAATAGTGTCACATACACTCAATAGTGTCTTCGCCAGGCCCTTCTCCTCCATACTGTCTATATTAAACTGCACTGTAATGATGATTTCGGCTTTAAAACCAGACTGCAGTTTGCATATTGCACTGACCTTGAGGAGGTGTGTGAGCAGCTTGAAATTTAGACATTTTGGTTGTCAATCAGAACGAAAGCCGGCGATTGAGCACACTGTCCAGGCAAGGCCGGTGTTCTGACAATCTGTGTTGTGCTCCCATCAGAAGACATTGTGAAAACCGCTGTGGAAGGTAAGTGATAGTATTGGTACATTTGTTTATCTATATAGTCCTATTTAAAGATGTGTTTATAGTGCGGATGTCTTCATATTTGTTTAGTAATTTGGCAGGTGGACAGTTTGCACAATGCAGCAGCACCTGCAGCTCTGATCAACCAACATCAAATGCTTTTTTGTTTCTATGTACTAAATATATTAAATGATGGTTATACTGTAAAATAAATTTGCAATTAGAAAATATCCTGTAACATTTACGAGCATTAAGTTCATAACAAAATCGACAGGAAGATTATTCCTTTATTCTGCAATGCATTGTGGGAGTCATGGAGGAGTTTTGTAATATATATGAAGACTTCATGGCAAAGACATTAAGTTTTTCTCTGACAGACAAGCAGAACAGGCACAGATGTGAAGAATTGATGAGAGCAGATCGTTTGTCTCCTGCCGTGGTGCCCACAAAGGTCTCTAAAGCCTCGCTGTGTCTCCTGCCATCTGTTCTGCGTTATGTGCATCATCTATACAGACATTTCATTTACTCAACCTTGTGTTGCTGTTTCACGCAATGAATGAGATGTTGATTTCAACTGCCAAGCTTCAAAAATGAGATGAAATACTTGAGTTTTATTCAATCATATGATTACTCTGTGTTAACAGATTGACTTGTAAGTCTTTATTCATTGATGATCTCCCATCTGCTCTTCCTTAAGATACAGATCTCAGTTATGTGTTGAGATTCAGAATGTCAAGACACTTCTCATGTGTGAAATATCTGTCAGTTTGAATATGTGTAATGATTTTACAGCTTTTCATCTGTGTGCTTCTGACTTGCTCTGTGTGTAAGAAGAGATCGTGTTTATTGAGGACTTGTAAGTCAAATCTTGCAACAAGCTCTTTTAGGTTCAGATCACACATTAAACATCAAACCAGCATGATGTGCTGTGGCAGTTGTGGTAAATAAGGTTATATGAGGAGCCCATTGTGATTAAATCATCAATAAATAATAAATGAATGATGTAAGCATTGATTGTAAAATAAGGAACGGTGTAAAGAAATTGTACTATAGGCAGAAACAATGATTTGCTCCAGTGCAGCATAAATGAATACATGAAAGTGTTTCTATTTTGTGCATCTTTATATAAATAATCCTTTAATCTTTCTTTTTTGTTGTCTTGTGACAATATTCCATTTCTTGTGACATTATTTTCAGCAATGAAGTGATGTGACCAGCAGAGGGCGCTGCAGCTCTTCTGACATGTAGGGACGTGAAGAATCATTCAACATGCGATACGATTGATCCCCAAACGAGTCGATAAATTAACATTTTAAAAGGCCTTTTATTATTTCTCAAATGCTGCACATTTCTTTTCAAATGAAAATATCATGTGTGTCAAATACAACGAAATATCAATTTGAAAACAAATTCCAAATCGAATAAAAGAAAGAATACAAACTACTGTTTCTGTGCTTTTCCTAACTTGGATTATTTTTTTGACGTTTTTTAAATCAATATCAGCACATCCACGTTTACTATTTTTGCAGGAAAACTAGCGACCCCTGCTGTTCAGAATATGTACTGAGACTCATTTAACGTGTCGATTTTCATCCGGCTCACGGTAGCTGTCAATCAAGGATCACGTGACTGACACACTGGACAATAAGTGGTGAGCCCAAACAGTACAAAATAAGTTACACATGTCATCATTGATGTGTGTAGTTGTATCACAGCATCAGGACCCTCAGATTGAACTCCATCAGTTTGAGTGTTTGTGAGCAGCAGGGTTAGTGACTTCAGGGAAAAGGCTTTAGTAAGTGTTGTGTTTAGTAGCTCTTCATCTACTCATCTATTTGTGTCATATTTGATCTGAATGTGCATTAACAGTTTATATAGTACACACATCCCCTCTGAACATCACTTTTCACCACTGCTGTATCTCTAGTCTTTCGATGTTATTTGTGTTTAAATGGGGCTGTAATCATTTCTCATTTAATGAAAGAGATCTGTCATGCTCCTCTGGTTTTACTGTCTGTTGAAACAGTCATGAATCACAGACTGTCGGCTCTCTGACACAGGGTCACATCAGCAACACTGACGAAGGTCCAGTACAGTGTTCAGATGGACAGATGAGGATGACGGAGTGAGACTCTATCGTTGACAGACATGTGAAGAAAACAGTCTGCTTTAGTCATGTTCTTCTCGTGTTCTTCTCGTGTTCTTCTCGTGTTCTTCTCATGTTCTTCTCATACTCATGTTCTTCTCATGTTCTTCTCATGTTTTACTCATGTTCTTCTCGTGTTCTTCTCGTGTTCTTCTCATGTTCTTCTCATACTCATGTTCTTTCTCATGTTCTTCTCATGTTTTACTCATGTTCTTCTCGTGTTCTTCTCGTGTTCTTCTCGTGTTCTTCTCATACTCATGTTCTTCTCATGTTCTTCTCATACTCATGTTCTTCTCATGTTTTACACATGTTCTTCTCATGTTCTTCTGATGTTTTACACATGTTCTTCTGATGTTCTTCTGATGTTTTACTCATGTTCTTCTGATGTTTTACACATGTTCTTCTGATGTTTTTCTCATGTTCTTCTCATGTTTTACTCATGTTCTTCTCATGTTCTTCTCATGTTCCTTCATGTTTTACTCATGTTCTTCTCATGTTCCTTCATGTTTTACTCATGTTCTTCTCATGTTCTTCTCATGTTTACTGTGGATGAATTGTGTGTTTTGGTGAGGATGTCTCAGTTGGAGACGTATGGTGTTAACTTTTTAGACAACTGAATTAAATAATGTGTATTTTTGTTGCATTTGTGATTTAATTCAAATGTAAAAATAAGCTCTTAATATCATAATATTGAAGTTCTTAATTTTCTTTCTCAAGATTGATTTACAAAGAATATGTCATTTATTCCTATGAAACAAAATGAAGATGTTCTTAAGAAATGTCTAAAGAAGGAACAGTCTTCCTATCTTAAGAAACGCGTCATGAATCCGGCCCAAGATCTTTCATTCTAATCATGCTAATGAGAACATACTGACATCCGTTCTGGTGCCTAGAGTTAACACGATCGAGCAGTCCTGAGAGGTTACTGAGGTGTGAGAGGTAGATCTATAAATACAACAGGACCTGAACATGTGTTTGTGTGTCGAGCGGGTCGAGAGCTTTTAGACTGTGAAAGAGTGGTCAAGCACAGACGGCACAGGCTGGTTTGTTGGTGCTGTGTGTTTGCTTCATCTTCTTATTTACATACCCCACTATAGAACAATCATGTTGACATTTGATCCCGTCACAGGCCTGAGCTGTGTAGTCTCACCACGTGTACGTCAGAATGAGCACTGAGTTCTCTCTCTCTCTCTCTCTCTCTCTCTCTCTCTCTCTCTCTCTCTCTCTCTCTCTCTCTCTCTCTCTCTCTCTCATAAAAGCATTTTTCATGCTTTTATTAATTGTTGTAGATTGGAACTGTTATTCATGATTGTTTGTGAGGTTTTTTTTGGGAGTTGTAATGAAATGTTCTCTTCAGAGACCTTTATTTTGGGGTTCAAATATGTGAGGGAATAGGATTTCTTTGTCAACTTTAGAATTTTGTGTTGAGCCAAGCAAAGTTAGTAGGAAAAAGAAAGTAGAACAAAATGGAAGTCTTGTTTTGTAATCTTGTGAAATCAAGAGATTTGGTCGATTTCTATTATTATAAATCTGTTAATGATGTCACTACGTTTGAATGTATTTAGTGTTGCATGAGGTTCTGTGTTCTATTTTATGATTATTATAATTGTATTTATTTTTCTCTCCATTTTAGATGTTGTGTGTGGTAATGAAGGGTTGTATTGCGTACGGTAGATGTTTTTTGTAAAAAGGTTTTGTTAAATCTCTCTCCTCACGTTTGTATTTTTCTAATGCAAGAGCTCATGACTTTATTAACAGAATAAACAACGTGATGTGTGTTTCATACAGTGTCTTTGAGCTCAGATTTCAAAACACAGAATGTTATCTCTTGTCTAGTCGTCTTCATGTTGTGTTGTTGGGAAGATGTTATGGAGGTGACATTGGGGGAATATGAATGATTCATATGGCAGAAGAGGCTTTATGAATGTCAAACACTTTCTCCTCAGGCTTTACAAGACCGTTGTCACCTAATTGATACACAAGACCGTGTCCTACAGATTCAGCCGAGCATAAACGCACATAAACAACGCTGACACTGAAGAAGAAGGTTATGTTTGTGTTTATGTTGTGAGCTGTGTGGAGTGACGTGAAATGACACTTTCAGTTTTGACCTCGTGTGATGATGACCTCACCATCTCAGACAGTTCACATGATGTTTGTGCCATTGCAATGACAGATCCAACATAAAGCAAAGTCACATGATTCACAAATGAGTACAAAGCAACAAGAAACGCCCTTTAATTGGGTTCATTTGGTTCAAATTATTTCTCATTTGAGTTGGTTTCCAGAATGCAGTTGGATGATGTCATCAATCTCTCTATGATTCCTCCCCTCAGATCATTTGACTCCATTCTGCTATGTACCTGTAAGTGTCTTGTTTTCATTTATACATTTAAATGACACGGATTCTGTAACATATTTAACACAGGTCAGTCTTATATTAATTAATATATACCTCAGTAGTAAGAGCATTGTGTTGAGAGCATGGTGTTATCAACTCAAGGTTGTGTGTTGGATCCCAGGGGATGGTGTGTATAAATGTATAGGATAATGCAATATAAGTCGCTTTGGATAAAAGCATCTGCCAAATGCATAAATGTAAATGTAGATTTTCTTTATCTGGAAATCAAGCTTGTTTACCGTATTTTGAGTAAATAAATGTGTGAATTTTTACATAATTCAAATAAAATCTTATGTAACCCCTCCCATGTCTACAAGTGACTAAGATACACAAAGCCAGAAGATGATTCTGTTTCTGTGTTTTCTGTGGTGATGATGTTATTCAAAAACTGATTCATTCCGCTTGTGTTTCTGTGTTTTGCAGTGATGATGTTATTCATTCGGCTTCTGGCACATTCAAGTGCTCCATTTTGAGACAGTTCGCCATCTTTGCTGTCTGAGAACAGGCGGCCGTGCCCTCATCTGAAAGTAAGGAAAGGTCACTCATCCTCTTGAGCGCGTTTATCATGGTGATACATCAATGCCAACTCTTTTCTGTCATCTCCTCTTGTTATGCTGCAAGCGTGATGCAAATCGTGATGTGCACTCAATGCCTCAGGGAGGGAAAAATATCTGCTTAGAATGTACAGAAGAAATCTGACACCACATTGACAATCTTACACTTTTAAACCTAGAAAAGGATTAAAGATTTGAAAGACTTTATGATGTCTTTAGGACTGTTTTTCCAGATGAGATCTCTATATGGATGTGGTATTTACATGACAGGTGGTTGGAGGAGATGAGGTGAAAACGAGAGGGATTCATGATGTCACACGATGAGTTGTTTTATATGTAGAGCAAAAGATTAAGAAATATTTATAGGGATGCACCGATATGTACATTTTTGGCCGATACGGAAATTATTTAACACCATAATCCATATATTGGATGATATACAGCATCTTAATATTTTCTGAGACTGAAACAAAAGTAAAGAGGCGACAACTGCTTTTATTTCAAAACATTTACTGTAGAAAACAAGGAAACCGTTTGTTCTCTTTTCCCCCTGAATATTATTTGCCAAGCCTACTTTACACCACAACTGTTAAACTTTTCTGGTATAATAAACTCTAATAAACAAGAGCAACCCAGAGAAGTGTTCTTAACAGCCACGAGTCTAACAGATCTCAAGACAGAAAGCATTCAGATAGCAGTCTGATTCAAACCATATGCTTCTGTTCTGTAACTCACACATTCATAAATACATACTGTACCTACATCAACAATGTTTTGCTAATATCATTAAGTGAATGATCAGAAAGACAATAATTTAATACAGATAACATTAAAACTCACAATCGGTTGATACCGATATGGCCAATAATTTCTCATGGATCCCTAATTTTCTAATGAACAGAATGATGTATATTGTGTAGCGGAAACATGAAATAAATATCAGTGTAATGTGTTAAAGCTTAAACCACATCTTTGATTTACTCAACCGCTTTATGTTAAGACAATAAACTTAACTACATTCATATACTGTATCATGTGTTGTTGTGAGATGTGTGTGTTTATTGATGTGATTTTGAAGATGGTTGTAGTCAGAATTTTACGCATTTTAAGGGATATTTTATCTACTGAAATCAAATAATTAAAGATATTGGACATGAAGGGCTGGGATCTGTTTACGTGTTTTAATGATAAATCAGATGGAATGAAATACCGTCCTGTAACCTTCTTACATTTATTGCGTGAGAACCGGACTCTAAATCGAGATGTTGAGGGTTTCATGTTTTTTTAAGGTCTCAATGCATTAAACCCTGAGCACATGCTGAATTTAAACCACGGAGAACATCATTGAGTTCATTTCTGCTCTTATTTGTCCTCATCTTTGATCCTCTGAATGAGATGCAATAAATAGCCAGTTGCTGTGTTACAATAATATCAGTTTTGTGTTAAACTGGTGATCTTTGATGTAAAGGGGACATGGAGCAGAATTCTTCTATACTGTGTAAAGTAAAATACAATGTTATTTGTATATTTTAAAACATGATTCTATCTTGACCCATGTGCCCTAAACCATGTTTATATTCACCCTGCATGTTGGTGACGTTAAAGAGCTCTGGGCTTTAGATTCTGTACGATATGTTTGTGTGTACACGAAGTGTTTGTGAAATATCATCCTTTATTCTATTAAACACTAACACTGCTCCGACAGTATTGTAATGCTGTGATGTCAGATGTGTAAGATCACATGTTCTCCTGCTGCAGCGGTATGTGATGTACTGTAGATCTCTGTGAGGCGTGTTGAGGAAAGGCACCTTGAGCTCACAGTGTGTACAGACTACAGATCAGAGAGAGAGAGAGAGAGAGAGAGAGAGAGGTGGACAAACATGGCTTCCACAGGAAGAGTCTCTGTTCAATGGGAAACCACTGAGATGCACCTTAGACACCGTCTCATCTCAAAGGACATTTCTTTAGGATCTCTGATGCTTCTCATAGACACCAATGAGATGACTTGTTCAAGTCTACTGAATCTTAGATTATTCTCTCAAGAAACACAGTATTGTTTGCATACCAATAGTGCCAATTTCAGTAAAGAGAGACTGAATGACAGAAAATATCATTTAAACTGAAGCATTTCTTCCATTCTCTTGGAGTAAAAGGGATTAGAAATCCAATTCAACAGTTTAATTTACTCAAGGTATTATTCTAACTCAAGAGAATAGTTTTCTATATCGGTTCCCAGTGACTGTCAAACCCTGTTTATCTCACAGAGCGTGTGTTTGATCTTCTTTTCTGGTGAATGTACCAGATATCACCTTTCAATATAGGTTCATTACGTTACATTACATTAAATGATGTATGCAATAATCTGACTGGCGGTCCAGAGCTGTAAACAGATGATATCAGCCGGTTCAATAACTAATTTAACCTCTTTCCTCATGACACACGTGTGGTCTCAATCCACCCGTCCCCGGGGTCTGTCCTGATGTTCCACCGGGGGGTGTTTGAAGTGTATCTCATCACCCCTCCACAGACATTTCACTGAGAAGTGATCAATTCAAGATTTTTTGGTTTGCAAAATCAATAACTGTAAACAATAAATGGCGTGTGACAATATTTGAACGGAGATAAAGACTTGTGTCTGTAGTCTGTAGTAATCAATACATCGACTAAACAAACTGTTTATATGGGACAACAGAAGTGGAATAAATTGTAATAATTGAAGAGGATGTGAGGCGGTGCTAACCGGAGGTGTCGGGTGTGTGTGGGGGGGTATAGGTTGTCCTGTTTGTTGCTATGTGGTTTCTAAGCTGCTCTGAGTGGTTTCCAGTGTGTTGCTATGGTAATGGTTTTTTCCACCTTCTTGTATCTATTATTCAGGACTCTTAGTAAAACCTGTGAAAATAACGTTAAAAAGGGGATAAGTGTGAGCAGTAATAGTGATGTAGAAAAAAACATCCGATTTATAAAGTTCACAATAGAAGTTCAGTCACTGTATAGAAGACATCAAGACATCTGTTTATTACCTCTGTACAATATGATCTGATAGTTTTGAACAATTTATAAGAGAGACAGAGAGAGAGAGACAGAGAGACAGAGAGAGAGAGAGAGAGAGAGAGAGAGAGACAGAGAGAGAGAGAGAGAGAGAGAGAGAGAGAGAGAGAGAGAGAGAGAGAGAGAGAGAGAGAGAGAGAGAGAGAGAGAGAGAGAGAGAGAGAGAGAGAGAGAGAGAGAGAGAGAGAGAGAGAGAGAGAGAGAGAGAGAGAGAGAGAGAGAGAGAGAGAGAGAGAGAGAGAGAGAGAGAGAGAGAGAGAGAGAGAGAGAGAGAGAGAGAGAGAGAGAGAGAGAGAGAGAGAGAGAGAGAGAGAGAGAGAGAGAGAGAGAGAGAGAGAGAGAGAGAGAGAGAGAGAGAGAGAGAGAGAGAGAGAGAGAGAGAGAGAGAGATCCACAGCCGTAATTGAGCATCAGAGCATCGAGATTATTATCTGATGGATTCTTTGTGTTATTTTCACTCTTTCATGTTTGTGTTTTTGTGTCGTGTCGTTATTTGTATGTCGTTGTGTTTTCTGTGCGGTTAATGTAGATTCGTCTGTATTGGCGTCGCGCTCGCGTCGTTTCGTCCGGACAGACGCGTTTTCTCTTCATTACTGGCGGATTGAATGTGTCGTTTCTCCCTCACATCACATCTTGCGGGGTTTTCTGTCGTCAGGTAAGATGCAGATCAGATCTGTCTGATAATAGATGCCTGTGTTTGCAGCACGCGTGCATATGAAGATGCGCTTTTTCCTCTCAGTTTCTCTTCATCGTTTAGAGGTTTCGTGGGCTTTTCAGTCACAGGGATTGATGCAAAATATAAATCTCAGTAGAAATATTCTCATTCTTCTGTCAATTCTTCATTTCGTTGATGTGATGAAGTGAAGGTTTTATTCCGGCCAGGTCCGTAAGCGCTTTAATAACCTACATTCGTTCATTTGACATTAAAGGATTTAGCTGTAATGTCTTCGCTTTTTACAAATAAATTCCTAAATGAGACCCTTTCAGCTCATTTCATGTGTTAAGATAGAGGTGATGCTCGAGAAGCCCTATAGATTGTGTCATTTAGTGACTTCTTTGGAACGGCCTGTGCTTTTAATGCACACATACATCTAAATGCTCATTTTTAATAGAATCATTTCTGTCTGTTCTTTCCTAGTGATCTGATCAATGCAATAGTAGACCATAGACGTCTTCTTTTGTCATATGGTGTCATATCAATAATTATGCATTGTGTTTTACATTTAAAATGACATCCTGATGGGATGAGAAATCATTTGTAAAGATGTCTTAACCGTTGACTTCATCCATGAAAGAGTTCAACTATACTGTTTCTTATGTAGGACACTGTTGTGAAATTTCATTCTGTAGTATTTGTTGTATTAATACTGGCGGTCAGTAATCAGATGAGGGTTTAATCCTTAAAGATTATTTCTGCTCTATTGTTGTTGTATTCTCAGCATTTCATCTGTGTTCTCACAAGGTGCCATTGTGTGCATTCATATGCATGTTGTATCAAATGAAACGCATGTTAAATGAGCATCAGTTTGGTTTCCCATGAACATTAAATGTGTTGTGATGAGCGCTGGTCAGTGTCTGAACTGCAGGTGCATCATTATTTTCTGTGTCACCCCACAAACATCACACGTGAGGAGGACGTGTCAAACATGAACAGCTTCAGCACACATGACGGGTGTCGTACAGCACAACTGCTTTAAAGCTCAAGAACAATCATTCTGTTAATGTTAATGCAGCTGTGGAGCGTGTTGAATATAGGGCAGGTTCCTCCAGCTGTATGGCTCTGTAAAGAACATTCAACATCAACAGAATCTTACTGTAACTGTTGAAAAAATGTTCTTAGTTTAGACTGTGAAAATTATTTTAAGATCCTTCGATTTAAAACGTTGTTCTTCTGTGACATTTCTGTGAAGAACCTTTTAAAAGAATCTTTATTTTATAAAGTGTTTAATGTCATATGTTTGCCTTCTGTCATCTTTAAACTTTAGATTAGTGAACTGTGGAGGAGCTTAACATCCTTAAACTCACCTAAATAATGTCAGAATAGAATATTAATCTTGACTAAACAGATCTTTTAAGCCTTCACAGATTACCGATGTGTTTTGGTTAGGATACGGGAGCGTGTCCAGTGCGACGTTCAGTAAATGTTGAGTCTGTGAATGAGCGTCATTGTTAGTTTTCAGGAGAATTAAGAGAAGAGCGCCGGACGAGAAGGATTCTCTGAACACAACGACACGTCTGAGCTTGTGTGCTTCCATTCTTCAGGTTTTGCGTGAGAACTAATTCGAAGTTTTCTTGTTGTTTTGGGGGGCGATGTGGGGTCATGAAATCCATCTGATGAATCAGCGAAAGGGAAAAGGCTTTTATTCCTGAATATGATCTCGATCAGTTATGATACCAGACCTTTGATTTGAACAATTAAAACTCAAAATAGATTTATGGAATATTCGCTCTCCTAAACACACATTTATGTCAAATTAGACTTATCATAATAAGCAAACAGAACGTTAAATCAAGGCAAAACTAACCCAAGAAGAAAAGACGGTGTGAGAATCCATCTTAAATTCAATGGAACAAGAGTCAGGGCTTGTTTTAATTCCCCTCAGTGTGCCGTTGAGATGAAGAAGAACATTGTACAGGTCAACGCGTAGAGATGAGATCTTTCTAACAGCAGATGTGTGTCCGACAGCTTTGTTAATGGCTTTGAGCGTTCTTCGATGACTGCTGAATGAACGCGTCTGATTTATACGACTCGTCTTATTAGAGAGTTTCCCTGCCGCCAGCAGAGCCGCTGAAAATAGAGTTTAATGAAAGCTAAAAGAAGCCATTAGAACACATGCATTTTTACAAAGTTTTCAAATCCCAAACATTCCTTTAGTACACATAAAAATATATCCACCAGATCTGGGTCCCCACGTTTAAAACATTCTGTAGATTTCATCATTAGACTGTCTGTATGTGCAGTCAAGAGAGTTTGTTTGTGTGTGAAAGCATTTATACTGTTTATGAAAGGGTTTAAGATGCCAATCCTCATTTCAGATCTGTTCTTTCTCTTTCAGATGAAACATCCGAGTGAAATGAAAGCAGGAGGACACTGATCATCATTTGTCAACATGAGAAATAACACCTCAACACGAGGAGCGATGGCAAGATCTCGCCCGAGTCCTGCGCCCCACGTGAAGCCGTTTCTGTGAGAAGTTTGCTTTTTCTTTGGATGATCAGATTTGCAGTGGCACAGTTGAGAGGATTACATCAGGTCTAAAGCAGGCGTTCGATGATGTTTGGTATAAGCGTTAGTCTCAGAATGATCCTCCAGATTCTTGCCGTGATTTTGGATGTTACACTTGTCGGTTGTCAACAAGCACAATACACCACCGTCACTACAAACTACGGCAAACTCCGTGGATTAAGAGCGGCATTGCCCAGTGAGATCCTGGGCCCGGTTGAGCAGTATCTGGGCGTTCCGTACGCCACGCCCCCCACTGGAGAACGGAGGTTTCAGGCCCCAGAGCCGCCCTCGTCCTGGCCGGGCATCAGGAATGCCACACAGTTCGCCCCGGTGTGCCCGCAGTACCTGGAGGACAGACTCCTGCTGACCGACATGCTGCCCATCTGGTTTACCGCCAACCTGGACACGATCGCCAGTTACATACATGACCAGAGTGAAGACTGTCTGTACCTCAACATATACGTGCCCACAGAGGAAGGTGAGTCACATGACGACGATGATGATGATGATGATGATGTACTTCATTCAGAGCAGACATGAACATCAAAAGTGATTCATACACATTTAGTTCCATTTTTATCCTACTGATGATTCATGATTTATATTTGCCACACACGCTTTTATATAAATATAAAACTAGCTGTGAATTTTAAATCTGGCATACTCTGTTGAGGGAGCAAAAGAAGAATACAATTTAGTTTTGTGAATTATTGTACAAAGAACATTAGTTTCAATAGAAATAGAATGACGATTATAATGACTTTGCCTAAAATTCCCTCATCTTCTATCTGATGGACAACGAGTGAGTCCCGCCCCCAACACCTCATTGGTTGAGTTGATGTTGTTGTTTTGGATTGGTCATGATGCTGAATGTTGATTCTGCACATTAAACTGATGTAAGATATAGGGCTGTCACGATTATGAAATTTGGCTGACGATTGATTGTCTAATAAATAATTGCGACGATTATGACGATTGATTGTCTGTTTTAAGGCTTTGACATTTAATTCTCATATATTTGGATTCATCTGTGAAACAACCATATTGTTCTGAATATAAGAATATGTTTTTATTCGTTGGATATACATCTGAAAAAATGGGTCATCATATATTTAAGATTTAGGCTTTTACCCGTCAATAATACAACAGCCAAATACTTGTAAATGAAGAAGATTGATCAGGAGTGAATTGAAAATCCCATTATAATAATATCAGTCATAGAAATGCTTCTAGTCTTTTTCTTCTCACTTGCAAGACGAAACTAAACTTTACTTGCTAGACTGGATTTCACACTGAGATTATCTTAAATAATATTCAATTCTACTGCACGTTATTTTTATGGTATATGCTTTTTTTAAGTGATTGTTTTGTGGTGGTACATTTTACAAGTATCACCATGCATAAGTTACAGTATATACACAAAATTATGCAATATGCATTCTATAGAGATGTGCAATAATTGCGATGATCTGAAACCATCTCAAAGAGGTCGAACAATCGCCATGAAACAATGATTTAATATTCGTCACAGCCCTAGAAAGAGAAAATCTTTTAACATGGAAATGAAGTGTTTAATATGTCAAGAGGTTTTATTGAATATAAGTCGATAACTCGATAGAGTTCACTGAGGGTATAAATGTTTTCACTCTGTATTCATCTGATTATAATCTTTGTTAAATGTTTATTTGAAATAACATGCGGGCAGGCGAGCTGCTAAAAAAGCACTTTTTAACAAAAGCACCAGCTCAGCAATACTGCTGGAAAACTTGCCTACTGGAAAACAGTCAACATTAGACCTTTATACACTATATATATATATATATATATATATATATATATATATTCATATAGCTATTTCTCATTAAAAAGCTGAAAACTTACATTAATTTGAAGATATAAATGAAGCTGTCACTTAGCAGATTTCCTTCTCCCTGTAATCTCTGTTATTTCACATACAGAACATAATAATAATGACTTAACGTATATTGCACATATTAAATGATTTTTCTAATGAGTATGCAGCACTTCTCAGTATTTCAAGATTTAAATTAGTTTTTGAATCGAAGATTATCTATGATCATTCTTTGCCACATTCATTTCAAATATTCAGAACATTTCAGTGATCCTAAACTCCTGAACGCTAATGTACATGGACACATTTGTGAATCTGTATGTGAAGTATGACAAAGTTTGATGTGTTGTTTGTTGTGGTTGTTCTGTTAGATGCACATGATGATACGGGTTTGAAGCCGGTCATGGTCTACATCCACGGGGGCTCGTACATCGAGGGAACGGGCAACATGATTGACGGCAGTATTCTGGCCAGCTATGGCAATGTTATTGTTGTGACGGTCAACTACAGGTTAGGAGTTTTAGGTAAGTCTTCTAAATACAAATAAATCTTAGATTTGTCAATTAACATGACGTTTTATTTAAATGAGCTACTCAGAGAACTGTGTGTAAGAGATCACATCTGCAAACCTATTTCAATTATAGATACCAAGAGAGACTTTTATTAGTCGGTTAAAGGAGCTTGAATTTATTTTAGTTTTAAGTGAACGCTGCTGACTGTTCTGTCAGTTCTGCCAAAAGCAAATCCATTACATAAAGCTTCAGTCTCCCTTAACAAAGACTTTGTTCACACTGCACATGATCTGATCCACATGGAAAACCTCTAGTAAACTATAGCATTTATAGTGGATTAAAGTATATTTGGTAAATATACCATGCTATAGTGTTCTGTAGTATTAACTGTAGTAAATACCGTAGCACAAATCTATATTTACTATAGTAAGCTTCAAAAACACTGTAGTATCTATGAATCTCACTATAGTTTACTCTAGTACACACTGCAGTACACCACAGTATTTTTATATGTGTTTGTTCAGACAGTACAGTTAATGTCATGTGTATCCACGTCTGTTTCCATGGTAACACTTAACTTAAGTGTCAGCTCAGCATCCAGGGACACGAGAGAGTTTCTCTCTGCATCATGTCCTTCATGAAGTGTTAGTTCGGGGCAGAACTCACGAGGCGTGTCAGAGGTAGCGTTGTAAAAATCCCATCTCTCGTGCTTTTAATGGATACACAAAAAATAGATTTATGCTGCGTGTCTGAACAGAGTCAACAGCTCAAATAAACCTGAACTGAGCATGAAAACTGAAAGGAAGTAGTTTTGAGATGGTGTCACTGAGGAATAATATTAGAAATGATTGTTTATAATACTTCAACAGTGCACAGATCACAGAGATGTTGTGGATGAGGAGGGTTTTGAGAGTTTTTTTGAATATTTTTCTCATGTCGTATTCTATCTGCACATTAAATCACATTCCTTGTGTTGTAATGAATGCTGCGCTGTGATTATAATGCCGCCGTTGATCAGAATTGGACTCTTTTGGTCACGGATTAATCAGGTACATTTATTAAAGTTTGCTCCGTTCCTTTAAATCATGAGGCGTGAGGATATGCAAATACTGACACTTCTGATTGGTTGCCTCATTAGCGGCTCATTGTTACCCGTATAAAAAAACACTGAAATAAATGCAATAATCACTAGAGAGCTCATCATCTTGACTTCACACATGAATTAGATTGAATTATTTTTCTTGAATATGAAGTCTATAGAGTATTTAAATGTGCAGTGACCACAGATACTGACTGACAGTAATTATAATAATAAACGAAAATGATTTGAATGACTAAGCAGCACTTACAAGTGAAGAGTTTATTTCCTTAATGAGATGACTTTGTTTTTTACATTTAAAAAAATCATGTTGTTTTATTGTGCATTACAATTAATTATCAATCAAACTACGGTTGTTTTGTTTTGATTTAAGCCATGATAACAAAATAAATACCGCTAAAACTTTATAACATGATTATTTTGTTTGTTTAAAACACAGTTTTTCAAGTGTTATCATGAGGTATGTGTGATGAGGTGTGTAGAAACGCTGGTCGGTGTTTTCTCTGAGGCATTCGAGCATCTTTACTGTAATGTTCATTTATTTAAGTGATATGTTGACACTGTTTCTGAGTTAAACTTTGTTTCAGTTGTGTATGTTTATGTAAACAGACGTTTTGTTATGTTCCGTGATATTTCGCATTAAAGTGAGAATCCTGCGATCACTCATTCATCCTTGATGTCGTGTCAAACCTGTACGAGCGTTTTTCTTCTTAAGAGGAGATACTTACTAAAGAATGTTAATATCCAAACAACATTAAGCACTTTTTGCCACGAAAAATATCTTCTGTTGTGTTTCACTCACAAACACATGAGAGAGAATAAATTGTGATTTTTATGTGAAATGTCTCTTTAACGCAGTGAGTATGGGGACTCCGTCTCTCTCTCTCTCTCTCTCTCTCTCTCTCTCTCTCTCTCTCTCTCTCTCTCTGTAAATTTGTCCAGCCGTGTTGCTGTTGGTTAGTCTTACTTCATTGATTTATTCATTAATTGATCTCATATTTTCATGTTCACTGTCTCTATTGGCACTTCAGATAAAACGCCAGTGATGGAGATAGACTACAGTGAGAAATCCACAACACATGGCAGCACATTTAATCTGTGATGAATGCTGTTTCTCTAATGGCTTCTTCCCAAAAATAAACAGATGACATGAGAATTCATTTCATGAGATGTTAAAGAGCTCCTCTAAGTGCTTGACTTTCATAGATGTGTAACACCAGCAGCTGTGTTTTACTGAAGGACAGAGAGAACACTGTGTGTTTATTACATCACACTTCAATTAACCTTTATTAAACACTGGTCTGGAGTCAGACGATGGATGGATCACGGGTGAAGGTCAAGCGAATCTCGTTATTTTCCCTGGAATGAATTATGCGCTGGCTATCAGGACCGCTCGTGTTTGATACAGAAACATGATGGATGAAGCTCATCTGTAAATGAAACAAACACATCACAACCTCTCGTGCATTCATTCTGAGTTTAAGGAGTGTAAATGATGATGAAAAGCACATTTACACACATGTGATGGATGAAAGCCATTTCAATTTTTTTAACTGATGTTTGTCATGAAGAAACAAAAGGACCAGAGTGTGATGTTCTCTCTCAATGAGGTTAATGTGTAAGTTTAACTGGAGTTCAATGGTTTTTAAGTCTTAATTCATCTCTATGAATGATATGCTTATTATGATGCATGACATTCTCTCTAGATAATGGATTGTGTTCTATTTCTAATGTGCATCAATATCTTTTTATTATGAAACCCATTATAATCTTACAGACAATTATTGTCTTACATTTAGAATCTATTCATTTTCTTGTCATGAAAAATGAAACAAATGACAATAATACCAATAATATTTTACTGTAAAGCTGCCTGCAACCAGTAGCAGTGTTAACCACTATACGCAAACCACGCAATTGCATAGGGCCCCGCGAGACCCCCTAGTGGCCACAAGCAGTTAAGTCCTTTGATGATCGCTTTTGACGCCTTTTTATAAGTGGAATTCACCAGTCTAGAAAGCAAGCACTAGAATCTTGAAATTAATTGCTATAACATTAACTTGATTTGTGTTCATGCTATTTAGTTGAAATTATTAAATCATATTTCATTTTAAATGATCAAAATGTGCCCCACATTTTTTCGGGTAGTGGTGCGACCCCTGGCACAAATACACAGTCATCAAATATTTGTTTCCAAAACAATGAATGTTTATTCTTATACTAAACTGTAAACAATTGTGTGTGCTGTTATGCGGTTCAAATTAAAATAAATCCAGCTTATATATGTCTCACTTATTACATATACTCGATATTACTCTTGTGGTCTTGACTTTGCTTTTTATGGTCATATGTACTGCTGTGGGCACAATGCTCCTCAAAAGAAAGACAACCTGCAGGACAGTAAAACATGTGTTAGATTTGTTTGCGTTTGTTTTATTGTTAGATGGTTGAATGTTTTGACGCTGTGTTTCAGGGTTTCTTAGCACCGGTGATCAAGCTGCTAAAGGGAATTATGGTCTGTTGGATCAGATCCAGGCTCTGCGATGGGTGAAGGAGAACATTCAGTCTTTTAATGGAGATCCACAGAGAGTGACGATATTCGGTTCAGGAGCAGGAGCTTCCTGTGTCAGTTTACTGACCCTCTCACATTATTCTGAAGGTGCTCCACACTCTTCTTTCTTTCTTTACATGCACAATTCATTCATAGTTTGATGTGTTTTTGATCATGTACACCAGAGAGCCTGTTAGCATGTGAGATTTAGCATTCAGCATTCATGTATGAGAATTGAGTGTTTATTCGTCCAGAACTTTGACCAGGGCCTGTTCAAAACATTCAGAGGCCCCTCACAGCAGCTTTTAGAATAAATTAAGTATTTTTTACACTGTAAAAATGTAACAATTTTGAACAAGTTAATGTTATTATTTTAAATATTACTCATTTTAGGGCAGCCAGGATTTTTTAGTTTTGTTATTTTTGCAACACTTTGACAGTAACACAGACATTTACATTTATTCCTTTGGCAGATGTATTATATACAGTATTTGTTTCTGACTATATATTCTCATTAGTTTTGGCCGGTGGACACGTGTATAGGGATACTGTAGGACGGTGTGTTCCACTTTAAAAGAAAGAAAGAATGAAGACTATTAAGGCCAAAGTATTGACACAATCGTATTATCAAGTACTGTGGGTTATTTAACAGTCCAGTAGCATTTGAACAAAGAAACGGAATAGTGTACAAACGAAACACTGCTTCCACTGTTGCAATGAAATAAACACACTGATTTAAAATAAAGAAACAAAACTTCTTTAGTCGAGAGCAAGTCATGATTTTGTATTTTGTTGTTTCATTAACATTGACGACAAAAACAGCAGCAGGTCTTTAGTCTATACGTAAAGGAATAATGTAATGCAGCTGGAGGATAAACCCTGACAGTGTGATGAGGACACGACGTGAAGCTGAGGGTCTCTTTGTATTACACTGAAGGGATTTATCATTCTACACTAACAACTGTCACTTTAATTCATATCCGACTGTTTACTTTCACTTAAGACACAACGGACTGTTTTCATGTGTTTTGGACTTCACAGTATATAAGATGCACATAATAGACATGATGGAGAATTTGCTTGTAGCCTTGCGCTGTATGAGAACTGGCTCTGGCACTTCAAGAGAGAAATCGATAGAAAGTTATTTCGTGATGACAAACAATGCCAATGACTGTATAAGAGATATGCGGGGACATGCGTCGCGCTGCATGTGAGGACAGGTGCGCGCAGTCAACACTCAGTAGACTGCTAGTGATATGCTTTTGAAGATTTGATGTTCTCAGTTGTAGTCTCAGGTGTTTTTTTCTAAAATTGCTCAGAAGGAATAAAAAATCGATCAACTGAGAGTGTGATAGAGTGAACACATGAAGCGTATGGAGGCTTAAATGAATGTAGATTGAAGAAGTAAAATTATCTGGATGTGATGAGAAATGTTTGAGTTCATATTGAGATCGTCAATAATATTGACTTTTGATCGAAGACGAGACGAATCTGAGCTCTAATGACAGACACATTTGTGAGATTTCTTTTTTTTATTCATTAAGATAAAGTTTCAATTTGCTCTTCATTTAATGTCATTTCACGGAGAAATGACTGAAATGTTTTTGTAAATGTATTTTTCTCTTATAATTGATCTGCATGTTTAGATATGTTGTGCTGTCTTACATCATCTATATTTGTGTCTCAGATCTGTTTCAGAAAGCCATCATTCAGAGCGGCACGGCTCTCTCCAGCTGGGCCGTCAATTACCAGCCGGCCAAATACACCCGCATGTTGGCCGAGAAGGTTGGCTGCAATGAAGACGACACGGTTGAGCTGGTCGAGTGCCTCCAAAACAAAAACTACAAAGAGCTCATTGAGCAGAACATCACCCCCGCCAAATATCACATCGCCTTCGGACCCGTGATCGATGGAGACGTCATTCCAGACGACCCACAAATCCTCATGGAACAGGGAGAATTCCTCAACTACGACATCATGCTGGGGGTGAATCAGGGCGAAGGCTACAAGTTCGTAGAAGGGATCTTAGACAGCGAGGACAGAGTTTCTGCCAGCGACTTTGAGTTTGCCGTCTCAGAATTTGTGGATCATCTGTACGGTTACCCAGAAGGGAAGGACACCCTGAGAGAAACCATCAAGTTCATGTACACAGACTGGGCGGACCGAGAAAATCCTGAGATGAGACGGAAAACGCTGGTCGCGCTTTTCACCGATCACCAGTGGGTGGCGCCGGCCGTCGCTACAGCAGACCTGCACGCTCAGTATGGATCACCGACGTACTTCTATGCGTTCTATCATCACTGTCAGAGCGAGATGAAGCCCGCGTGGGCCGACTCGGCACACGGAGATGAACTTCCGTATGTGTTCGGCATTCCGATGATCGGACCCACGGATCTCTTTAACTGTAACTTTTCAAAGAATGATGTGATGCTGAGCGCTGTGGTCATGACATACTGGACCAACTTTGCCAAAACTGGGTAAGTACATGATTTATTGGTACATGTTGAAAACTGTCGAATCTAAATGAAAATGAGTCTGATGAAACTGTATTTCCTTTTTTGCATGACGTGTGCACATCGCTGTCATTGACGCTGATGTAAGCATGCACGAGTTGTTTGGTTCATCTCTTGGCTTATTTTCTAGAGACCCAAATCAACCGGTTCCTCAAGACACCAAATTCATCCACACCAAACCCAATCGTTTCGAGGAGGTGGCCTGGTCTAAGTACAGCCCTAAAGATCAGCTGTACCTGCACATCGGCCTAAAGCCTCGCATCCGCGACCACTACAGAGCCACCAAGATCGCCTTCTGGTTGGAGCTGGTGCCGCACCTACACAACATCAACGAACTCTTCCAGTATGTGTCGTCCACCACTAAAATCCCTCCACAGGACACCACGCCCTTCTCCTACACCAAACGCTTGTCCAACAAACTTTGGCCTTCCACCACCCGTCATCCCCCCGTCCCGCCAGCCAACACCAAACAGATGTCCAACCAGCAGAAGACATCTGAGCGCGAGGACGGGACGGTCACCATCGAGGCCAGAGATTATTCCACCGAGCTGAGCGTCACGATCGCCGTGGGGGCGTCTTTGCTCTTCCTGAACATCCTGGCATTCGCCGCGCTTTACTACAAGAAAGACAAACACCGTCTGGAGTCCAGCCGTCGACTGAGTCCTCCGAGAAACCTGGCCAACGACATTCCCCGCGTCCCCAGCGAAGAGCTGATGTCACTGCAGAAACAGCTGGATCACGACTGCGATTCGCTGCAGGGCCACGACATGATCCGCCTCACCTGTCCTCCGGATTACGCTCTGACGCTCCGCCGCTCGCCCGACGACGTCCCCCTCATGACGCCCAACACCATCACCATGATCCCCAGCTCTTACGCCAGCATGCAGCCGTCGTATCACAACCCCTTCAATGCGTTCGGCAACAGCACACCGAGCAGCGGTGCGGGTCTCCCTCACGGACACTCCACCACCAGAGTATAACTCACAACAAGTCACTCTTTAGGTGAAAACATGCACCCGGTGCTCGAACACAAATACTGCGGGTGTTATTTTGCTATCTGACTCTTTTCTCAATTCAGTACCGTTACTCTTATTAACCTGTGTCATGTGATGGCTGAATGTAATCGCTGCTCATCAAGCACAGAAGAGATCACGCTAAATGATGGAGGATTATTCGCAACCTGATTTCCTGAATAACATTAAAGGGGCTGCGGGGGGGTATATTATCACAGAAACCGTCCGTCTTACAGTAATCATCAGATGATGCAGTGATGAGAGTGTTATGAGCGGCCGCTGTGTGATGAGATGAGATGTCTGAACCCGCCGTCACATTGTGTTTTTAATGATGAAGATTAAGAAGAGGTTTAACACGTGTATAAGCAGCAATAGCAGAAGTCCTCCTATTAAAAAAAATATTCAAGCAGTTTATTATGATCTATAGTTACGTTTTAAAGTAAAGCTGTCATCAAAAAATGACAGCGTTTTTATCTCATTGCCGATTGAAAATGTGGGTAAGTTTTGCAACAAAGAAAAAGACAAAACTTGCTTTCAGATGAATGCATTTATGATTTATGGCGGATGCATTTATTTGAAGAGACTTATGAAATGAGCTCTATTTTTATCACACTGCAAAAAATAACTTTCTTACTTAGTATTTTTGTCTTGAAAAAAATATGAAATTTCAGCGAATTAATGCTTAAAACAAGCGAAAAAATAAGCCTTGAATTAAGGTTTACCTTTTTCTTAGTCACTGAGTTCAAGAATATTTTTCTTACCCCGTTGGTAGAAATATTTGCTTGTTTTAAGGACAAATTCACATAAATGTCATATTTTTGGTCCAAAATCAAGACCGGTCATTTTGCTCATCAAAAATGCATCTTGATTCAAGAACTTTCAGACATTTGTACTGGAAAACAAGGCAAAAATACTAAGTACGAAAGTCATTTTTTGCAGGGCAGTGTGTTGTTCTTAAGATCTTTGTGTCGTTGATGTGATGCTCTCCAGCAGAGCTACAGGACTTTCTGATGATCAGATTAAATCCCACAATGCATTGCAACACAAAGGTTTCTGTGGCATTTTGTGCCTACAGTGCAGAGGTGTTTATGTAAAAAACGCTCATAAATGTTAAAAGTGTCGGAGCCTGTGCCGTTCAACAAGTGAAAACGTTGTTTTTCTATCAAGTCTTATATTTTAAAGAAGAGATCAGGTTGCGATGATCTCGATGAAGATTCTGTGCCACGTGTTTAAATTGATTCGCTCTCGTATTTCATTTTGTCATAATCTACTCATCCTCACATTGTGCCAAACCTGTACGCTGATGTGTTATTTTAGTCAAACATACAGGGAACGTGTCAGAATATTCCTCACGCAGCTGTTTTCTTAAGCTCCTAAAGATCACAGTGACGACGGTCAACATGATCACATGACATCATCATTCATCATGATCTGACGTGTCATTACACTGACAGCACAGGACTTGTGTTGTTGTGCTGTATCACGAGGAAACAATGACAGAATCGTGACTCTATGAGCTCGTGTCAATGAGGTGAATGCCGATACTCACGTTTGTAAACCTGATCAGTGTTATTTTAGTGCATAATGTATATAGCATAGAATAAAATGTAAAAAGAACAACTAAAGCTTATAGTATTGCGTTGAATTAAATAGGATTACAGTTCTGAATGTACGTTCAGTCCTCCGTTTCTGCTCATTTCATTATTTATGTGACTGAAGAAGCTCTAGGAATAGATACTGTAGATCCATATGCTGTTTTATTCCTCCGGAAAGGTGTACAGGTGTGTCGTTTCAGCGAAGCCCCGCCCCCAGTGAGGACGCACTCATTCTAGTCCTTATGTCATCTCTTGGGAACCCAGCGTATATTTTGGGTTCCATTTGGACAGCTTTATGATTATAGATAATAAATGCGTTTTTTCTAATCTTGCTTTGTCTTCGGGCTGGAATGGAAACTGTAGTCAGTCAACACAGTGATGTTTGTGTGACCTCTTGCTTGTTTTACATCTGGAGTTTTGACTTTGGACTGTACACCTGCTCTTCAGAATCATCTGTTTACTGTAGAGGAGACATGTACATCTCCCCTTCAGTCTGTGAACACACAGAGAATCAGAACTATCCAGATATCAGGACGTCACCAGACACATTTCAGAGGTTTTCTTTCAGTGAACGTAAGATGCTGTTAAAGTGAAAAGTGTCGCAAGATATTACAAACCAATTGAGCAACACGCAGGTCATGGGTTTCACTCCCAGCTAGCGCGCATTCTTATATATCACATGAATGAAAGCATCTGAATCATTGAGGAATTAAAGAATTCGTTTTTATAGCGACACACTTCACTTTTATTCTGAGACGTCTCTGGGATGGACAGAAAATATATTTTTTACAAATGCTTTGGATTGTTGTCATTTCAGTGTCCGGAGAGAAAGACGAAAGCTGAACACTGTTTCCTGTCTCTTTATAATGTAATACAATGATTCTAAAACTGTACCTCAGTTGTGTTTGCCTAAAGGTTTATTAAGGATAAGCATTTTTCAAGGTTTTTCAAAGGGAGTTCGATTTTATTTGTTGCACCCTCATGTTATAATAGATCATTGAGATCATTTTATAAAGTATATTACAACATTTCAAATGAATGCATCATCTTTCGTCTCAGTAAAGATCTGCTGTTTGACTGACAGGGTCATGATAGAAATGTAAATGTTTCAGTCGCGCTCGAAGTCATTCTTTGGTGTGTGTGATGTCACAGCTCGTGGGAATGAGTTTGTTTTGCCTCATTGAGAGACGCTGATGGATGTAAGAGACATTTTGCTGCTTTTTCTAAAAATAAATAAACTTAGATTTTACTCACTTGTGTGCAGTAGTGTTGAGACATTATTACGACCAAAAGAGAGAAAGAGTCCGGTTTGGAAGAGAGCTCATGTGGGAAGAACAGGGTGAGTGCACATTTACATAATGCCAATCAATGATGATGATGATGATGATGATGATGATGATGATGATGATGGCCATGTGTCAGTCTCAGTTTGTGTGAACACATCACACATGAAACACACTTCAGTAATCATGTGCCGTGTGTGATAACACTTTATAATACCGTTTCATACTTAATATTTATACAGTAAATTATCCAGAACAAATGGTTAGATCTGCATTACCACTGTAGTCACTACTGATGCTGATTCACTAATAAGTATAACAGGATACCGATGTTTAAAGTAACTAACAATTGGTTATTTATTTAAAAGTCATTAATAAATGCTGTCAGTCTCCTGCAGAACTATAGAATAACTAAGATCCATTTAAAATAACTATCCATGAACTTCTCCTTAACAGCTGCTAAACATACATGTTTGGTATTAGAATTAATTTTATGAATAGTTGAAATTAATTTGAACTAATGATTTTGGGAACTTCGTAGAAATCTCTATACTGTGATATTTTTTTATTTCAGTTGATTCAAAACAATCTATTGTGCTTTTCAAACAGAACATCACTGTATTGTCACTAATGTTGGTGAAACTGAAGGTCAATCGTTACACTGTTTAAACACAAATAAGGCACTGTTACTTTAAGGGGCGGGGCATGAGCAAACGTCACCGTATGCGGAAGTTAAAGCAGCAGCGTGTTAATATTGATTTGTGCTTAAACGCCAAAGCGCATCTAAAATGAAAAGAGCAGCCGTGCTGTTGACTTTATTGATATATTAAACATGCAATCGCCACTGTCTATATACAGACACACGAAACCTACAGAACAGAGAAGCAAACAATGCGCTGTGATTCACAGAAACAACCGCTAATAACCGAAACCTGTTTTTACACTTCTGCGATAAAACCACATCCAGTTTCATATAATGCATTGACTCTTGTGTAACTGTAAAGTTTTTGTGAGTATTCATTAAAGTGTGTATATGATGTCAGCTCTCTTCATGTGCGTGTGGATTATCGCTATAAGCTTTTGTTTTAAGAGTACTGTTTTATTTATTGGTAATATGTGGAATATGCTCCAGCATTACTCGTTTATTAACTGCTGATCATGATTTTCACTTTATAATGCGGTGCAGGATCATAAGTCATTTTCTCAATACTGTTGTGCTAACACCGGAGTCGTTCTTAAAAGGTTACAATGATTTTCACAGAATAATTCAGTAATATGAAAAGAGTAATACTGTTTTTTTATAATTACTAACGAGTTAACAAGAATTTCTTAATAGTTACTAATGAAAACACAACTCTTCAGGTATTGTCCACAAGACTCATGTCAGATATTGTATGTTTGTGAGGTAAGTTGGCTATTGATGAAGTGATTAGGTGTATTTCTTTAAAATAAAATTGAAATAAGGATAAAGATTCATTCGATTTATTTCATTGATATGATAAATATAATCTTGATGAGCACAATATTGAACACTGAAAGTTAACAAAACAGGTTTAAATTGTATTTTTAATAATCAAGATTATATATAACTAGTAGTTGACATTATTATGTATAGCAGCTGTTAAGGAGAAGTTAATGGATACTTATTTTAAATGGATCTTAGTTATTCTATAGTTCTGCGGGAGACTGACAGCATTTAGTTGTTATTATAATGACTATTAAATAAATAAACAATTGTTAGTTACTTTAAACATGTTATACTTATTATTAGTCCATCTTTCTCCCTCATTAGTTATCAGTAGTGACTACAGTGTTAATGGAGCACTAACCATTTGTTCTGGATTAGTTAGTGTATAAATGCCTATGAAACAGTATTATAAAGTGTTACCCTGTGAGTTGATGTTTGTGTTTTAGTTCACTCATTTACACTGCAGTGATTCTGAAGGTCATCATCGTTGTCCAGAACAGAATTCTGTGAATAACACATTGAATATGAAAATGCTTTTCTTGACCTTCAGATTCTCAGCTGTGTTCACTTCATATGGAAACATATTAGTCTAATTCTAATGGACTCTGGGTTTGGATTCAAATGTTCTCAAAATGAAGTTTTCTGAGTCTTTGCTGCTGAGTTTCAACATGGAATCCTTTTTATGAAATGTTTATACATTTTCAAAAGTGGTGTATACATTTCTGAAATGTTAAATTGACGCCAAACATTTGATTTGATCATTTTTACATTCACACAATGAAATGGTTTTGATTTTTCTCAGTGATTTTGATGTGAATATGAACAACAGTTTGCTGTTCATCACATGAAGTGAATCAGATTTGTCAATTGAAAGATGTAATTGATCACTTCATTACAAGATTGATCAGAAGTATAATCACATCTGTGACTGCGCATGGTTTCTTCACATATTGTTTGGGTGGTCTCTCTCGCTCGCTCTCTCTCTCTCTCAGGCTGTAATATAGCGTTGTGGCTGTTTTTGTTTTTCTCGTTCTGATCAGAGTGTCCCTGATGAAATATGTATGAACATTTTCAACACAAACTGGCAAAATCAATTTCATCTGATGTGTGAATAGCGTTTGGACCTTGAGAGAACAGTGTATTAGACACAGTTTGATTTCTGAAAACGAAAACATCCGAGGACACATTTCAGTACCTCCACATCTTCTGTCATCACTCTTAGACGGAGCGAATGAATTTTCAGCTTCTATTTCAGCTGATGTTTAAATAGAGCCTTTACTTGCTGCTTTAAACAAATACATTCTAGATGAAGTTTAACATCTAATATTATGGATTATACATTAATAAAGGATTATGATAAACAAAGAGTAATAATCAATATACAGTACGTATTAATTGATCGTATCTGTTATCTGTTGTCATGTGCAGATTCTCTTTGGGTTTTGCTTCAGTTTTGGTGCTGAAAACGTAAAACAAAATCAACCTCTGAACCTCTTACAACAATCCCAATGCTTGACCTTTCTGAAACTAATGTTTAATATGCATTCAGAGCAGATCTTTAAAACACACATACACATTAAAGGAGAACATGAGTGTTTCAGACTTTCACAGGCATTACATCACCTTCATCCATTAGGGAAAATGTCAAGGATATTTCTGGGAAAGACTAAAGAGTAATTTCTCACACTAAATGACTCTGGCAGGTGTTTGAATGATAATAACTGCAGATCTCTTCAGGGGTCACACACACAGACTCAGAATGTTAATAATCAAACCTGTGATTTATTCCAGTAAAAAGCTGTTTTCTTCACAACTGATCAATGTGTTGATATTTGTTACACTGACAGTCTAGTGGAAAATTTGCTTAACCAGAAACAAAGAAACAAGATCAAGGGTCTTTCGATGGACAAATATAGGCAGTCCATCCCGACTGAACTTTAGGTTCGAACCAGGCAGCCAAGTGTAGTGGGAAAAAAAAAACGTTAAACATCTCCAGTGTGATAAAAGCAAGACTCAGAGCTCTATAATCATTTTACACTTTCGTCTTTAATATGGAGTATTAACATTCCCAGAAACACCCAATTAATGTTAAATATCCTGATTCATTTACAACCAAAAACCCTACAGGGACACTAAAGAGAATAAATAAAATCTTTTCTATGATTAATAAAACATGTTCATAAATCATGGACTAGAGAACATCCCTCAGGAATGATTTTTATGTCCGCGATATAAATTCATTTAACATCTTGATCCTTTAATTGCCAGATTCAGAGTGACATGGATTTGAATAAATCTACCACCAAATAAATGCTTCAATCTTCAAATATTTGTGTGTATTATAAACTTGTTTTCTTCACATTAGAGTCCAATCCGGTTTGTTTTTGTTGTTTACAGCGTTCTCTATAATAAAAGCCACATACTACAGCACATCTGAGTCTACTAGCAGAGCAGTTTTCTTGTGTGTGTGTGTGTGTGTGTGTGTGTGTGTGTGTGTGTGTGTGTGTGTGTGTGTGTGTGTGTGTGTGTGTGTCTGTGTCAGTCCATCTGTCCATCAATCAGCTGATTCTGATGAGTTTGCATTTGCTTATGAACACAAACCTTACTGCGGTCAAACATCTAAACCCGATGACCTCTCATGAATCATCATCATCATCATCATCACATGTGTGTGTGCAAACTAAAGGTTCAAGAGATCTCTCTTGGGTGTTAAGATCTGTTATTTGGCACAAACATACATCAGTGTACATTAGAGTCACACTTTATAACAATCCCATCATGCGCATCAGATTTATTAAAGCCAACAGACACTACAGTAAAATTAAGGATATATTCATTTCAGTTTTTTATGATGTTGACATTGCAAAAACCCAATTACTGATCACAGACAAATTCTACATTTAAAAAAAGACTCACATCTAGTGACAAACCTTTGTGTCATTTATTTTGTATGTTTGTGTCATTTAATACAGATGTTCACTAGTTTTTTTAACCAGAATGACAATCCAAGTATGTTAAACTGACCATGTCTGTCATTTTGAGAACTTCATTTTTCATTTTTTCCAGTATGTTGTTAAATGTGTTTAACAGTACTTGGAAAATATGACCTTCTGTACCAAACGTACCATAAAGTGATGATGATGTCAAAACACATCATTTTTAATAAGTCTTGTTGTTGTGTCAGATTTGCATGTTTCACTTTATTTTCAAGACTGTTTTTTAAAGTGGTCTCACAATATAAAGTTGTATATATTAGATGGGGCCACCGCTGTACCTCTGATCGTCATCTGACTCTTAATGTGAAGATGTGTGGAGGGGGTCTCAATATCAACTTTACACACCATTCACTTGCTTTTAATGACCCCTCTGCAGACTCTTCATACAAGAGGAGCCACAGGAGGCTGAACAGAAGGGGAGCTCTTCTGCTGCTTTATATTCTATATCAGCTTATATGAGAAAAAACAAGGTCTGTGCGTGAATATCCAGAAATGAAATGATAGAAGACTAATTGTGTTGATCGTGTTGACATGTCCATTTGACTTTCAATCTATTATTGGACATACATTCATATGTTTATCCCGCTGCAGTCTGACAAAAGAGCCCATGTTTCTTCCTACAGGCCATTAGCCTTTTAAACACGTGACAATGACCTCTCAGTACATCCACATCACCACTAAACTACACACAAACACTCCAGTGAAAAGAACACTCTTTAATGTTAAAAGCACATCTTTTAAAAACAAATGAGGACTTGTTGTGATGCAGGTTTAGTTCATTTAGATTGTGCCCATGCCGTTATGTGTTTTGTTGGTGTTTATTTGTGAAACATTTTATTGAGATGCTGTGAAGTACTTTGGGTAACCTGGTGTTGTATTAAACTGTGCTATATAAATAAACAAACAAGCAAACTTCACTTTATCACCTGTATTGTGTTTATTTTGTATTCTGCACATTGTGTATTATGTGCCACTTTTAAAGGCACCGTATAAGCATTAGGCCTAAGTATATTATAATTGTATCATGTGTATATTTTGTATATGATTTGTATTTTTATATTTGATGTTTATTGCACCTGCAGTGTCTGAAATATACAAAGAAGACTTATAGCTGATAATGATTTAATAGTTTGTCGCAACTTGTGGTCATGACGTCAGATTTACGTCTGTCATTCGGGTTTATTTTCTAGTTTAAGTTCAGGTGTACTGACACAGATGAAATCTGTGAGTCAGTAAAGTCTTTATTTGTATAATTCACGATCATGTAAAGGCATTAAAACAGTAATTGTATATTGACAGAACGTTCTGAGTTCGTGTGCTCTACACATCGTGACAGCAGATGGCAGTGTGACTCTAAACTAACGTCAGCGCGTGCGCGCGTGCGCGCGGTTATTCTTGGCAGTGTTTGATGGAGTAAGTTTGTCTTTCCGTGTTTTCTTCTTTCCTGTGAGCTGATGGTTTAGGACAGAATCCGTGTGAGATGTCTACTCAACATCACATCTGTGTCTGGACACCGGTCAATATTTATCAGTGTCACTTCACACAAACTGTCTTACAGTGACGCAATAGTGGGGAATGTTGTCACAGTAGATTTGCTGTCTCAAAAAAGTTGAAATTTCCTTTCAAGGTCGCTAAGGTGTGCCAAAAGTTCTTAATTGGCGGAGCCTATTACATTAAAATGGCCATAACTGGAGCACTTATGAGAGATATCGTCATGGGGCTTAGAACATATAGAGACCATCAACCCGATGTCACCTACAAAAGGCCGCGGACACTAGTGGCGCTATAACAGTAAAACTGGCTAAATTTGCTCGTCTTTTGGTTGCCTAAACCATTGTGTGACCGAATGAACCTGAAAAGTTGATTCTCCTCATATGTGTGTAAGAATGTTCAGTCTGTTTGAAGCAATACTGACCATCTCTGTCATTTTTCTGGGTGTGGGTGAGTATCATTCATCGTGGGTGTGATTCCTGAGCCTAGTCGACGACGACAATGGCGCCTAATTGTTCTTAAACTGCTCGAACCCGCTAAATGCTGCTTGCAGTTTTAATTGTTATTATTATTATTATTATGCGTCAATCTTGTGTTTACTCAACAGCTATTGTTGGTGTGAAGGTCGGACATGAGCATTTATCAGGAACGGCAGGTTTTGAGGTTTTATTCCCAGTGTCGGTGTATCTGATGGTTGATTCCCATCTGTTGACTCTTTGAGTGTTTTATTGTCGTTGACTCTGGAAAAGGTCAGGAACACTCAAATAAGTGTCGTTAGAGGTTAAGAAGCTGCTGTAAATCACACAATGAACTTTAAAGTCATGACAACGTTCTCTCTGTCATCTCTCATCAGTTTACAGGTCGAAGACAAATGTTCTCCTGATCTTCACGTTAGTGTAAATGAGCTTTAAACTGTGAAATGTAATAACTTCATTTGCAAGGCCTTTATTTGTTTAATTAGAAATGATTGACATTGTTAACATTCTGTTGAGTTTCTGTGAAAGGTTTGAAGGCACCAGATCTTTATTATTGAAAATGCATACACATTTTATTCAAGAGTTTTGATGTTAGGATAATTGACATGAAAATTTGTTTCCCATTTGTGATCTTTTCATCTTGAAAATGTTCTCCTGCTCTTCCGTGGCGAGAGAGCAACACATGCTTGATGACCTTTGACCCCTGCTGATGTCCAGTTTAAGTAATTTGTGCCGACCTTTTCCCTGTCTTACTGACGTTGTGTTTGACACACATTTGGCTCAGACGCTGTCTGGATGACGACTAGGAAAAGTTGGTTCAGATCTTTAAACTCATTTAAACGCCTTTTTATCTTCCTGCTATTCTCCGATCACCATCATATGTGTCTATGAAATCAAATATAAATCCCAATTTCATGATCATATGATTGTGTTCTTATACGTTTACTTGAATGTTTTCTTGAATATATTGTTTTAATTCAGATGATTCAGGTCTGCAGGTTCTCTGTCCTGTTAGTCGTGAGAAATGGATATGATGGATGGTTAGATGTTTACATAAATCAGTGTGATATTAAATGTACACTTTTTTGGAGAAAAAAAACACGTTTGATGTGACACGATATGTAAACCGAGAGCAAGAACACACATGGCTTGAGTTGTGTTACGGGCGTTTCTCATGACACATGCTCTGTGTGTCTACCCTACACTTTACGACACACACACACACAAGCATACGGTATTTATTTAGATTAAAGGAAAAGAATATGCAGTTGTTTTTGATTTTCTGTGTTAAATTGGATGTCAAAAAGCAGATTAATATCAGATGTGATGAAACAGAATGTTATCTGATTCTCAGATGATGACAGATTATACATTTAAGCTATAGTTAACTAACATGATGTGGCTGACGAAAATTATTCTTATTCTATTCTACATGAGCTGAAACTGAGACATTCTTATATTTCTTTAGGACAGACGTCAGGAATCAGAATCTTGTGTCTTGGGAAATGAGTTTGAGTAAACATGACGCTATCACAGAGTTTTTTGACCCGAGGGAGGGATTCAAACAGACCAATCACAGCACATGCGGTCCGCGTTGAGTTGACATATTGTTACGTTTTTAGAGAGGTGCACGTAAGGCTATGGTGTAGAGTACATGGCTCAGCGTAAGCTAGGAGCGTAGGACCTACGCACGAGCATAAACTGAACTTAAAACGCCATCATACAATTTAAATTCAATCTAAAAATGTAAATCTTTTGTCAGTCTGATCAACTTTTTGACACAAAGGTCACTCTGAATTTAAACCCTATTGTATTCTGGGATGCAGTATAGTGTTGCGTCATGCTCTGTTGTACAGTTCAGTGAATGTTAGTTGTGTGCTACTGTAGGTCATGCAGATATTCTGTACAAATAAACCTACAAATCATGTACAGCCCATGCACACTCCAGTAGAACTACATACTACAGACAGTATGAGAGAAGTATGCACGCTTCCTCTTCTGAAGAATTATTACCCTGGTGTAAACTATAGTACAGGGACATCAAACATGCGTCTGTCTGTCCCCCCCGTTGGTCAGTAACGGCATGTTGTTTCCTCAAACTCTGTGGAGTTTATTTCTGAGTGGACGTTCTGTTGAATTTATGAGGTGAGACGCGTCTCTGCGTGTCCACATGTGGCCTGTGATCTTCTGCGGCATGCACCCTAATGAGCGCTGCTATTGCTGAGGTCAGCTCCATTTAACCCGCAGGAGCCATGGAAAGATTCTGTTACCATGACGATGCAATATGATGCTGAACGCCGGTGGAATGTTACAAGTGTTTTGTGGGTCCTCCTTAAAGACACGAGGCAGAAAATCATCACCTTCACCATCATCCCTCATCAGATTTTCTCTCTTGGGGTTTCGATGTCATTTAGAGATGATTGCTGATGTCTTATTATTTCTCAAACAGAAAGAATTCATAAAACACTTTCCGTGAGCATTTGTTTTTCATTAACCATTTTTCGTCATGTTCATTTGCACCCCGGAGTGATTCCTTCCTGGAAAGTTTTATTGTACGACCAATTCAGCCATTAACCTTTCAGTCTTTGACGTGAAATCTAGAGCAATGCGAAAGCAGTGGTTTTTAAATTAGACATCTTGATGGAGGTCATAACGTGGCGGTCGCTTTAGTAGCAGCTTTTGGTTTGGATGTAATGTGGGTTTCTATGTGGTTAACCAGAGGATTCTGAGGTTCTGACCACTTTGAGACTATATCAAGAAAGCGTCTGTTTGATGATGTTTAATGGATTGAGTTTGAGGAATCAGTTATTAAGACTGCAGTGAGCTGAACTTGACCTTCAGAGTCTCTCAACATCTGTGTTTGTCTCGACTCTCGCTCACTTCTGTCATGTCTCAAACCGGCTGTCATGAGATCTACTGAGTGGCGCTTTACTGTGTGTGCGTGTGGGGGTGTGTGTATGTGTGTGCGCGTGTGTGTGCATGTGTGTGCGCGTGTGTGTGTGTGTGTTAGTTAACAGCTGTGTTGACACAAATATGTGTAGAGAAGGACGGACAGTGACAGATTGTTCAGTCACCAGGTGTTTTCTTCATATTTTCTTGTTTTATTGTCGTGTTCAACAGATGTTTGGTTTCATCATGTGACTAAATCTCTTCTGTATGTCTTTTTCTCATACTTTGTGTTTCTTGTTCTATTTCAACCCCTTTAGAACATAAATACACACAGAAAGCAACGTACTGCTATTTCACTGTTGACTCAACCAAAATCTACTTCAAAAACACATTATTCGTATGGCTGTTTGAACAAATCAGTTGAGGATAACACTCCCTGGAACTGATTCACCATTGAGTCAAAGATTCACTGATTCACCATTGAGTCAAAGATTCACTGATTCACCATTGAGTCAAAGATTCACTGATTCACCATTGAGTCAAAGATTCACTGATTCACCATTGAGTCAAAGATTCACTGATTCACCATTGAGTCAAAGATTCACTGATTCACCATTGAGTCAAAGATTCACTGATTCACCATTGAGTCAAAGATTCACTGATTCACCATTGAGCTGAGCTGTTAAGCGACGATGTCAGCGATCACGATCTTATAACTAACTTATGTTCACTGCGCACTGCAAGAAGCGTTTAACTCGTTATCGACAGGGTAAAAAAATAACCTTGTCTACTAAAGATAGTTTCACAAAGAGCTTGCCAGATCTGACTCCTTTAATAACCATAGCAATAAATACAGAATCGCTCGATGACATGACCAGCAACCTGGGCACTATTTTCTCTAATACATTAGAAGCTGTGGCACCTATGAAGTAAAAAAAAGATTAATGAGAAAAATATAGCACCATGGTACAATAGCACCACTCTCGCCGTTAAAAGAGAAACACGAAAACTAGAGCGCAAATGGAAATAAACCCAATTAAAGGTCTTTAAAATTGTGTGGAAAGAGAGTGCAAACTGTTATGAAAGGCTGAGCACCTCCTTAACCTCAGAGAAGCCTTGGTAGCAATGAATTCATGATTTTTTTACAGAGAAAATTGAAAACATACGAGACAAAATAGTACAAACTCAAGATTCACTTTAACGGATTCACTGTTGAATGATTCAGTGTCTCACTGAATGTGTGTCATCTGTGATCTTGCGTTCTGATATATAGAATAAATGTTTTTGTTCTCGTGATCTCTCCAGCAGGTCCGCACAGGCTAGAGGTGAACAAATGAACTTTTATCATCGGCTTCATTGTGCTTGATCTTCACACACCTTTAAGAGAGAGACTTGAACACAGCTGCTGTTTCTATAACCTACAAAGAGCTCAATGACGGATTTGACCATGTTTACTTACTAAGTGATGTGAACAAATCTGTTTGACTGCTTTTACAGTAGCTGGCTTAGACTCTCATGAATAACTTTACAGTCCAGGACACAACTCACATGTTTTCATTTCTGTTGCACTTTTAAATAGTTTGAAGAAGAGAAACAATACAGAATTCAAGAAGAATTCATCACAGCAGCTGCTCAAGCGCTCCGAGAGAAAATTGATGTTTGCCAAAAGTCAGTGCTGGATTCAGAAGAGACTGAATGATGTTTATATCAGTCCCGTATATCTCACATTTACTCATATATCTCGGTTTCATTCAAATGAAGAGTCTCTAGAAACTTTTCATGAAGATGTTAAAAGAATATAAAAGAATGTTTTTCTCTGTTAGAGAGTGAATGTTTCAGCATTCGTGTGTCGTGACCGGAGGTCAGATCTTTATGACTGTAGTGAATGTGTTGGGTTATTTGAGCTGTGATTGAAGGTGTTAGACACCTGGTCTCTATCTCTCTATCCTATAATACAATGTCAGGCAAACACATGTAAACTCACTATTAGAACTGTGGAAACAATTTGTGAAAGTGAGGTGAATTATGTGAGTTCCTGTGGAGTTTAGCTTCAAGCTTCTGTCGCTCTACTAACACACACACACACGCACGCAACACACACACACACACACACACACACATCTAAAACATCGATTATTTCTTCAGGCACATCTCACAGATCACTCAGGTGACATCTATTATCAGTGCTATGGGGAAAAATCTGAGTATCTGAGATTAAAGATTACAGTTTTGGTACTGGAGGTAAGAAGAAACTCACACTGTGCTTAAAGGTTCTTCAGAGCGATGCCATAGAAGAACAATGTTTGGTTCCATAAAGAAGCATCCAGTCAAAGAGTCATCTCTCTTTATTACCCTTTTATAATCTGAAGACCACAATTTAGTTTTCGTGAAACAGAAAGGTTATTTGGATCTTAAAGGTAGTTTATAGAACCACTTTGACAAAAACAAAATATCTATGGCATTGTGAAACATCTAAATGCTGGCTGTAAGATTAGTTGTGAAAAGTAAGTTTACGTATAATTTGTTCATTACATTTTGTGTCATGTAATAAATGCACATAGATCCATCGACACATTCACCGCTGTGAGTTTGAATATTTCTGAGGTTTTTCTTGTCATGTGATGTGAAGTACAGGACTGTGTGATTTCAGACGTTGTGTCATTGGGGGGTAATGCTGAACCCACACAGAACCTCAGAATGATGTTTAATCCTTCTCACTGTCCTGAAAACACATCTGAATCAAATAATCCACACGATTTTAACCGCTCAGATGTGTTTTTCATTAGACTGGTGTGTGTCTTTAATCCACCAGACGCTTTAACACCTCTGACCCCTGCAGATGAAATCTACAATAATAAGCCACATATATTGGTATATGTGATATTTCTCCATGTCTGAGTCTTCTGCAGGTCATGATGTGAGAAGGTAAAGTGTTGAGTATTTTTGTGATTTTATGATGTGCGTCACAGAGATGCAAATGTGATTGACACAAACTGAGGAAAATCATTCTCTTTATGCAAGTTTATAATCAGTCTATATCTGATCTATCTGAGTCTTCAACTCTAGTGTTATTGATTAGTATATGACTGTATTATTGTTACTTTAAGAAATCAAAAGTGACACTTGTAGACAAGTCTGATATATTTTCTTCTTTTCATGTTTAGAAACTGAGGTAATGAGACGTGCTCATGTGTTATTCAGGAGATTGTGTGTTTGGTGTGATTTTAGAGGAATGAAGAGCGGTGGGTCGGCTGGTGATTGTCAGGGGTCTCCAGCTGAGATCTCACAGTGGCCTCACACCTGGAAACAAACCACAACAGATGTGAGAGATCTGCAGCGTTCTCACTCTCTTATGTCGCTGTCTACTGGATACATTGAAAAATCTTTCTCATAATGACAACTTTGCATTGTTTTTAGTATTTGTGAAGTTATTTTTGATTAGTGATGATTCTGTCCTCATTCAACACTCTGAGAAAAATAAGAGCGAAGAGACAATCGTAACTTTTAAAGTGGCGGTATTATTCTATTTCATGTATCCTACACTGTTGAACGTGCTGGCTTCTCATGCTTAACATGTCAAGTTGGACATATGACGTAGTATTTCTGTGATTGATACTCTCCCCCAGGACTCACACTTGCTGGAGTCTGGATCTCTGTGTCTTAACAGGATCCTATTCCTCTTATTGAACAATTCTCCCGGAAAAGCACGGCAAGGTGAAAGAAAGAGCCAACCCACCAGAGACCCGCTTACCATCAAGATTATCTGTGTGGCGTCAAGATTGTCATAACTCTTGCGTTAGTGAGAGAAGTCAGTAGTCTGTTTGTTCACTGCATTTCAGTGATGGATGTTATATAAACTGTGGATCTAACGCTGGATTTGGAGATGGTTTGAAACTGATAGATGTAGCGGTCCCATGATGCCAGACATGAATCGAACGCAGTAAGTCAAACCAAGTCATTTGTGTGTGTATTGTTGGCAATCAGCGTGTATGTGCATAATGTAGAAAACAGGAAAGGATTCATGTGATGATGTGTTGTGTGCTCTTGCTGTGGTTCAGTCCCACTCTCCCCACTAGTCCCGCCTCCAGCAGCTTGTGTTTTTCCGGAAATAATCGTGCAGCTGTATCTCTCTTTCATACATTTGATCAAACTAAATACTCTTGGAAGATACGACGTATGCAATACATTTACATTTAGTCATTTAGCAGACGCTTTTATCCAAAGTGACTTACAGATGAGGAAACATTGGAAGCAATTATAACAACATAGGCAACAAAATACATAAGTGCATCAAACTAGTCCATTAAAGCCTAGCACAGTATGCCACTGTATAGGTACCCAAGATTAATATGAGATTGGCAGAAACTGCGTGTGTTTGCCCATCTTTAAAGATGACACTAATTCTCCTTTTACATGAGAAGTGACATGAAGTGAGAGAACAGTTGAAGTTCATCGTGTGTCAGCACTACATCTTTAGGTGTGTGTGATTTCAGATCAGTCATGCTTATCCTCATGAGAGAGAGACAGAGAGAGAGAGAGAGAGAGAGAGAGAGAGAGAGAGAGAGAGAGATCCATCAAACATCCAGAAGAGCTCAACACAGACTGAAGGTTAACTCCCCTTTTGTATTGATACACACACATCCAGCATAATACATTCATTTCACAAACACATTCATTTAGTCCAAAACATTATTAATAAACAAGATGGAGATCAAGTGTCACTATTAATGTTTATACTTGTAGATTTGCAGGAATAATGAAGGCAATACAATCTGTCAATGTAATTCAGACCTCTTATTTTGGCGAAACCTCTGTTAGATTAAACAACACAAACTTGCTACCCTATTGCTCAAATAGTCCATTAGCAGTGTAATTCATTTACATAATATAATGTAGTTTTATTCTCTGTTAAACAGATTGTTTTTTAGGAGTAAGAATATGATAAAGGGTGCCGTAGCTGTAGTGCGATTTGACTGTTTGTTATATGTTGACGGTTGTGTTTATATTTCACGTTCTCGCACTAATGACTCTTAATCTGATCCAAATGTTGACTTCTGCAGTTCTTCAGCGAGTGTGTTGTTCATTAAGAACGCTGGCGTCCTGCTGGAACAACATATGGTGTCAGTTAATTCACATTCTGACCTTCTACGGGTCATCAGTCCAGTCTCATCCCAGTTCTGATGATGGGAACAATGGTTTCTCATAACATCTACACACAGAGATGAAGATGATGATGATGATGAGTGCCACAGACTGTACCCGTTCACTTCTATTCTACCTGCATTAAACCAATGCAAGACAATTGGTCCCGCCATTGGGGGGTATTAACATTCTTCAAAATATCTTCCTTTGTGTTTCTGAGGAAGAAAGAAAGTCGTCCATGTTTCAAATGACATAAGAATGAATAAATCAAGTCTCATTTGATCATGTTTTTCGTGATAGTCTTGATGTCAACTGAAGGCTGAATGTGAAGTGAACTTCGACTCTTGAAACTGTATTCTGTCCAACAGTCATTGGATGCTGAGACTAAAATGATGTTTGACTTTTGTGGGCGCTGTTTCATTAGATTGCGATGTCAGCTGCGTCGCACACCCAACTTCTGCTGTCAACACGCCATCTCCTGCATTCAACTACACACAAACACACCCCATCCTGAGATCTGCAGAAAACATTCATTTAAAAGAATCTTTCTAATGCCAGTTTACCTTCAACACATATCCAGAAATCTCATCTGTATGATGTGTTGTCTGTTAAATAAATACATGTGATATACTGTAAGTGTGATTTGTGAATCGAATGTTTAAGAATGACTAACTGATCTTCTATTAGTTTGGTTACTTAACCTCATTCCTGCATCCAACATTTCAGAATGAGCAGAAAGACATTCACTGTTATATTCTTAATAGAACTATTCAGACGATATAAGGAAAGCCCCATTTTAGATGCAAGAAAGTCATTAAATCCGTCAGTAAATGTATGATGTGCTTTCATCATTATTTCCACCTCTGATGACTGACGGCGCATCTTGTGTTTGTGGAGGAAAAGAATATCCGATGGATTTGGAACAACATGAGGGTGAGTTTCAATTCTTATTTTTTAGTTTTGTTGTGCTAAAGCAAACTGTTTTCTCTCTCTCTCTATCTCTCTCTCTCTCCACCCACCTTCCTTCTCTTATCTGTTTTGTTCCCGACTGTATTTGTCTCTGTTGTGTGTGTGTGTGTGTGTGTGTGTGTGTGTGTGTGTGTGTATGTGTGTTAAAGTGAGAGGACAATCGGCGTCTTTCAGTGACGTGTGACTATTTGTCTGTCTGGTTATTTATTGATATGGTGTGTTGTCTATTATCTTTTATTATTTGCATGTGAACTTCCTTTGGTTCTGTAGGGAAGATGTTGACCATCTGTAGATCTTCAGTTCATCTGGCAGTGAGAGGAGACGCTTCAAAAATAACACTTGAGTCGTTAATATGTGAAAGATAACCAGCGCTCTCTCATTTCATATGCAATACAAAATTTTCATCATAAAGAGAAAAAAGCAAGTATCATGTGAACGCATACGCTGTATAGAATGCAGGACTGTATCACATGAATTATATTTTGTGTTTACCTTCACATGTTTGAATGTTGAATGATATTGCAGAATATGTACATTTAATGGGGTCTCATTACAATCTCAATTACTCATTAAAACTAATGTAAAGGACAATGTCTCGGGTCACCTTTTGTAAAAGAGTTCAAGTTAAAATGCATAATAACTTGCACTGGCATGGAATTGCCTGCGATGAACATAGATGCAAGTGAATATTCAAAGATCGTGTGTATTGGTTGTTTTGTAAAACTGCTAATTAAAGAAGCAATGCCGTTCTCACCTTCCAAGATATTTTGAACTCTTTCCTTCTGCAGGACCCCCCAAAATCACACTGGTGTTTATTGAGCCGCTGAGCAAACAACTGCAGCCCCCCAGAGACATTCAGAGGTGATCTTCACAATATCACACTTCACATTCATAACATCTCCTGAACAGAGAATAGAATTGATATATTTACAAACAGGAACTACTTTAAGTTACACTACATACATTTATTTTAATGTATTACTATTATTATCTTTCTTTACGTTTGTATTCATACTTGCACTATTTACGAAGCCCAGCTTGCTTTGGCAATAATGTACATTTTGTCATGCCAATAAAGCACACTTTGACTTAAATTGAAATTGAATAGACTCTTATCTGTGTGTGGAGTCTGGTTTTGTATTTTGGGTTCAAAAAATGACTTTCTGTTCTAGATGAATAGTACCTTGAGCAATACCTACAGTTTTAATACCTACTGGTCGGAAATGAAACTTTTATAATTCTATATTGAGAAACCGTTAATACTATTTTTAATATGAAATTAATCAGCTCAACTTTTTGTTTTTATTCTTGACTAGTGTAGTGTTGAATTGCTGTAATGTATAAAAGTTGTTTTTGTCTTTGTTATTTTGATGACTTTCATTCATATAAATGTCTCCAGTTCCACTGCTCTGACACACACGCACACGCGCACACACACACACACACACACACACACACACACACACACACACACACACACACACACAGAGTGTTAAAGAGTTCATTTGTTGACTGTATTTATAGTACAGAATGTTGCGGTGAGGAGGAAGTTCTACAGCAGCTCTTTAATGCTTAAAATAACTTGAAAATAGCTGTTGGGTTCTAAAGACCTGTTACACTTTTTCCTCTCTGCGTAAAATCCCGAAAAAAGTGTTGACAAGAATAATCTGACTGTGTGTTAAAACACAGTGTTTGTAATGAGCATCAGATGGTCTACAGGAGAGGAGTTCTGTCTCTGAGCTCCTCCTCACCGAACAAACACGATCATCATCTGTGACAGTGTGTTTCCACGCGAGTGAGAAGATCTGATGACGGACACACAGTTTTAAAGAAATGACTCGAAACGCAAAGGTAAGGACTGAAAATACTTCAGTGGTTTAAATAAGATTAAACTTGAGATAAACATGATAAACTCGAGCTTTAGGTGTTTTACTTTTTGTCTTTTCGTGATGTTTATACTATTGTGTCTCACGGTCCAGTTTGTTGATTTAATGCATTTTCAAACTTAAACGTTTGTTACAAAATTCTTTCATAATTCGAAACAGATTCTGTGAGAAGAAAATGAACAGGAGTTTAGTTTGCTTGTGTTTGGTTCACGGAGGTTTTATCATCTCTTTTTGGGCACCCGTGGGTTCTGTGCGCGCGCATCTGATACAGTGACCATCACGAGCTCTTCTTCTGTGTGTGTGTGTGTGTGTGTGTGTGTGTGTGTGTGTGTGTGTTTCAGAGGTCATGACAGCTGATAACAACATGGCCATCACGTGCTCGTCATTCACCGGGCTGATGCTGATGTTGCTCGTGACTTTACCGTACTCGAGAGGCGCGTGTCCGCGTCCTTGCGCTTGTTACGCTCCCGCTGAAGTTCACTGCACCTTCCGCTCGCTCGTCGCCGTGCCCGCGGGCATCTCCACCCGAGTCCAGCGCATTAATCTGGGGTGAGTTACACACGGGCACCTCTGCTGTAACTGCACAAGACATCTCTTTTTAAACATTAGATTAGATTGGTTGATTTTTACACGGGAAATGAATCAGTAGATCTGTCAAAACCATGAAGTTAAACACATGTAAGAATGGGATCGGGATCATCTTATTATGTCCAGCATGTGTGTAGGTCACAGCTCTGAACTCTCTGTTCAATCTCATAATGTGCCGGACATCTGTCCACCGTTTCCTTTAGTTAGCCACAAGAAACATTAGAAAGATTCAACTATTATACATTAAAAACACAATTTCTGCATGTGTATGTGTGTAATGGCTGTGTGTAAGATTACACAAGTGTAATTTGATGAATTAGATCAAATGGTTTTCGATGGCTGCTGAAGAAACGAAAGTATGTTTTGTAATAAAGTATTTACCTTTAAACAGGTTTAACACTATAAATCACATCACAGACGTGTCCTTTCATGGCCTCAGAAGTCTGGAACTCCTCATGATGCACGGAAATAATGTGCAGAACATTCCAGATGGTGCATTTCAGGATCTTGTGTCTTTACAGGTGAAGTGACTCACTATAATAAATCACTATTCTGTAGAGAGAAGTGACCGATAATTCACTATATTTCATGTATAATCAGTTTATTCTAAACCGTTTTAATTCACTTTAAATCAGTGTTTTTTTATTATGATTATTATTTTCATTCTTTTATGGAAAGCACTTTGGATTACCATTGTGTGTGAAATATTCTATAGAAATAAACTTGCCTTGCCTTGATAATGATTCTGAAACCCAACCGTGAGTGTTTACAGAGGCTACACATCATTATTGAACTGCACACATGTGTTTCTGCAGATTTTAAAAATGAGCTACAACAAATTGAGAATCATCACTGGCCACACCTTCTCCAGTTTGACGTCACTCATCCGACTCCATCTGGACCACAACCGCGTAGAGTTCATCCACCCGGACGCTTTCCACGGGATGACATCACTTCGCCTGCTTCATCTGGAGGGCAATCATCTGCAGAAGCTTCATCCTGCCACCTTCAGCACGTTCTCTGTGTTCCAGAGCTTTCCCGTCTCCACGCTGAAGCATCTGTACGTGTCTGAGAATCTTCTGAAGGCGCTGCCCAGAGAGATGCTGGAGAACATGCCACAGCTGGAGAACATCTTCATGTACGGGAACCCGTGGAGCTGTGACTGCTCCATGAGCTGGCTAAAGAACTGGAGAACGTCCGGTATGTTCTTCTCCACGTGCTTCACGTGTTTAATTTGACAAACATCCTGTAACGTCAATCATGCCATTGTGTCTTCTCTCAGGGGTGGCGAAATGTAAAAAGGACAAGTCATTGGCTGATGGTCAGCTGTGTCCGCGCTGCTCGTCTCCTGAACACCTGAAGGGAAAACAGATGTCAGATGTTCAAGAATTCATCTGCTCTGGACCGATCATCAGCTCTTGGGAAAAACCCATCACACACGAGGAGAACAACAGTGAACTTCTGCCCATCGACAGGATCAAAGTGCCTTTTGGAAACCTCTCTCTGGTTTTATCGGATGAGCACGGGACCAAAGCAGATCTTTTCTGTCACATACTTGAACCCAGAGACTCCACTAAAATCAGCTGGAACTACACCCGATTTCAGCAGATTGCTGCAAACCTGACTCTGTTTTTTAACGTGGAATGTTCTGTGAACAGAGAGAACTATGAAAGCTTATGGAGGCTGCTGGCTTACTACAGTGACGTATCTGTACATCTGAGACGAGAGATCATGTTGACCAAACATCCCGAGGTGAGCTACAGATACAGACAAGACATAGAGAAAGACGCCTTCTATTACACCGGTGTGAGAGCTGAGGTCTTAACCCGACCGGCATGGCTCATGCAGTCCTTTATAAACGTGAAATTAAACAGACCTTATTCTTCATCCAAGAGCGTGCGACTCATTCTTAACACTCAAGTGTCCACCGTCACGGATCAGGAGACAATCAGACAGCAGAAGAGGTCCTGGGTCATGATCCAACAAAATAACAAAACACAAACGACCTTCAGTTCTCTTGTAGGTGGGATGATTGAAATGAAGTGTATCGTGCACAGCTCTGAGGACGCTCCTGTGATTCGCTGGATGTTGCCCGACGGTTCGAGGATCAGAGCAGCATCGAGTACACATCACAACAGAGTCACTGTCTCTAACACCGGAACACTTCACATTAAATCTGTCGAGCACGCTGACGCTGGAGTCTATTACTGCATCGCTGAAGTCATGGGAGACATGGATATTCTGCCTTTCCGTTTGGCGGTGGTGGACTCGTCCACACCTCTTCAGGGTGAAGACATTGGAAGTGCTTTGACCAGATTTGTCGGCGAGTCTTCCGCTTTGTCGTGTCTTTCTGTAGCCGCACCGGACGCCGTGGTGAACTGGATCTTTCCAGATGGCACTATATTGAATTCAAAGTCAAACTCATCCAGAGCTTCAATCTACTCTAACGGGACTTTGTTCATTCTGTACAGTCAGCTCAACAACAATGGATATCACAAATGTGTGGTCATGAACCAACACGGTGTGGATGTGATGGCTACTAAACTCACGGTTTTGAGAAGGAAAGGAGTCCAGCCGCTTCGTGCGTATCCCAGCAGGCCTCAGTCCGCCGCCGGTGTCTCCACCAAAGTAAAAGCGTTTGTAGAGGATGTGGAAGAGGCGTCTGGAGATGTTGTCAACAATCATGAGAGAATAATACCCAACAGAATCTTCATTAATCGCGGGAGGGGTCAGGGTTCATTTGGCCATGGCAGACGCAGACGACCCTTCACGAAAGACATGCGTGGAGAGATAAATAAAACCGCTTTTGCAAACCAAAGAAATGTTCATGCCAAAAACAAAATAGATCCACAGAAATGGGCTGACATTTTGGCCAAAATCCGTGAGAAAAACAACACCAAAAATCCATCAGTTCACAAAACAATGGTGGAAAGTGTACAGAGAGGGAATCTAAAACATCCAGCACAGACTGATTATACAGAAGGTTCATCTCCAGATGATTCTGCTCATCATGCTTATGACACACAAACAGCTCATACGGAGGAAGAAAATAATAAAAAAATCAATCACACATCAGAGGTCAACACCATCACAAATCCTAAATCTGTTTCTAATGATATCATCACAGAGGAGAGACATGTGGGCACCATAAGAAATGAAAGGACAGAAAATAACCAAATATACTCAGGGCCTGTCATCAAACCTCAATCTGAGACAGAAAATAAACTTAAACCCTTTTCTAAAACTATCATCAGAACTTCACTGTCTAGCCCTTCAAACAGCAGCAGTGTTGAGAAAGAAGCTATGCCTGACTCTACACAACCGAGAGCAAGAAATCACCTGAGCTCAAGGCGACGATATGGAAGCAGGCGGAGAATGCCGTTTAGAAGACCATTCTCAAAACTCATTACAAACAAACCACGGTCAACATCCACAACTCAAACTTCTTCCAACAACAACCCCACAATCCCAACTGAAGACACGTCTGTCTATCTGTCCTCAAGATACACCGACCACATCTACTCAACAGGAGACCCATCTATCCAGCCAACCCCTTACACCTACATCTATCCCATAATCTCAACTGGATATGTGAATCCAACCTCTGGAGAAACTGCCAACAGTTACCCCACAATCCAACCTGAAGACACGTCTGTCCGTCCAACATCTGGAGAAAATGACCACATATACCCTACAGACCCAACAGAAGGCAAATATGTTCATCCCACCCCTAAAATTACTCCCCACATCTATCACACAATCCCACCTGAATCTGTTTTTCAGACCCCTAAAACAACTGCCCAAAACAAACCCACAATCCCACCTGAAGACACGTCTGTCCATCCAACATCTAGAAAAACTGACCACATATACACTACATACCCAACTGAAGAAAAATCTGTTCATCCGACCCCTAAAACTGCTGCCCACATCTATAACACAATCCCACCTGAAGACACATCTGTCCATCCAACATCTAGAGCTACTGTAAACATATTTCCAACAAACCCAACTAGAGACAAATCTACCTACCCATCCCCTAAAACTGCTGTCAACAACAACCCCATAATCCCACTTGACGACACATTGGTCCGTCCAACATCTGGAAAAACTGACACATACCCTACAAACCCAACTGAAGACAAATCTGTTCATCCGACCTCTAAAACTACTGCCCACATCTATCCCACAATCTCACCTGAATCTGTCTATCAACTCACTGAAGAAGCTGACCACAAATATCCCTCAATCCCAACAGGAGCCACATTAAAATCCTACAGTTATCCCACAATCCCAACTGTCCATCAAACCACTGAAGCAACAGTCAACACACCACAAAGCAAACACATGAGTGTTTCGCAGGAGACCAATGATGGATATATTGCCGGAGAGAAGGTTGAGGTGTACATGACATCCATAAATGTAGATCCAACATCAAATCTTATTGTTGGACTCCTGATCTCACCGACATCAGCTTTACAGACAGATAACAGTGAGACGGATACAACAGCAGAAGACAGATTTTCACCTGAATCACATTCTGATCCTCGACCAGAGAATGTTGCATTGAAAAGAGATAGTGTTGCTTCTAAAGAAGAATCTGTTCAGATCACTTCAGTTCCACCACCAGCTGACAGGTTTCAAGAAGAATCCATTCAAAATCAAGTGCCTCTACCATTAACACCAGAGATACCAACTAAATCTGTCATATCAGCAGGGAGAGAGACAGAGTCTCACAGTGAAAACAATGAGATTATTTTCTTCAGGTCAGTTTCTACAGATGAGAAACCTCTGATTGTTTCAGCAGCAACCAGCACTTCCATCACCACCAAACCCTTTACAACAACACCACTGCCAACAACAACCACCAGCACCAAAACACCTGCTGTCCACAAAACACCCGACCAAACCCTACAGAACAGAATCCCCTTTGACATCACAAACCCTGGAATAAATCACATAGACGCCAGGAAACATGGAAGAGTTCCCATCGCAAATAACAGAGATCCTTACGGTGAGAGTCGAAATCCATCTGGAGATCCTTCCTCTGTACATATAAAAAACACCCAAACGACATCAACCACTGGATCAGACCATTCAACAATATCCTCAAACATCACACAGTCTTATCAGACAGCAGGAGTGAACAGGAAGTGGAGTGAAACACTTCCTGTTGTACAGATGAGTCCCAGAATAACTCCAGGTAGACTTCATGCAGTCACTGTTAATGCTGGATCACGTGTACAGATCTCCTGTGATGCCGACGGAGAACCCAAACCTCACCTGAGCTGGACCAAAATCTCCACAGGTAACGCACATCACACCTCTTCACATCTCATGTGGTAAAATAAAAACATAATGCGTTGAATAAGAACTGAATCTTCCTAGTGATTTTGCTTTCCAGTACACATATCTGAAGGATGACACAACAAATCGAGCTTTTTCAAAAACATTTTCAAAATGAAGTTTGCTACAAAAAGAAAGATCCCTCCCAATGGGGAAAGAAAAATCAACTTAATACAAAGGGAAAAGAAGATTATTTTTCCAATTCCACTGGCAGGCACTGTATGTTTTCCTGTTTTCAGCACAAACGTAATTTCAAATGTTTATTTATTTGTACTGGAAAACACAACAACAGTACTGAGGAAGAACAGCCGGAAAAATTATTGTTTACAGTTTTCTTGGTGTTTTTAATACAAGGAAAACATAAAGGAAAATACTTTGACTAATGAGTAATCCCAATGTGTTAGTTTGATATTTCTGTATAAGTTATTTATGTTAAATGTTTGATAAAGATTCTGCTCATTCTGCTGGTTGATAATCACATATTGTTTGAATTTAATTGTCATTTTGTGTGATTTTTGTTGACATTCTTAAGGCATGAAGCAGTGTCTGCGTGTAGTTTTTCATATCAAATAGTTATTTAAAAATGCAGCACAAATGAAATGTCTGAGGATGACAGTGACTGTTTGGAGTTAAGAAAGAATTTCATTAAACACGGGACACTATTTGACAATCATGACAATGTGAAAAAAGTATCTCAGTGTATCTGAGGATTGACATTATGATACTTTCTCTGTTTCTCTCTCAGGAGCTGTTATGTCAGCAAACACCAGAATCCAGCGGTTCGAGGTTCAGTCTAATGGAACATTGATCATTCAGAACGTTCAGCTTCAGGACCGTGGTCAGTATGTCTGTACGGCTCGTAATGTCTATGGTTCTGATAGGATGACTGTGACTCTGGTGGTGTCGGCTCATGTGCCCAGAGTGACACTTCCTCGTCATCGAGATCTCAGGGTTTATCTGGGAAACAGTGCTCTTATGGAATGCCAGGCACAAGGTCTGCCCTCTCCAGACATTAGCTGGGTTCTTCCGGACCGTTCTGTGGTTCGTACTGTTAGTGAATCAGACGGGAGAGTTACGCTGTTTTCTAACGGGACTCTTGGAATCAAACGCACCGGTTACCTGGACAGAGGTGTTTATAAATGCATCGCGAGTAACGCCGCCGGGGTGGACATGCTTACAGTGAGGCTTCAGATTGCACCATTGCCTCCGATGATCCATCAACAGCGCAGAGAAAACCAAACGGTCCCAGACGGTCAGGACGTGTTCATTCACTGCACTTCTGAGGGCTCTCCGAGTCCGTCCGTCCGCTGGGTGGTGTTCAGCGGAACACAGATTCGTCCGTCACAGTTCATCAACGGAAACTTGTTTGTTTTCCCCAACGGGACGCTCTATATTCGTAAAGCCACAGAAAAGGATTCTGGGAATTATGAATGTGTGGCTGTGAGTTCTGTTGGTGTGGCTTCGAGGAGTGTGAATGTGCAGGTGAAGAGAAACTCATCGCTGGTTAAAATCATCTCCGGCTCTTCACAGAAAACAGACGTTCAGTACGGAGGACAGTTGAGTTTACACTGTACTGCCACTGGACAGCCCCATCCCATAATCACCTGGAGAACACCCTCCAAAAAACAACTCCACGCACATTACAGGTCTGTCTCGGTTTTAATATTTTGATGTTTGTGGCATTTATTGTCACGATTTAATTGTATTTTATTGTATTGCCAAAGCATTTGGATTGCGTACAAATATTATTTAGATTACAAAATGTGCCCTGGACAACAAAACCAGTCTTAATCGGTCAATTTTACGAAATTAAGATTTTTACATAATCTGAAAGCAGAATAGTTAAGCTTTCTATTGAGTGTGGTTTGTTATATGACAATATATGGCAGAGATACAACCGTTTAAAACTCTGGATTCTGAGGGTGCACAAAAATCTAAATATTGAGAAAATCACCCTTGAAGTTGTTAGTTAGAGGCGCTGTAGCAGGCCATCCACTCACAAATAATATTTTTTAAGTTTTAAATATTTACGGTAGGAATTGTACAAAAAAACCTTCATGGAACAAGATCTGTACTTAATTTCCTCATGGATAATATTGACCCATACAATGTATTTTTGGCTATTCTTTACAATGTTTCCGTGCTACTTAAGACTTTTTGATCCAGGGTCACAAATGTGCAAAAGAAATAAAAATAGTAAGATACATATACGAATAAAAGCCTGGCTGTCTGTAAGTTATTTATTTAGTAAAAATGTACTAAAACCAATTATTGAGCAAGTACATGAAAGAACGGTGTTTAAAACTGTGTCACTAGCCTTGCTGGATTCACCACGGAAAGCTTGTAATAATGGTTTGTTCTTTTCCCTGTCGGGTCGTCTTTCCTGGAGATCATTATTTGGTGTCATTCGTCTATGCGTCATTTCGTGACATTATTCGTAAATTTGGGCTTTGAGACCCGCGGCCGCGTTCAGGATCTTCCATGAGGGAGTTTCCATGAGAAGTAACAAAACGACTCCCATTTGGGTCTGTTTATGTTCTTATTTGTTTCGTGTTTTATAATCTGCATTGTTATCAGTTATGTTTATTACGTGCTACTGATGTACAGTGATGATTCTCAGCGGTTCACTGTCACAGGCCACACGTGTCATACGACTCAAAACATCAGACTCATCCGCGCAGTTGAGCAGTGTCGAATCACAACTCACATAAAGAAAATACCTCCGCACATCACCTGCAGAAGCAATTATAAACTGAGATGGTGACAAATAAGCCAATCTTCCGGACTGCCGCTTTAAGTACAAATACAGTGTAAACAAAGATTTAACAAAAATGAGCAAAATACAAAATTCTGCAATTTTGTCATTGTAAGTAACTGAAAAAAAGGTAATAGACCGCAAACAACACATTTCAAAGTATTTTTGTCTTGTTTTCTACATTTCTACAAATATCTATAAATTCTTGAATCAAGATCCATTTTGTTCAGGAGCAAGATCTGGAAATAAAAATGAAATTGTGTTTTAGCTGTACATTAAGTTCTGAATTCAAGTTTATTTTTCTGACCCTGATGGTACATATTTTGTTGCTTTTTTTTAGAAAAAACTCACTTATTGGGCCTTGAGCCTTATCGTACACCCAACGCAGCGCAAGTGTTTTTGCTAGTTTCAGCCAGACGCAGATCTCATTTTCCCATCCTGTGCCGCGTTGTTTAAATAGCAAATGCATTTGCGCTCATTTGTGCGTGAAGGTCTTAAAAGAGGTGTCCTCAGATACATTGATTTTGAGGAACTGAAAAAATGAGCCATAGACCAACTCAAACCTGCTCTAAAGTCAATGGCTTAATATATTTTTAATGATTTAATTATTTGTGTTAGGAATATGCACCTATAGGCGGGTGCACAGCGCTCGTACATTCTGCTTATTACACACAGAGGGACGCGCAGAAGCACACAATAGTGACAAATAGTTATACAAATGAATTACAATGTAAAAGATTATTATTGTGGACATAAAGATACTAATCCGGCTTGTCCTGTAGATGATCTGCTTGAAAATAGGGCCCTTAGTCTCTTAGATCACTTTGCAAGGAAATTGTGTTTTGATTTAGGAGTTTTGTAAATTTTTTACTGGAAAGCAGGGCAAAAATACCACGACAGACATGAGTTCAGAAAATATTTACTTTCTCTTATATTGTCCTCTCTCTCTTTTCTGTCTGATTTCAGCTCTGATGGACGGATGAAGGTGTTCCGTAACGGTTCTCTCATCGTCACTCCAGTGACAGAGAAGGATGCTGGCGACTATCTCTGTATGGCCAGAAATAAAATGGGTGATGATTATTTTCTGGTGACGGTGACGGTGTTGATGAAAGCTGCTGAAATCCAACAACAGCCACTTAACAACCACAAAGTGTCATACGGAGGTGAGCTGAAGGTGGACTGCATCGCTTCAGGTCTTCCTGACCCGGAGATCGCGTGGAGTCTTCCAGATGGCACCATGACCAACAGCGTCCTGCCGTCAGATGACAGCGCGGTTCGCAATAAGAGATACGTGGTGTTTGACAACGGCACCCTCTATTTCAATCAGGTGGGCATGAGAGAGGATGGAGACTACATCTGCTACGCTCAGAACCACATGGGTAAAGATGAGATGAAGGTTCACATCCAGGTGTTAGCGGATGCGCCAGTGATTGAACACAACACTTATCATGTGATGAGAGTTCGTCACGGAGAGACGGCCGTAATCCACTGCAACGCAAAAGGAAAACCAGCTCCCACCATCACATGGACGTCCCCGACTCATCGCGTCATATCACCGGTGTCAATCAAACACCATATCACCAGCGATGGCACGCTGCACATTTACAAGATCCAGAAACTTGACACAGGAAATTATACTTGTTTGGCGAGAAACATCGTGGCACTGGACAGGAAAGTGGTTCACGTTGAATTTCTTGCAGACGTTCCTGTTATTAATGGAATCAAGGAGAGTCCAGGAATCATCAGAAGGATGGCCGTGACAGATCGTCGTGTCCTTTTGGACTGTAGAACAGAAGGAAAGCCATTTCCTCAGATCACATGGGTGCTGCCGAACAACCTCACCCTGCCTGTGCCGTACTACAGCTGGAGAATCAGCGTCCACCACAACGGCACGCTGGACATCCGCTCACTGAGGAAAAGCGATTCTGGTGTGTTCCTCTGCATGGCCCGTAATGAAGGAGGAGAAGCTAAACTTCAGATCCACCTCCATGTGACTGAAGATATTGAAGAGCCACGCTTAAAAGATCTGCCCGTGGAGCACATCTCTCTGACTGATGGAGCATCAGCGACTCTCAACTGTTCTGTCGACGGTCGGCCCGCACCAGACATCACCTGGATTCTACCCAACGGCACGTCTCTCCTCAGAGGAACTGCTGTTTCCCGCTTTCATCATAAACTGGACGGATCTTTGTTCATCAGAGAAGCTTCAGTTTCAGATGTGGGCCGGTATCGCTGTGTGGGGCGTAACAGCGCAGGACATGTGGAACGCACCGTCACGTTGGAGTCCAGCAGAAAACCGGATATATTTAGCAAGTACAGTTCTCTGGTCAGCATTATTAACGGTGAGAACTTACAGCTGAACTGCCAATCCAACGGGAATCCAGAACCCAAACTCACATGGACTCGACCTGACGGAGTCATTCTGACCCGACCGCAGCAAACGGGCCGTTATTCTGTTCTGAAGAACGGAACCCTGAGCGTCCAGACAGCGTCCGTCTATGACAGAGGAACATACGTCTGTCAGACTACAAATCAACACGGATCATCCAGTCAGACAGTTTCTGTCATCGTCATCGCGTATCCTCCGCGCATCACCAGCGGCCCGCAGGCCGTCACGTACGCCAGGACCGGCGTCGAGCTTCAGCTTCAGTGTTTAACTCTGGCCACACCTAAAGCTGAGGTGTTCTGGGAGATGCCCGATGGCATTCAGTTCAGAGTGGGCATCCAGCCGCGTCTCTACGGCAATAAATACCTCCATCCGCAGGGTTCCCTGATCATTCAGAGCCCTTCAAAGAAAGACAATGGATTATATAAGTGCAGCGCTAAAAACGTGGTGGGTAGTGACAGCAGATCGACATACGTGTATGTGTTTTAATGAGCGTACAGACACGCCTGAAGAACCGTCAGCAGCCATTAGAATGTTTACACACAAAATACAAACAATGCAAGAAAGTGATTGTAATGAGTTCAATAATAGAAAGGAAGGAAGCGGGAACCAGCGAACGTACTACACCTTTAATTAAATAAACAAACAATAAAATGAACTTAAAATGTAAACAATACAAACATAACACGACATAAAGTCCAGGCCTGGCCTCTCTCTCTGTTGTGGGTGGTTTTCGGCCTTATATCCGGTCTCTCCGCAGCCTTACTGGAACGTGTTGATTGTCTACAGGTGCCACACTCTCTCTCCTGCGGCATACCTCGCTAAACCACGCCCCCTCGCCACAGTGATTCTACACACTCTCTCTTTACAGATCTTAAAGGGATAGTTCACCCAAACATGTCTTACCCACCCACTCATTGACATCGTGGTACTTCTCTCTGTCAAGGTCCAGAAAAGTACTGAAGACATCATTAAAATGCTCCATTTGATCTGATCACAGTGAATCAATTAAATTTTTATGAAGCGACGAGAATACCAAAATAACGACTTTAATCAACATGCGTCGTGGTGGTCTTGTGAACGCGTGTCAATAGACTCGTTTCAATTGATTCACTGTGATCAGATCAAATGGAGCATTTTAATGATGTCTTCAGTACTTTTCTGGACCTTACCACGATGTCAATGAGAAGACCTGGATAGCTCTCTGATGTCATAAAAAACAACTTTATTTGTGTTTCGAAGACGCAGGGAGGACTTAAAGGGTCATATGGCGCAAATACATGTTTTTCTGCGTCTTTGGTGTGTTATAAGTTGCTCATGCATGTATTAGACACGTGAAATGGCACAAATAAAAGTGTGGGAACAAAAGATGCATTAAGCGAATGCTCACCCAGACCTGCATGAAACACCTCGTGTAGCCACACACATCTACATCAGGATCTACATGTGGAAAATACAGCGTTATTGAACCTTAAATGGTGTATACACATAGAATTGTATACATTATCCTTTTTTTGCCGTGTCATATGACCCTTTAAAATGTGTAGAGCGTCGTGTGGGTGAGTAAATAATGAACTTACCCTTTAAGTTTGCTTTCCATCCATGGAACCTCTCGTACAACATCTCAAAGATCAAATCCTGGGTTCAGATTATGATATCTTGAATTCAAGTGAAATGTTAATGTTAACAGTCACATTGTAAATAGAGTTGTGTATTAAAATGATATTGTAGTGCAGTGTGTGTGTGTGTGTGGTTATGTAAAGCTGTGAGTGTCTCTAACAGCATCATATCATTTAACCCTATATGTGTACGTGTCTGCTTGTGTGTGATTTGTAAATTGATCATATGTCCAGAAATGAACTATTTCTCACTGCTACATTATACTGAATACAATTATATTTCTAAATGGTGTTTTTCACTTCTTTGTTTGCTGATCTCAGTTCAGTGGATTCTATTATTGATTTATACATAAAACAAGCCTGCAGTGGTAAGACGTGATGTCATTGAGAGGTGAGAATCGAGTCTTTTACATGAACACTGCAGGTTCTCTTCAGGGATAACAGAACCTTGTTTTTAAAGATGTTTCCCAGAATGCACTGCTCTTCACATGTAATGATTGGTCAGTGTGTCTGATCAAACACACATCACTGAAATCATGTCTGCAGCACACAGTGAATGTCAAGAGACCTGAAGCTGTTTGAGAGCTGGACACTATTTAGAGGGAGTCGAAGTTAAAAAGCGTCATGCGTCAGGTGCTTTACTCTTTGTCTTCACTCGGATCAGATCAGATGTACGGTATCATGTGTGATGTTGTCTGCTGGGCGGTTTGTTTCACTGAGTCATTTAAACACAGACGAGTTCACTGTTCCCTTCATCTGATCATTGTTTAAGAAATCATGTTAAGAGTATGTCATTGTTTTCTTTCAGCATCAGCTTGTTTAGAGAAATGAAGACAAAGACGTCTTAGAAACGGCTTCTTCATTAAAGATCTACAGGTTTGAACAACATATGACGAGTTTGTTTCAGAAATCGTGTTTTTTTATGATGTTATCCTGTTTTTTATTGTGTATTCCATAAGTTTTTTATGGCTTAAATCAAAACAAAACAAATGCATTTGATTGATAATTAATTGGAATGCAAAATAGAAAAACATGATTTCTGAATATGAAGTTTTCCCATTTTGAAAATAAACTCTATTTGTGCAGGAAAGGTTTATTCTTGTAAGATTCATTTGAATCAGTGTCCAGAAACAAAACATCTGCTGTCCATGAGGATATTCTGATCAAACTCATTTTCACTCGACTTCATCACGTCTTCAGACTCGAGAGATTTCCGTAAAACAGACTGAAGGATTAGAAGGATTTGATCTGGACGATAATGAAAGGAAACACACGTGTTTGTTCACTTTGAGCGAGTTGTTTTTCACGTCTGCTTGGATTTTTAATCGTCTACTCAAACATCTCGAGTTTTATGTTGAGCAGAAAGGGTAAATTCAGCCTAAAATAAAACTTCATTCTTAACCTCATGAAGTCATGTTCTAGCTTTCTGAAGATTTCCTTTCACTGTATTTTCCACAGAATCAAATAAACTCTGAAGAAGATGAGACATGTGAAGGCTTGGACAACATGAAGGTGAGTAAATGATGACCACATTTAGATGATTGATCTTTCATAAAGGAATCATTTGATGTCTCAGTCAGATTTTAGGGTTACGTCCCCTAAGAACGTTTAGGGGAGTGAACACACACACACACACACACACACACACACACACACACACACACACACACACACAGACACACAGACACAGACAGCTCACAGACACACACACACACACACACACACAGACACACACACACACGCACACAAAAACACACACAGACACAGACAGCTCACAGACACACGCACACAAACACACACAGACAGCTCACAGACGCACACACACAAACACACACAGACATAGACAACCCACACACGCACACACACACACACACACACACACAGACAGCTCACACACACACAGACACCCACACACACACACACACCACACACACACACACACACAGACACAGACAGCTCACAGACAGACACACACACACACGCACACAACACACACAACAGCACAGACACACGCACACAAACACACACAGACACACACACAACACACCACACACGCACACAAACACACGCACACACAGGGGGGACACAAACACACACAGACAGCTCACAGACAGACACACACACACACGCACACAAACACACACAGACAGCTCACAGACACACACACACACACACACACACACACACACCACACACACACAGACAGCTCACAGACAGACACACACACACACCACACACAGACACAGACAGCCACAGACAACACACACACACACACACACACAGACAGCTCACAGACACCCACACACGCACACACACACACACGCACACACAGACACAGACAGCTCACAGACAGACACAACACACACACACATGCACACAAACACACACAGACAGCTCACAGACACACGCACACAAACACACACAGACAGCTCACAGACACACCACACACGCACACAAACACACGCACACACAGACACAGACAGCTCCACAGACACACACACACACACACACACATGCACACACACACACACACACAGACAGCTAACAGACACACGCACACACAACACACACAGACAGCTCACAGACACCACACACACACACACACACACACACACACACACAGACAGCTCACAGACACACACACACACACACACACACACACAGCACAGACACACACACACACACGCACACAAACACACACACACACACACACGCCACAAACACACACAGACAGCTCACAGACACACACACACACGCACACACACACACACAGACAGCTCACAGACACACACACACACACACACACACACACGCACACAACACACACACAGACAGCCTCACAGACACACACACACACCCACCCCCCCCCCCCCCCCCCCCCCACACACACACACACACACACACACACACACACACACACACACACACACACACACAGACAGCTCACAGACAGACCACACACACACACACACGCACACAACACCACACACACACACACACACACACACACACACACAGACAGCTCACACACACCACACACACACACACACACGCACACACAACACAGACAGCTCACAACAGACACACACACACCCAACACACACACACAGACAGCTCACAGACACACACACACACGCACACACAGACAGCTCACAGACCCCCCACCCCCCAACCCCACACACACACACACACACACACACACACACACACACACAGACACAGACAGCTCACAGACACACACACACACACACACACACACACACACACACAGACACACACACACAGACACAGACAGCTCACAGACACACACACACACACAACACACGACACACACACACACACACACACACAGACAGACAGACAGATTACTCTTTTGAATTCTTGTATGTCTTCATGGGTCTGGTTGTTGGTGTTTAACATGTTATCACTTCAGCACACAAACATTCACACACAGAAGCATAAAAACATGGATGAAATTGTAATTGTTCTCTAGAAAGAAAACTGTTGATGAAACGATTGCAGTAAATCTTCTCTCTGGTGTAAACAAACTGAAGATTTCTTTGAGAATGCTTGTGTGACGCGCCAATAACAAACATGTCCTTGGCATAAACTCTTATTTACATCATTTTTGCCAATGAGAGGCAGATGAATGATGTGAATAATGACTTTATTTACTCGTCAGTAGAAGACATCATTGTGCTGTTAGTACAGAATAAATCAATCTCCGAGATCAACGGGTCTCAGGTGAAGATAGTGTTGAAGCTGAAGAGATAAAGAGCTTTCAGTGTCTCTTCATCACACTCGCTCGTGTTCACAAAGTGTCTCTAATTCTCTCCAGATGGAGTTTACTGTTCACAAGAGTCCAAACATATCGGCGGAGTCGTGAGGATTTGTGTGAGTTCACATTCAAAGTGTGAGGATCAGTAACACACACATAACGTTTCACATGTCTCTCTATTGCTCACAGCGTCTCACGGATTCTCTCGACACGATGACAGACGTCAGAGATTATACTGCGGTAAAGTGTCTCACATCACGGCTCTAAACTCCTGGTGTTTCAGAGACAGTCAAAAAGATTCCTGAAGGTGACCTCTGAGGAGCAGATACAGAATTGACACTTATTCATACCAACAACAGAGAATAAAGTTGAGTTGTTGTAATCTATTCTGTTCCACAGATGCTGAAATCATGTCTGAAGGATTTGTCTCTGGAGTTTTCCAGTTTTTCCAATTCTCACTATTTACTTACTATTAACTATCACTTTTGACTCAATAATCTGTAGAATAAGGCAACGCAGACTAAAGCATTAATATGTGCTTTAAACATACGAATAAAAGATCAATATGGATGTTAATAAGCAAGTAGTTAATGATGAATTTGTATAGCTTCATATAGTGTAACCGTGATAAATAAAGCAGATATTCACCAGCACATCTGTGTGTTTCACTTTCTTACAGAAGACAACATACAAATTTACATTTGATCGTCTCAAACTCACCGGTTTAAAACAAATTGTTGGTGAAATATAAATATATGATATAGAGTCAAGCATTATCTGTCCTATGACAACATAAATCCTTTAGTGTTTAACAGAAAACAGGTTCAGGACGGCATGATGGGTCAGTAAATGATTCTTTAAACTGTTAAAAGGGCCCAAATGCAGATATTCAGATTTGCCCTGTCTGTGAATGTTTCAGGAGTATCTGATGGGCAGTTCAATGTTCATGTTGATTGAATCCAGTCATTTCTGCTGTAAGATGCTATAGATCTTCCATTATAACATTTACTTAAAAACAACTTTTGCCAAAATCAGCATATCCACTCTATGAAAGTGATTTTCATTACAGATTCTGTCAGATTTTCTCAGATTCAAACAGATGTTTATTTCATAGAAAAAAAGCCTCATAAACAGGGAATTCTTCAGATGTTCATTTAAAGAGAAGATTCTTCAGATGTTCATCATTTCACAAGCTTTGAGACTTTCAGTTGAAGCTTTAAAGTGAGACGATTGAGCAGAAGGATCAAGTTTACAGACACTCTGTCATGCGAGCTGTTGGTTTATTATATCTCAGATGTGTTTTGACATTTCATTTCTTATTATTGAAATAACTAAACTCAAAAGATTTTTTCTTTCACTTCAATAGAGCAGCCAGTTGAACACAAATGTGTTGTGTGTTTTATCCATGTATTCAGACCTGATATCTCACAGTGTGCAGATCCCGTTTGTTTTTATCCTCATGGAAAACAGGATTTTAGGAGCGGTGGGACAGAACGAGCGCTCACCTGTCTACCTTCTGTTCTCTAGACTGACGGTGACCCTTGAGGATGAAAGAGGTTTGAATCAATCATACTCGTGACAGTAAACTGTACTGCACTCAAACACAGCTGGAAATGTTTTCAACAGCACCGTGTGACGCTCACAGATCTTTCACATTTCCTTATGTAGCAAACAACAATTAAGAAACTTTTAAAACCGTACTATACTACAGTATATTGTTGTCACATGACCTCACTTCTCAAATGTTTTTATGAATGTAATGAAGTGATCTCAGAAATAAAAGAGCACAAGAGGAAAACCTTCATGTTATTAGAAGCAGAGTTTTTTCTAGTTGCTGAGGGGGAAGAAATTGAGTTTATTCATTCATTCAATCATTAATCCAAACTTCATCTAACAGATCTGATACCTAATCCAGTAAACGTTCAACTTAAATCAGCTTAATATCATTCATAATAGTTTAAAGCATCTATAAAAAACTCTTTATTTGATTTCAGATAAAAACATGATTTGGATAAAATCAACCAAAGACACATCTCACAGTGAAAGACATGAGAGGGTGAAGAGCGTCCTCCTCTGGCTCTCTCTGTATATTACACATGACACAACTTCAATAAACTTATCTTCCAGTTTACTGCCATTATTGACTTTTCATGTAGTCATTCTCATAAGAGCGATTTCAGTTAATACCATATTCTGAGCATATTTATAGAAATGTAAATGATTAATGATGATTTCCTTTTATTTCTATGTATTAAGAGATAAAGTGTTCTACTTCATCAGATGGAATCTGTCTGATTATCGTAAAAACATCAATCCAATGATGTGAGTTCAGGCCGTGTGATCTGAGAGGAGTGTCTTTATTTTTGGAATTTCATTTACAGTTTAATAAAGAGTTCAGAGCATCCGTCACAAACATATAGTGCGGGACACTGATCGAGTAATGCTGGAATGATCTGAATCACACAACTTCATCTAAACTCTTCCTGTTTCATTTCAGAGTCATTACGCTGTCGTGTGATCCTCCGAACACGAGCAGAACGGGAAGGTTCCACAGCACGGCTGAAGCCAGGGCTTCCACAGAACGTTTGTCCACGTCAGCTGTTTCTCCGCCGGCGTCAGAGTGCTGCGGTGCTCCTTCACGGCTCGCTCTACTCTCCTCAGAACCTCAGAGAACCGCGAGTCTGTCTCGGGTGTGAGACGGCGGCTCTCTGACGGATCCCTGCTCAGATCAAACATCAGAGGAGGATCGTGATACGCCAGGTGATCCCCGTGACAGAAGCAGATCTTTGTGTCGTAACATCCGATCGCTCCAGGAGGAGAAAACTTTGGGGTTATGAAATGAACTTTGAAGACAGAATCACCTGAGAAGGTCACAGAATGATTTGAATGCGATTAGGAATCATATGAATTAAAACAATAACAGCATATGATGTGATGTGTTGTTCTCACTGTCGGTGGGGTGCCAGCGTACAGCATTCAGATACATGCCGCAGTAATGGAACATGAACTCGTGCGAGGAGCGATCCGTTCGTCCCTCCAGCAGAGGCATCAGATCGTGACCGTCCAGGATTCTGAAGAGGTGAGACATCAGGAACTGTTTCATCATTTCTGTTTCATATGAATGTATGTTGTGTTTAGGCATGGGCGGTACGAGTTTTGGGCGGTATAATAACCTTAATTAAATATACCACAGTGTTGCTATGACAACACTAAAATGTGTTATTTCCAAATATCTGAAAAACGACTTTTCAACTGGACACAATACATTTCATTTTGAACCAACATATAGGACATGTGTGTTGTGTAAAAATGAAGCCTTAAAATGACAATATTCTTTTAAAAAACACATTTTTTGTCATCTATATTAAACATAAACATCAGACATTGCACTACATTTATTTTTCTGTAAATAGAGCTCATACCTTAGAAACGCTATCACAGATAATTTGAAACCTCGGTATACCGTGAACCCCTAGGTGTGTTGTTGTACCTGTCATGGGGCAGATCTCCTCCAGCCAGCTTTACTAGGGTGGGATAAACATCCATCAGACTCGTGGGCTCTGAGATCTCTTTACCCGCTGAGAGACGTCCGGTCCAGCGGAATATTCCAGGAACTCGGATGCCTCCCTCCCAGCCTCCCATAGCTTTACCACCTGCACTGACACACACCAACACCTCGGATGATGATTCATTCAGATTCACTTTACACTGATTCTCTTCAATGATCACTTGTTGGTTTAGTGACGTCTTAGATGTGTAAATGTTCCAATATAAATGATGCAAATCCTTTTTTTCAATATCAGACATTAATATTCATTTACAGCAGGAGTCGGCACAGGCTGCCTAAACTGTCCCCCAGCAGTTATATCTGACCCGCACCAGCAGCATTACTTTGATTATTTTGCCCGCAGCTGGTTCTGAAATAAATCCGTCACAATCACGACTTTAGTGAATTTGCCTTCAAAATAAAAGTTTGAAAAGCTTTGTTGCAGATAAGACACACGCTGGCTTTGCTTTCACAAAACTAGATAGGATGGATGTATAGTTCCATTCCTCTTTGTCTGCCTTATTTTCACTGTCAACTTTCCTCTTTAGATTCTTTGTAAGTGCCATTGTCTCTCATCATCTACAGTAGTTTGCTGTATTATTAACATCACACGATGTAATAGCGCAACACCCAGCAGGCAAATCTGTGTAGCACGTGAGGAGTGTAAAGAAATAGTATAATAATTATATAACTATTATGTAATTATATAATAACTATATATTTTTTAAGTAGGCTATTCTAGTTGCATTTTTCATCAATTCATTTCTTAAATGATCCTTTGCCTATGTTCTGGCAGCCATCTAGCAGCGAATCCGTTTTTTGGCCCAATGTCAAACGTACTTGCTGACCAATGATTTACAGTTTTTTGGCATACAGTGTCCAATAAACAGAGATAAAGATTTCTGTTAATGTTAAACTAACTCGATATGAGACGTTCACACTTGATTTGATCTATTGTGTGATATCAGAGGATTATGTGATATGAGGTGATGATGAATTGCTTGCTTTATGTCAGCTAGTCCGACATTTATAAAGATTATGAAATTCAGTTTCGCTTTTGTGTGTCTGTGAGTCAAACCTCGATAAACTCCATTCCATCCTCCTTTCTGACCCTGTTCATCTGAGTCCTCGATGTGACCGCCGTGATCTGATGTGAAGTACATCATGGTTTTATTAGTCAGATCCAACCTTTCAATGGTCTTCATCATCCGACCTATCAAAACACACATGAGTCAAACACGTACCCTTACCTGTCATTAAAACACATCTTCCTCCTCTTAGTTTTAGTGAAACGAGTTTACTGTCTGTACATGAAACAGTTTAAGTAAAGATTCAGAATCAGGTCTGTTTTCAAATGAAGCGCATGTTTCTTGTAGAGGCGTTATCATTCTTTAAATAACAGATGGATGAAGAAGAGACATGCACCAGACTTTCTTACCAACCATCGCGTCCACTTCTTCAACATTATCACCATACAGGCCGTGTTTGCTCTTTCCAGCGAAGTCTTCAGACACAAAGAGAGGCGTGTGCACGTGTGCCAGCGACAGGAAGAGAAGAAACGGCCGGTGTCTGTTTCTGAACATCAATAAACACTCACATCAGAAACCAGAGAAGATTCCTGCCGTGGGCACAACTAACAGAAGATCAAACTGTGTGTGTGAGGAAACAATGAGAGTGATGCGTCGTAACACGTCTGATTCTTTCAGCATTAGCACACGGCTGTGATGAAGAAGTCAAGTATGTATGCAAACAAGTTTGGTGTTCTTTACCTTTCCATGAAGCGCTCGGCTTCACTCATCAGACGTTTGTTTAATGTCTGCAGGTTCATGGGCTGCTCGACCACCTCGCCGTCTCTCATGATGATGCAGTTCCAGATGCGCAGGTGTTTAAAGGGCACGTACCACAGCAGAAAGACTATCAGAGAGAGAACGGCCAGAGACAGCAGGAGTCGGACGCTGACCCCCATCAGACCCACACGTCGCACCGCACACAGCGTGAAGAACGCCAGCGTCAACATCGCACACATCTGACGAAGTTTAGTCTGAATGTCAGACAGTATTTCTGTGTCCTCACCGGGCTTACAGTCGTTGAAGTTTGTGAAGGGAAGGCCGTAGAAGAAGTGGAAGCCGTGATTGTTGGGATGATGACAGTGGTCGTTTCTGCTCTCACAGTTCACACCTAGATGCCATTTACCTGCAGACAGAGATGAATCAAAACACCTTTCATTTCTCAACTACAGTGTCTGTCAAGAAGACATTTAAACACTCAATGTACAAAACATATTTATCAGGATTAAAACCATTCAATGTGACGCTCGGTGTTGAATATGTGTGTTGAGACCCTGGATGGACATCAAAACCCGTCGTATGGGTCGATTTTGTCAAATTGAGCTTTATACATCATGAATAAACGAGCTTTCCATTGATGTGTGATGTGTTGGGAAAGGACAACATGTGGCCGAGATACAGCTGTTTAAAACATCTCAATACTGAAAAAAACCATTTGAAGCATATCACTCACAAAAAGAAAGTTTTGATATATTTACGGCAGGAAATTTACAAAATATCTTCATGAAACATCATCTTTAGCATTTTGACCCACACAACGGACTATTGCCAAAGAAATTCCTTATGACTGGTTCTGTGCTCAAGGGTCTCGCAAGAGATGTGTCTTACCCACAATTCCAGTGGTGTAGCCCTGTTTCTGAAGGAGTTTAGCAAAGGTGGTCTCATTGGGTGGAAGCCCTCCTGATCCTCCAAGAAACAGAATCACCTGCACCCTGCCAGTGCTTCCCAAACCTGTGATATCAACATCACATTCATTCATCAAACAGCCTCCTGCATGAACATGTGTCATCATATATGTTCGTGTCACATAATGTCTGTCATGCGTGTTGACTCTCGCTCGTCATCATCAGCTCAGTGTGTTTGATGTGATGTCTGACCGGAGCGCAGGGCGTATCGTCCCGTCATGAAGGCAGTTCTGCTGGGGGTGCAGAGCGGCGCGGCTGCGATGTGCTGCGTCAGCTTCACTCCGTCTGTGGCCAGTCTGTCTATGTTTGGTGTTCTGATCACAAATAAAAACATTTTTCTTCAGACAACTACATTTAAAAATGACATTTACTCGCTCACTTGATCTTATATGGTTTGTCTTTTACAGAAACTGTCCGATGTGGATGATCACGATGGGTTTGGACGAGTAAATAATGACAACGAGTCAGCCTCCATCACCTGATGGTGTCGTTTCCATAGCAACCGATGTCACCGATGCCTAAATCATCCACCATCATGAGCACAAAGTTGGGTCTGAGGTCATGATCTCCACTTGTGATGTTTGAAAGGACAAAGAGAAGCAGACCGACGACACACGAGCAGCACCTGCGACACACACACACACACAGTCTGTCTGAGTTTATCTTCTATCACCAGTGACTTCATACACCGTGTCTTACATCACCTGCTTTATCACACGACACGTACCTCAGCCGCATCATCTTCAGAGCTCCAGCTGACAAACTTCTCAACACAGATGAGATCTGCAGGACAGGTCCTCCTGAACTAACACCACAGGTCCTTTATTAGCATGATTCTGTCTCTCTCTCTTTGAGTCTGATTCTGTCTCTCTTTCTTTGAGTCTGATTCTGTCTCTCTCTCTCTTTGAGTCCGGTTCTGTCTCTCTCTCTTTGAGTCCGGTTATGTCTCTCTCTCTCTCTCTTTGAGTCCGGTTCTGTCTCTCTCTCTTTGAGTCCGGTTCTGTCTCTCTCTCTTTGAGTCCGGTTATGTCTCTCTCTCTCTCTTTGAGTCCGGTTCTGTCTCTCTCTCTTTGAGTCCGGTTCTGTCTCTCTCACTTTGAGTCCGGTTCTGTCTCTCTCTCTTTGAGTCCGGTTCTGTCTCTCTCTCTCTCTCTCTCTTTGAGTCTCTTCACGTGTATTTGTGATCAGATGACGTAGATTACGTCACACATGACTGACACAGTCATTTCTTCCCTAACTGTTTCATCCGAGAAACACGTGTCAGATATTATAAACTGTATCACAGCAGAGACTGTCTTACCTCTCGTCTGTCGTCTGTAAGTGTTTGTCCTTTAGTTCTTCTCTTTGTTTTCTGTGCCGGAGCTGTGAAATATTCACATGTACCGTAAACACCGACAGAAAGACGCAGAGGTATTACTACGGTATTGCGAGCTGCCTGTATAACATGAATAACACGAGCTTTATTTCCTTCAGTCTGATGTGAGCTCGGTTTAGTGAGTTTAGAAAACACTTGTATGATTCATATTTAGTTTCTGTAAAAGATGTGTGTATTATAAAGTACAGGTGTGTTAAGTAGATTAGATACGGTAATGTGAACAAAGCGACATTGACCTCAGGGCGAACTCTTCTAAACGCTGATAAATATGAATCATCTATAACAATAATAATATTGAGTTCCCACTGTTTCTTTTCTAAAGATTATTTTCATCAATAAATTGATTTATTTAATGCAGAGGTATATGTTGTTGTTTAATGTGCATAATAAATGCGTACAGAGCCATGTAAACAGAACCGACCCTTTATTGAAACGCAAGTATTTACAGAGTAAAAAACAAAACTGAAAATAGCAATGAATTGTATTTGTTTGTGAATAATTCAACAGTGTGAGATTTGCTTTAGTGAAACATATCAAACAACATCAGACTTTATAAAGCAATGAAACATTTCAAACTTCTAAATCAATGAAAAGTAGTTCTGTATGAAGTAAAACTGCAACGAGACATGATCTTATGAACGGCTGTGAATGAGAAAACCCTACTCCTGTGAAGATTCTCTTAAGATGTGTGTCAAACCAAAGCGCAACAGCCACCAGACCTCTCGTCTTCTCTCTTCTCTTAGGATGACGTCAGGAGACTGCTTGACGCTGCGCATCAATGAAACAAACATATACATATATAATATCTGCTTGTAACAACAAAAATCTTTTCTTGTATTTGTTGTTTTTACAGGTGAAAGGCGTACCCTGAGGCTCACTCTGTGTTCCGTTCTCTTGTTTGGCGCTCTCCAGGTCACCTGAAGACATAAAACAGGTGAGTTGAATAATGAAACCGAATGAAAAGAAAAGGATCATGCAGGAGTGAGGAATGTCCAGAGTGTTTTACAGACCTGTCGGAGCTTTGAAACACAGTTTCTTCTTCAGGTGAGTAAAGTAAACGGCTATTGCTGCGACAGCTGCGACTGCGACTCCACACACCACACCCACCACTGTACCAGATCCACCGCCCGCTGATTCTGCACACACACATCACACATAAACACAACCAAACTGCTTCTGAGACCCTCGGAGAATGAACCTGTTTCCACAAGATGGCAGCATTGTATTTAAATCACTTTCAGAGAGCCAGAATGGGAAAACACAATTGTTAACAGATGAAAAACCGCTGAACATGAAACGATCACAACGGTTACATGTGCTGTGATTTAGATCTAAACATCATGTTACTAATGTTACTGTCAGCTATACACGAAGAACTGAATTAACGTCACATTCAGTGTAAATTATCCGATTGTGAACGAGTTTGCTGCTCCGTCTTCATTCAAATAAATCAAATAAAACTACATAAAGCAATATTATTAACTGCCCAAAGTAGACAAATGTGAGAAAGATACATTTTAAAGATGTCGTTTCCACTATTGAATATAACACATACAGTATTTAGTTCCGTTACATCAGACGTAACTGTAATTAAATGACAGAAAAATAAGAATAATCCTTTTTCAAGGGAAAATGAATTAAATTACAGTTACTAATAACTGAAGTTACTAGTTACACCCAACACTGGTATTTCTCATAAGCCCTCATGATCAATAGTCTACCCACAATGCCCTGCTGCTGCAGAAACACATCCATCACAGACGGTCTCTGCAGATGACTGTGGCACATTCAGCGCTCAGATTGTTTGTGAGATAAAGAAGCGACCGGCAAGACCGAGCGTGTGAGGATTCACAGATTCACCCTGAAGAGACAAGAAGCCGCAAACTACAACAGGTGTTTATTATTCTATTATTGACACACGAGAGGGAACACGCTCATGTTTATCATAACAACATAGAATCTACCTCAGGCACAAGTGTGACTTTTACTGCTGTGAAAACCAGAATAATGTTTTAACAGGAAGCAGAAGTGTTGTGTGCTTCAGTCAACACATGAACAAGGATGAGGATGGTTTGTGTTTGGGTGAAGTCATCAGTAGATTCACATGAATCATTACCGAAGGTTTTCATAGGTCAAGCTGTTCCTATAATCTGGACACACTCTTAAAGGGCCAGTTCACCCAAAAACTAAATCTGTCATCATTCATTCGTCCTCATGCGGTTGTAATTCTGTACACAGTGGAACACAACAGAAGATATTTTGTGAAACGTCTCGGTGGTTTTGTGTTCAGACAATAGAAGTCAATGGAGTTCATATTCTTCAAAATATCTTCTTTAGCGTTCTGACATGACGCGAGGATGAGTAAATGATGACAGATCGCTCATTTTTGTGCAAACTATCTTGTCAGTATCTGTCATGAATGAAACTTCAGATCATGTGACTTGTTAGAATACTTGTGCTGTCCATTTCTATACACGCAGGGATTCAAAACACCCTAACATCTGCATGTTGCCCTGGCTGCACCTGCCTGCATAGCAACACCCTGGCAACAGAGCTCTTCAAAGTTCACGTCAAACCCTCACACGACACACTTTCATTCACAAGTGTCACTCATGTAAGAATGCTTGATACCGTTTTGTCCAGAAGCGGATCCAGCGCTGCGTGCTGCAATAAAACAACATAAAGGAACATTTAAAACACGTCATTAACAGTGAAGATATGACATCATCAATTAAAACAAACACTACCTTTGCCGTAACTGGATCTCTCTGGATCTCCAACTGCATTCTCAGCTTGAGACAAACAAATTATCATTGCAAATAAGAAAATGACAATTATATCCAGAATATACATGTTCAGCGTGCAGTGGAACTGTCGTGTACACAACATAACATTAACACAAGTCCGTCACTATTATTATCGAATGTCCAGATTGATTCACATTTTGCAAATATAGAAATGACACTAGATGTTTTACTTGTTTAGTGCAGATCAACTCAAGAAACTGCTGAAGTATGGACTAAAGGATGGCTTTGTGAATATACAAAGATTCAGTTTTTATCATATTTGATGAAATATTCTTCATCACATTCAGGTGGATGCAAAAAACTCCAGTTAATAATCATATGACAATGAATCAACATCCGCAGATTTCAGATCGTACAATACAATATTCTGTGAAACTTCATCTTACCTTCATCATTGTCGAGAGCCTCAGACAGATGAAGACCTTCAGAATCCAAACAGAAAGTAAATGATGAACACAATGTGAAACACATGCAGTAATACACGAACACATCTGTATGTATCATCATGGGAAGGGAACACTATACGTGTCCATGTGTGATTGAGAGATCTGACAGTGATTTAACACATGCTTCATACGGTCAGAAAGTTTGAGTTCCTCTGATCAAACCAGCCGAAGCCTTTTTCTACTGAGAAGAACATTCATCCTAGTTCTTGATTTGAGTCATTTGTGTGATTGACACCTGTCATTGACTTCTCAATATCTTCCTCAAGAGAATCCTTGGGTTCCTCTGTTACACCCGCATCTACACAAACAACACAAATGTGCGTTTCAACTAGATATACATAAATACATTAAATATAATGTCAAAGATTATCTGATAAACATTCACTTTTCATTTTAGTTAACAAAACTGAGTTTGATGGTATTACAGTCATGAAAGATCATTTGCCTTTAAATAAACTGGAAGATTACACTTATTGTTGTTGAAGGAATAGTTGATCTCTGTCATTATTTCCACACCCTCTTGTGATTTCTAACATGTATGACTTTCTTTCTTCTGCAGATATTTAGATCGACTTGCATTGGTTTTGTGTCCAGACCGACGGTTTGTGGTATTTTTCAAACTTCATCTTTTGTGTTTTGGATAAGAAAGAATATCACACAGGCTTAAAATGACAACAGGGTGAGTAAATGAAGACAGAATTTTCATTTTGATGGTGAACTTTTCCTTTAACAATGAGATTGATGCAGTTTTGTAATAGCGGAGTAAATCATGTTTGAAAGTTTCAGAATAAAGAAGTAAATAAAGAGACACCAACCAGTTTCTTCATCATGTTCAGGTGTATCTGCACACGAGACAAACACAAACAATCCTGAAATCATGAACCTTCAGAATCATTTCTGATGTGATGACTTCTCTTTTACCTTCTGTCAGTTCCTCATCTGCTGGTTCTTCTTTTGTTCCTCCTGCAGCTTCCTCTGGAATGATCTCTAAGGCAAAAACATCGACATATTTTAGGATGTTTCCTGGTATAAATGAAACAACGGTCCTCTCAACTACATTAAATATGAGGTGCAGGCCGGCACTCGATATTCAGTGTAAAGATGTTTTCCGGACATTTCTCTGTGAGTCATCGAGTGATGAACAAGTTTTATAGTTTAACTGAGGCCATAACTCTCACTCATAAAAGTGTATGAATATGTTTTCCGTGTAAATCAAACAAACCAAAGTTTACATTTAATGCCAGTCTTCTTAAACGGAGAGAATACGAGTAAATGTTTATTTTACCCAGTTCATTGACCTCAGACTCTTCAGCTGGAAATGATTCTGTTTCATCAAAACAAATCAGTCAGTTATAAAGTGTGTTACGTTTAATCCTTCTGTATAAATTATATACTGCAAGTCATAATTCTACCCACCTGTCACAGCCGCGTCACTCTCAGCTGGAAACATGATGAACAAACACGCATCATACAATAAGAAGAAATGACTCCGGATGTTAAAACAGAACTAAACCATCTAAAACTGAAAAGATATCGAACAAAAATCTCTTTGGACATGAATGAATGCTGGCGTACAGAACATGTGAACTTCAAAAGTTCTTTTATGGGATGGCCGTCAGTGAAAGACAGACTCATAATATGGGCGAGATGGTGACGCAGAAGATGGAGCGGAAAGAAAGAATCACATGTCTACCTGTTTCAGCAGGATCTTCAGCATCGTCTGGTTTCTCTTCAGCTGAACGAGCAGAAATAAATCACATATGAATGCGTGGAATGAAAGTCAGATGAATATGATTGTGACGTTGTATTCATGACTTGTTTAATTTGATCTTCTCGCTGGTTTGGTGTCATGAGACTGCGGTGTAATAAAGCCGCGTTCTGTTGGCAGAATTATCCACCCAGACCGGCTCCTCCATTCAACTTCTCTTGTTTTTATACATTTCAGATATCCAGGAATTACAGAGAAAACCACATGATTATCCTTCTGCCAGTGTTTTCCAGTCCTTCAGCATTACTGCTGCCACGTGAGCTCACAGAAACACATTATATGCTCATTTCCATGACTTAAGATTTCAGTCACGTCTGTGCCATCTGCAGACATGGATATCACAAAACTAAAGTGTCCTGGTATTTCCTGGTATCCTAAACTTCCTTTCGTATCATACATCTGTTTATTCTGCATCTCTCTAACATCAGCGTGATCATCATGTTAAAAACAGCAGTCTCTTCTGTCTCGTGTGTTCACTTATCAAATTATTTCTTTACCTGCTTCTGTGTGGCCGACCGTCGCTGTCACCGGCTGTTCAGCGTCCACGTCAGCGTCTGACACACAGTTTATCATTAATGTGATGATTTCCCTGAAGGGAAATGTTTCTGACGTGCAGTGTGTTGGTCACTGACCTGTTTTCTCTTCATCTTCTGAAGGTTCTGCTGTGGCTGTAACATCAAACATCAGACAGATTTACTACACATTTACATTCTCACATTCTCTAACACGTGGCTTCTCGCTCCGCCTCGAGCGTTCAACAAGCTGTGAGTGAGTTTCACGCAGGTGAAGATGAATCCCTGTGGGGGAGACGCTCTAATGTCGTAACAGCACTTACTCTCGGCTTCGGCCTCGTCCAGCGATGTGTCGTCTGAATCCTGCGCTAAATCTGTTGCACCTGTGTGTGTAAAATCACTGCGTTACATGTCAGAACACTTTCCACCATAACATGAGAAAAATCCAGCGTTCACCAAGAACAAACCTGTTACACCCGTATGTGCTCCAACACAGATGCGCATTAAAGCACACGGAATCAAACACAATTCACATCATTCTGACTCACATCACAGAGTCAAAGAAAACCCTGTTGAAAAAAACTGCATATGCTGGTTTCGATAGGTTTTGAAGGATGGTAGCTGGTTTGTGCTGGGTCAGGACCAACTTCAAAACCCACCGAACCATCATATGCTGTTTTTCATCAGAAACTCCAGCTTGACATTAAATGTGTGTGGCACAGAGACAGATGTTAAACTACTCACTAAAACCTCATGATGACCCAGATTGAACAGAGATGAAGTTTAAGTTTCATCTGGTGTTTGAGAACTTATAATGGTACAGACTGAGATCTCAAAGAACTGTTTTGCTCGAGGGATTGAGACACGAGGCTGTTTGACAGGAGGAGGTGCACAATTCTTTGTAACAACATTCCTCAATTCCAATCTGATGATAACGCACACATTCAAGAAGACTATACATGTCTAAATCTATAAGTTCACTTGCAGCACAAATGCAAAAGTTCTACTTCCAGTTCTACTTGAAGTACACTTTTAACTTTTGAGTAGTATTGAAATACACTTATATATGATATTAGTATACTTCAAAATATCCTTCAACTTAAGTATACTTAATAGAAATGCCCTGGAAGTGTAGTTATTTTTGTATATAGCAGGAGTGCCCTGTATAAGCATCACTCGGAAGTGCACTTTCAGCAGATGTGATACTGTTGAAATGTTTGTCTGACAGATGTTGTGAGACGGCTGTCGTTTCTTTTGAGCAGCTCAAGGTTGTAAATCACACTGCATATCAGATGCGACACAACTCCTAACCCCTGTTTCTACAGTCTGACTTGCTCATCGTATTATTTGCCTTGTTTTGTTTATGGTTTTTATGGATGTTGGCTCATCTCTATCAAGCGATAGATGTCTATTTGAATAAAATCATAGGTGTTTAATAGATAACTCGATGTCTTGATGTATTGATCAGAGCTTTGCTGAATAAATGAAGGTTTATCATCACCATCATCAGACGTCTGTGATTCCTCCTCTGGTGCAGCTTCGTCTGCGGTGGTTTCTGGAAATTGAGAACATCATCAGGTGATATACATCAAAGGTTCAAGAGAATAAACATATAATGTTATCATGAGGAAACCTGACACAATAATCCTGCACTTTTTCAGTTTTATTGCTTTGGCACAGAACAAGAGCAGTAAACTGTTTGACCACACCTTTCTTCTCTGGTAAAATGATTCAAACGTACCGGTGTTCTCTTCACCTTCAACTCCATCTTCTGCAGAAATACAACAGGAACACAATGAGCATTATAACCTCACAATGAACTAACCCATGACAACACACCAGAACTCCTGCTCCTGGCCTACAAGACCAACACCGGGTCCGCACCATCGTATCTCCACTCGCTAATGCAGATCTATGTTCCTGCCAGATCACTGCGGTCTGCAAAGGAACAACGACTAGTGGTACCATCCCAAAAAGGGAAAAAGTCACTCTCCCGTACCTTCTCTGGATCTGTTCCACATTGGTGGAATGATCTACCAGCTCCTACAAGATCAGCAGACTCGGTTGCCATCTTTAAAAAACGCCTAAAAACGCATCTCTTCCGTCAACACGTCGCTGATTGATTTTTCCTAATTCTCTTCCCTTTCCTTCTTTAATAAAAAAAAAAAGAAAACACTTACTAACCTCACTATTCTTAGCTTTGTATACTGTGCTAGGCTTTAATGGACTAGTTTGATGCACTTATGTATTTTGTTGTCTATGTTGTTATAATTGCTTCCAATGTTTCCTCATCTGTAAGTCGCTTTGGATAAAAGCGTCTGCTAAATGACTAAATGTAAATGTAAAATGTAGAACTGAATGTGTCGTTCTGAGGTCAAACGTTTAAAAACCCAATGTATGTTTCTTGTGATCAGAAGGCTTGTGAACAGTTTAACATCATCTTCTGGTCCATTATAAATCTGTCAGATCCGGTGAAGGAAACATGTTTTGCCTCTTCTTGGTTTGAACAACGTTGCTGATATGTTTCTCAAGTCTGAAGGTCTGTTAAGATATTTCACCTATCAAAAACACACAGTGTGACATCATCTTTCATTTGTTTTACTTAAACAGATGCGGTTTCGGTTTTAATGCAAATGTGGTGGTTTGGTGTTTAGTCCGTCAGTGTTGTTTAATCATTCGCCGGACATCCAGAGATCAGTTCAGGTTTCTTCACGCGTGTTGTAAAATGACGTGAACCTGTTACGTAACACGTCTCCTCTGAGTTCCGCCTGTTTTCCCTCCAGCTTGACATTAGCAGGTCAGATCTTTTATACACCAGATCATGTTGGCGCAGTGAACGCTTGTCAGATTTACAGACACAAAAGAGGTCTGAATCTGAGAGAGAGAGACACACACAGAGTGTCACATTCACCCTGTCTCACTCACACCAGGACAAGAGAGAGAGAGAGAGAGAGAGACACCTCAACTCCTCAGGGTCCATCAAACTCTCTTTGGTAACTAGGTGTTGTCTATGTAGGGTGCGGTCTACAGCTGGGACTAGATTGAGTTTCTGCTACTGTCCTTCAATTCTTTCTCAAAACAGAACTCAATGATGAATATTTACATTCTGTCTGATATTAAACCAAACGTGTGACATACACACACACACACACACAATATTCAAATGATCTTCTCTCATCATTAGTATATCATGATAAATGATCTTCTGTAAATGAAAAAGATTTAGAGAAGAACATAATGTACAACTGGGGATAGATGCTGTGAGCTCAGCCTTCAACATGATCTCAAACTCGTAAGAATCTGGAGTTGAACACTTATGATGAACATATACAGCCATACATGAATGTGATCTTATAGCTGAAATAAATTAATTCGACGAGAGAGAGAGAGAGAGAGAGAGAGAGAGAGAGAGAGATCCATTAAACATGTTCTTCAGTCTACGACTGATGTCCAAACCGATGCTTTAAAGAGGATTGTGTTCAGGTCTTTCTTTGTTTTCTTCTAGTGTGTGTTCTTACCTTGCATCGTCACTCCAGTGACCATTAAACTTCCCAAGATGAAAATCCAGCAGAATGACATCATTGTGGCTTGAATGAAAGTGAGTTGAATAAGTTCTCAAAAGAAAATGCTTTACAGTGATAATGACGTTCGCGGATTTAAATGAGCTGTGCGCGCACTCTGCATGTGCAACTTTCACGCAATCTTTTGTTGTAAACTTCAGTGGGCGTGTCAGCCCTCCGGTGTCCCGCCCACCCGCGAGTGGGAGTGGGATCAAATTGCCTTTCAGTGGATGCGCGAGAGTATTTGTAACTTCTCGTGAGATGAAATAAGGTCTCGTCTCGTGGATATGGAATGAACGTTCTTAAACGTAAATCTCTTTTCTTGATTATTGGTTTAAGAAAGGCTTCATTCTTGTAGGTCAGTTATTTCATTCAAATGGTTTCCTTTTCACCTTTGATGAAGTTTGGGTTTTTCACCCAAAGGATCATTTATGGCAGTTTTTGATGCTACTTTATATCTTTAAACACTAACCGCGGTCATGTTATAAACCGCCTGTACTGTAGGTGAGATCGGTCTGTGTGAGAACTTTATATCAAACAAACATTATATCATTCGGCCTTTGTTCAGTCATTTTGGAACCGGTTCACAGATTGTATTGTAAGGAAAAAGGTTTGGCTACTTAAATCACAAACAAAATCAAGGAAGTATCCTTTCAATGTATTCATCACAAGACATTTCCTTATTAAGTTTAAATATGATATAGATACGAATTGCACTTTTTGTAATATTGCTTAGAAACTGTGGTTCGTTTATGCTGAATCTGCCCATTTGTGAATCCTTTTGTGGAAAATGTTTGTGATTTTATTATTATAGAGATTTTGTTTTATTTTGGAAACACATACTTTTTGGTGTTTTGCTGAATCAAAAAATGTCCCATACTAGCAAATTCATTTAAATCACGTATTAATTTGATCCCTTTGTTAGCAAAGTTTCCCTTTTAAAACCCTGTTTTAAATCCATTTAAAAAGTAATGAAACTTAATGTTGATTTAATTCGATTTTCTTTTAAACAAAAGGCACTGAAAACTAAAAAAATCATGTTTTTGTGAACTCCCCCTAGAGTTTGTTTATGTCTATATTTTGGGAATCAATAAAAAGCTTCTCCATCTCATTAACATAACCGTAAGTGCATTCATCCATTATTTCTGCCTTTCCTATAGTGAACGAGTCAGGCATACATGACATGATCCAAAGACCCGTGATTCAAACCCTATTGAATTCCCTCCCTAGACACCATTGATGGGCATCATGCGCGCGTCCGGATCTCTGACTCGGTAGGCGGCTCGCTGGGGTTTAAGACACCGCCTGTGTTTGGATTCGTGCCCATCTGATCAGTAATGGGAAATTCCCTCTTAAAGCTTTCGTGAGGTAACGTTACACAGTGACGCCGAGACACCGAGCGGGTAAACCAAACCCAGTCAATGTCCTTCAACGGTTATTAGACATTGATTGTTTAGTGACTTCGCTTTCTTTATCTTTACACACTAAACCAATTCAATGATGTTTATTTGAAGAAAACACATTCTAACCACACGAGGTGATACTATAGCTACTATCTGTAGTATCCTTTAGTATCCAGAGCGTGTAGGAATTATACTTCAGCAGGATCAATGATTTCGTGTTATTGTCCAATTCATGTTTTAAACCAAACTGTAAGATCGACACGTGCACTTTGGGGTGATTCCATTCACTCGTCTTATATTCTCATATTCGTGACACGCAGCAGACAAAGGTGACCTGCTTCTGTAAAGAAACTACATCCAAATAAGCATTTATGAATGAATACGTGAAGTGACACGTAGAGTTGTGTAGCAGCTGTTCTTTTCATCGACGACTGGGTGGTCTCCCCTCCACGCGCGCCTTCATTGCACAAACCCATCTGATGAAGTTGAGATGAAGCAACCTGTTCCACACCAGATCGCCTCCGGGAACTAAAGCTCCACGCGTGTCTTCGACGGGGATGTATGGCGATCATTGACGTGGAGCGCGAGGGCATGAGATGTGGAAGATCTGGGCGCTCGTGAGGAGATCTGAGCTCCGCTGCTGACATGCACTCTCTCATATCGCCGGTCACTAAAGCGATCCTCGTAGCTCTTTTCATTTTTGCCATTTTGCTCATCCTCTATGTGATCCTGTGGTATATATGCAGAGACGTGGACTGTGATCACGGCATCTGATGATGTTGGAGACTGAAGCTGTGGATCAGATGGAGATGTCAGGGTGACCCCGGTAAGACGCGATATCTCTCCATACTGATGCTCACCATCCACATTCCTCGTGGCTTTAAAATCAAGCTTCATTCGGTCCGTTTCACGAGCATCACACTCGTTCTAATGATCTATCGATGTGTCGCTGTGAATGGCAGCACATCAATGCGTCTTTATCGTGTCGATTACGAGTGAAGATGCGAGACTTGACGAATGAAACACATTTGAGTGGAAACGGTGCAGCTGATCTCCTCAACATCACCAGCGCGTAAAGATGATGCAAACACACATTTACATTTGAAGTGAAAATGTTTTTTATCATTATCGACGAGCTTTACGGCAACGTAAAAAAAACAACTTAACTTAACGAGTGCCATACACGAGTCTGTGTTTGCCATCGGTCCGTTCACGCGCAATGATCAGAAGGTTATCGTGCATTAACACCATGATGCTATTTTACATATATAATGCATGATGCATTGTTTACATCAATAGTTCACAGCACATTCTTTGACGTTGTTTCGTGTGACATTCAAGGGTTTGATATGTCTACTTCATAGCACTAGAACATATCCTTGCATTTAGGTCTAACAGTTTTATGGTTTTGCTTTTCTACGAGTATCACATTGGATGAACGTCCTTCTCTTCTCTTTGAGGGACACTGCAGCTTTGCGGCTATATTTATTGCAGTCTTTAAACTTTAAAGCTTTATATTCATGCAGCTCTGAGACTTGAAGAAGGCAGCGTAGTGTCCAGATCTGGTGTCCAGATTTCATATGAATCATATGCTTAATTTCTACACTTCTGCTGTTTTAATCTGGGGCAAAACATATTTTGTGTAGAGGGTAAATGAAGCTTATCTAGTTCATGTTCCCTTTATGCTCACAGGCACACATTATTGGTTAAAATGGCCATTATGGGTTTGTGAAGGAGAAGCCAAGGGCAGATGCAAATATGCCCACACTGCAGCAGCAGCAGCGGCGGAGGCGCGCGAGCAGCACACTGTTGAACTCATCTCATCTCCACACACATCTGAGGATAAGCATCAATTATCACATTCACTAGTGCATTTACACCCACCGCTTTCCTGAAGAGACATTCATCTAACGGCAATTTTTTCATGTAAATGTCAAATCTTTTCAGTAATATTTTCTGCGCAAACGTGAATTGAGATCAAATGAATAACAGCCGAACGAATAAAGGAATGTTGGTTGCTGTGCTGATTTGAACTGTGTGAGCTGGAGGGGACCAGATGGAGACGTTCCACACTGAAAAACATCAAATACAACATCAGATATGATACACTGCTGGCCGTCCACAGGTTTTAATGGTCTGTCCTTCACATAAGACATTAGTAGATGACGTCTGATTTATGGACCTCAGGCCACTCGTATATCAGCTCATCTCAGGATTCAGGATAATCGAAGACCCTGTGATGCTTGATATTAATAACCGGGGCTAGTTGTCACACTTTTGTATAGAGTCAGTATTTCTCGGGTTGTGTTTGAGTGTGGAAACAAACCTTAAAATGACTGAACACATGTCATCAGTAAAGCTCAGAATAAAACATTTGGACACACACTCAGTGGGGTAAATTGTCACAACAAGAGTTCTTCGTTAAACATGGTGAAGGTTTTACAAGCAAACTTGCACAGCGCGTTATTATGAAACAATACAAAACGCATGAAAAATAGACCTGTTTTAGCTCCACTGGGAATCTATTCCACTCATGTGTTCCTCTAAAAGCAAGAGATAATTGACCAAAGGTACAGTAGTTCTTCTTAATGCCACATTACAATCACCACTAATACCGGCACGTTGATATCTTCCTGTTATCTGTTATATGTAATCCTTAAAACCAGGTGGAGCAAAACCGTTTAAGATCTTTAAAATAAGTACCGAATCAGGAAATTGAATCAAATGTTCACTCAAAATAGAAAACTTATGCTAATATGTTAATATGCTACAATGATGAAAAGCGTTTGTTTGAACTGGTTTAAGAAAAGAGCTACATTGAGTCCAGGTAGTCATGCAGTATGTGATATGGGGAATAATCTTTGAATTCATTAATAGAACTGCTGCTTCGTTAGTCAAACAATTTCTTATAAATCTAAAATTCACTCAATTAAATTTCGCTATATTTACTTCAAATGTTTCTCTAAAAGAAAGTTGTTTGTTTAAAACAAACATTTGCCTAAAAACATCTGACTTTTTACAGCTCTTTGAGATCATGACTTTTGTGGTGACGACCTGCCCCGGACTAGTTACTAAATACATATTAAATAGTGAAATAAGATTACTGTACAAATGACTCTCTCTGAAAAGGATAGACATGATACGCATCTTTAAATTCATTCAAATAAATCATATAAAACTACATAAAGAGCTGTAATTAGAGCAATCCCTTTACTTTCTCAAAGGAAAAGTAATTAAATTACCGTAACTAAATACATATTAACCAGTTACACCCCACACTGCCCCAGACTGTTCCATATTAAAACCCCCAGAGAAAACGTATTATACATTAGATGTGTGTGTTATTAAATGAGAAGTGAAGTCAGCATCAGTCAAACGTCTCTGCGGTTCACCAGCACAATAACTTCATGTCTGCTCTGGATTGACAGAAGAGAGATTGTGTTTGCTCGGGTGGGGGAGGCGGCATCAAAGATAAGAAACTCCAGGAAAATGTAATGAAGTGGCAATAGAAAGTGGGCCAGGCACCTTCTCAGGGGAGAAATCTAAAGCAGTCCATGTTTCTGCTAATGCAAAAACCACCAAACGCTCACTTTCAGCTGTCAGGTGAATTCTTCCACACAAGCTGCTGCGCGACACACCTGATATAATGACATGAGACACGGAAACGGCAAAGAAAAGCTTTATAAATAGAAGAAGTCAGTCGAGCGTTATGTAAAGTTGCAGTTTTAACTGCGTGTTTGCGGATGTGAATGGAGATCTGAATCAGATGAGACGTTTCTGTCTCTGGGGTCTTGCATGCGCTTATATCACGCACAGGAGCTGTTGTGTCCCACAGACAAGTTCACTTCATTATTTACTTTTGCCACAATTTTGCTTTTGTATTCAGTCCATTTATTATAATCTGATCTGAGTCTACAAGAATGATTTGTGTGATGGTAAACTGAGTGGACGATATAAGGTTCCCAGCATGCTTTGCACAGGACTATAGAGAAAGTAAATGTAAAAGAAATAACGTGTTTGTTCATTCGTGTTTATGCAAGATGAAAAAAAGGAAGAGGCTTATTCATGTTTAATATCCTGTTGTTTTGTTTGTTCACAACAGAACTAGAGAGTATGAAATATTCATATTAAACATGTTTTTGCTTATTCATGTCTTATATTCTTGTAACAAATGAGTTTGTGTTTCTTGTTGTTGATCACCGGTAGAACATTAGTTTGAGAACAGCGCACTAAAACAGAAAATGATTTTAGATGTTGTTTTGATCAGAAGGCAATAGCATACATCACCAGCACTTGCTTACACAACATAACAAACACGTATTTTCCATCTCTAGTTTCTATATCAACAAAGAAGAGAAAACTGTCATCATGTCATGTGATGAAGTCTTGATAAGACAACAAGTAACAGCAAGATGCTCTTATTCAATTTGACTTCAAACTAATTCATGTCATTCATTCAGTTGTGTTGAAGCTGAAGGAGGAGGAGGATGAGATGGACACACGGCCCGCGGCACAAAACTCACAGCAGCAGAGAGACTTCAGGAGAGGACAAGGTGACTCAACACCTTCTGTGAATGTAAATCAGATCTTAACCTCACACACACCACACATCATCTCGTGTGTTCTCAGAATAATCTTCACCGTATAATGTAAGAATAAAGGACACATGACAACACATTGTTGATAGTATTCTAGTACTTCAGTGATTAAGTAGTGACAAGGTCAAAGTCAAATGTGTTGTTTCTGTCATGATTATGTTTCTGTGTAAGAGACAGATGTGTTTAACTGCTGGGACACGTGTGTAGCGGTCATCACATATACTGTCATGAATGACTCTGGTTGTTCCAAACGGTTGAACACAAAGAGAGATATTTTGCAACAGTTCTGAAGCACCATTAACTGCCATAGTACATTTATAGTCAAGTTTTGGTTCTGTTGAACACAAGAGAAGAGATTTTTAGGAATGTAGGAAAACAAACAGTTCTGGGACACCTTTGACCAGCATTTAAATATTTCCTAATATGGCAGTCTTTCATGTTATAGTCATTACATGTAATCTATTGGTCGGACACGTATGTCCATCTTTTTTCTGTGTCGCTCACAACGACTTTCATTACACAGACTGCATGTGTATTAACATTTATATATTTATATACTGATATCAAAAGAAGTCGTACATATTTTAGGATGTGGCTGACATCTTTAGGCTAATCTGTTTCAAGAGGTGGCAAAACAACCATAAATGGCTCCTCTAACCCCGCCCCTAAACCTGACGTCACAATGGAAAAGTCAAAACAAACCAATGAGATCCAAGGAAATAGGATTTCGCGCGAATGAGCCATCAATGAATTCCCATCAGATTGCGTTTATATATATTTATACACATGAAAGATACCGCGTATTAAAATACATTAGTCTGAAAGTCGTGCTGACTGATATGAAAAAAGGGGGAAATTCGTTTCCACAAACGCGAACTAATAGTTAAAATTGGTGATTATATCACACATTGACACTGTTGGTTTCTAACATCATTCCAAAATATCTCTCTTCATGGTCAACCAAACAAAGACATTTATTATACATGTCTGGAAGAAGAGTAATTCATGACAGAGTGTCCCTTTAACACATATATTACATGACACAAAACGGTATTACATGAAATGATTAAATGATTTTTAAAAGAATATTTCTGATTTGTGTCTATAATATGTGCTCCTGACCAATCACAATATAAACGTACAACAGCTTTTTTTGTAAAGTAATATTTAAATAATTGCGTCTACACAGAAAATGACTTTAAACAAGTTACCCTGAGAAATACTGTGACAACGTGCCCCGGTGTGCTGTGGATAGAGATGTAGCGGAACTGAAAGTGTCAGTCACGTGTCACATGGGTCTCTTTACACACGCGTGCGCGTGCGCGGAGCTCTACAGTAAACATGTGGATCGTGTCACGCGTGATTCCCGTCCTGAAGCTTTATATTATCGGTCTGAAGGTTTTACTCTATCAGTTGTGGAACACGCGTTTCGTTTTGCCAGGTTTGTGACGTCATCTCACGCACGCCAAAACACTTCCGTTTCACATTAGCGGTGTGAGTTTGTAACGCCTGTGACGTCACTTTACTATGGTCTGCGTTACACTGTATCATCTTCAGAGTCAGTATGAAATCTATGTCGTCTTTTCTTCTTTGTACTTGACAGTGTTGGCCAATCAGAATGGCCGGGTTGCTATAGTGACGGGTGGTGCCAGAGGACTGGGCTTTGAGACGGCGAGACAGCTGGTGAATCTGGGCATGTCTGTCATTATAGGTAGAGTTCCGCTCTCGTGAATGACAAATCATGTCCGTGTGACGTCATCATCACAGTGTTTTATAACTGTCCTCCTGTGACAGTGTGTGTGTGTGTGTGTGTGTAAGGTTTTGTCATTCATGTCAGTCAGAGCACTGCAGATGGAGAACACACACAGATCAGGACAGACGTCTAGAACAGAGGAAGACTCCATGTAAAGCAGATTTGGGTTTATGGTCGTATGTAGGGATGCACGATGAATTATCAGCCATACCGATATATTATAGCCGCTAAATCATAAATTATTTCCTCTGGTTAAAGCTTCACGCTGCTCACAGTTCTAATCCAGCACACTTCTGTCTTTCTGTCAATCGTTCACTTACTGATATTAGCAAAACATTGTTGATGTAGATTCAGTGTGTAGATATTTATGAATGTGTGAATTATAGGAACAAAAGGACATCAGAATGCTGTCTGTCTTGAGATCTGTTAGAACATTTTAGATAAAGAATTATTGCTGCATTTTCATGACTCCCAGTGTGTGTGTGTTCATGTTGTTTGTGTGTGTTGGACCTGTTCCTCCAGACAGCTGATGAATGATGTCATAGATACATTAGCCAATCAAGGTGTTCTTTCATTCCTTTCAGCCGCACGTAATGAAGAGGAAGCTCTGTCTGCTGTGAAGAAGATCTGTGAGGAGAACTCTGAAGCTCAGGGTGAGTCAACACATCTTGTTGATGATATACCGTACACAGATTGATATAAAGCAGCTTTACCGTCAGAAACATGTCAAGCTTTGATGATGAAGACTCACACTGCAGTTTGTGTCAGTTGTCAGGTTGTGTAGCAGCACAAGACACGCTTGTCACGGCTGTTAAAGGAGGGGTGGCTGATTTGCAAACTTTAGCCTGCTAGCAATGAAATTATAATCCCACCCTCTATGTGATTCGCCATCCAAAGCCACACCTCCTCCAAACACATGAAGGTATTTTGTAATCCACGTAACGAATTACAAACTAAATCCATTAAATTCTTCTGGAAGCAGGAAACTTTAGTTTTTTATAAAGTTTGATTGTTGCTGATTGTCCGCCATTCTCCGTTCATTGACACGCGAGCGAGCGTGCGCTGCGGCGCTGATGATGTATGATGTCTGCGTGAACAGCGTGTGCAGTGCTATGTTAAATACGTTGGCTGAAAATGTACACATGACCAGTCACAGCGTTCAGCCAGAATGTTTGATTGGGAGAATGTTTTTTGGTCCCACGCCTTTCACAGATGATGTATAATTATACAAATATTATTTGACGACTTTACTTCTTGATTGCATTCAGGATGTAAAGAGATTTGTGTATGCGTGTGTGTGCGATATTGAGTGACATTACATATCAGTGTTGTGTTACTGTCAGGTGTTCTGACGCAATATTGTGAGTTTAATCATGAGAAGATCATGTGTTCATCATACAGATGTTCAGGTCACAAGAATCTCAAGCTGAATCTACAGCAGTCATGATGAGACGTGCAGAGCAGCTCCTTATAGTTCAGCATCTTAATAAAGTTTTTTGCTCATTGTATTTAAATTCATGTCTTATTTGTCAAATCATAAACTTTTGTTGATCACAGAGCTTCTTTTTCATGATAGTCCTCGTCACCTTGTGTTGACACAACGCAGATTCTTGTGTCTTATTTTCTATTCATGAAGCAGCTTTAAGGGATTTTTGTTTTCTAACATAAAAGACATTTTTGTGACATTTGACTGTAATCTGACTGTATTGACGTGTGAATAGAAGATTTGTTTGGTGTGTGATTTACAGGTGGATAAAGAGACTTGAGATTGTGAGATGTAGTCTGAACATTGTGATGTGAGGACAGAAGTCAGACAGGTTAAAACAGGTGGATATTTCCCAGCATGCCTCCTGCGGTTTAGGAGAAAGAACGCTTCTGTGTGAAGGTCACACTGCAGTGAATGTGTGTGTCCGTGTTTAAATCGCATGCGGTGTGAGTCACGCGTGACCGTGTCATTTCTGCTGCGGTCCTGTGAGACGCTGGTGCCGTGAGCTCTGTGTGTGGACATTAACATAAGGATTTCTTTAAAACAACCACACTTTAGAGATATAAACACATCAATATTCAAATAAATAATATGAAAAGACAGTGTGTAAATGTGATGATTGTAGGTGTTAGTTAGTGTGCACTAGTAAGGGAGCCGTTGTCATTCTTCAGACTGACGTTCTTTGTTCTCTGTACCTATTTATTTCACTTTCTCCCTGCAGCATCTCTCTGGCTCTGATAGTAAACGTGTAAATGAGGTTAAGTCCCCCCCGCAGGCCTGAAACAGCATTCTCTCTCTCTCTCTCTCTCTCTCTCTCTCTCTCTCTCTCTCTCTCTCTCTCTCTCTCTCTCTCTCTCTCTCTCTCTCTCTCTCTCTCTCTCTCTCTCTCTCTCTCTCTCTCTCTCTCTCTCTCTCTCTCTCTCTCTCTCTCTCTCTCTCTCTCTCTCTCTCTCTCTCTCTCTCTCTCTCTCTCTCTCTCTCTCTCTCTCTCTCTCTCTCTCTCTCTCTCTCTCTCTCTCTCTCTCTCTCTCTCTCTCTCTCTCTCTCTCTCTCTCTCTCTCTCTCTCTCTCTCTCTCTCTCTCTCTCTCTCTCTCTCTCTCTCTCTCTCTCTCTCTCTCTCTCTCTCTCTCTCTCTCTCTCTCTCTCTCTCTCTCTCTCTCTCTCTCTCTCTCTCTCTCTCTCTCTCTCTCTCTCTCTCTCTCTCTCTCTCTCTCTCTCTCTCTCTCTCTCTCTCTCTCTCTCTCTCTCTCTCTCTCTCTCTCTCTCTCTCTCTTCTCTCTCTCTCTCTCTCTCTCTCTCTCTCTCTCTCTCTCTCTCTCTCTCTCTCTCTCTCTCTCTCTCTCTCTCTCTCTCTCTCTCTCTTCTCTCTCTCTCTCTCTCTCTCTCTCTCTCTCTCTCTCTCTCTCTCTCTCTCTCTCTCTCTCTCTCTCTCTCTCTCTCTCTCTCTCTCTCTCTCTCTCTCTCTCTCTCTCTCTCTCTCTCTCTCTCTCTCTCTCTCTCTCTCTCTCTCTCTCTCTCTCTCTCTCTCTCTCTCTCTCTCTCTCTCTCTCTCTCTCTCTCTCTCTCTCTCTCTCTCTCTCTCTCTCTCTCTCTCTCTCTCTCTCTCTCTCTCTCTCTCTCTCTCTCTCTCTCTCTCTCTCTCTCTCTCTCTCTCTCTCTCTCTCTCTCTCTCTCTCTCTCTCTCTCTCTCTCTCTCTCTCTCTCTCTCTCTCTCTCTCTCTCTCTCTCTCTCTCTCTCTCTCTCTCTCTCTCTCTCTCTCTCTCTCTCTCTCTCTCTCTCTCTCTCTCTCTCTCTCTCTCTCTCTCTCTCTCTCTCTCTCTCTCTCTCTCTCTCTCTCTCTCTGTCAAATGTGTGAGTCTGTCTTCAGTGGAACAGAAAAGAAGATATTTAGAGAGATGTTGTGGTTCTGCTGCATGATGATGATGATGATGATATGAGTCACACACACACGCTTCCGGCTACACAAGCTCTATTTCATGCATTGTTGGGTTGTGAATGTGTCCGAGGGCATTGGATAATGCAGCACAAGCATGCGTCACATTCTCAGCGTGCTGCGGCTAGACAGCAGTATTATAGCAATCTATAATCCAGTCTATTTACACATACATATATATGCATTTTTCCCTATTTTTGTATTAATTTAAGTCTTAATGTGGTTATTTATTGTGTGTTTGCTCTATAAAAATCAACTTGAATAGATTTTTTCACATTAATGGAGATGTTTGTATGTGTGTTTGTGTTTTAACAGTGGACTTTGAGTTTTTGGACGTGTCATCTTTGCGGTCAGTGAGAGAGTTTGTCCGGAGGTTTAAAGATCGAGGTCGTCCGCTGCATGTTCTCATCAATAATGGTACTGTCATCATAACATCACATGTGTGTGAAAACTCTCTGTCCTCGTATATGGACATGAAACTAAACAATAA
>CM074084.1:337500-340000 GCA_037178815.1 Barbatula barbatula | reverse complement strand
GTGTAAACTCTAAAGAATTCAAGCACACTGAGATGAGAAAAGTTCATTTGGTTTGATTTTGGGATGAATGTGATGTGATTCGTTTAAACCTGAAAAAGATTCGACTGAATGATGTCCTGCAGTCTGTATGAAATTGAATTCCTTGAATGCCAGCTGTGATGTTATGATGCATTTGTGAAAATACTGGAAATATTCGACCAAAGTTAACAATACAACATAAACAAAATGTCCTTTAAGCTATAACCTGTATGGGAAGTATGCATTATGAAGTTTATGTGATATTCTTTCTAAGCCTCTGATCACACGCAATAACTGCTCAACATAGCAACACCTGTTTTTTTATCAAAAAAGCCTCAATATCCTTTAAGAAGGTTCCATATAAAAACATTTGCAATAATAAAAGCGGTCATGTTTCTTTCATACAAGAGTCCTTGTTGTCGTCGTGTTGTGTTATATTTGTGACAACACTCAGATGAAGAAGAGCCTTTCTTAATATTCTCGATCTGTGAATCTGTTCATCACGTTTACAGAAACATCTCAGAATATACTGATGTGAACAACTCACATGTACACGGACGGACTGAAGTTATAATAGAACACAAAGGCACGTGTCTTAAGAGTTTCTCGTTCAACACAATGAAAGTGAATGATGTCGAGGCCTCTTGTGTGTGTGATGATCCTGAGGCGTCAGCGCTTCATCTGTCTGTCTCTCCGTCTGTCTGTCTGATGCTAGGGGCTGTGTTTGTATCTGTCTAATGTTATTTATGTCTCTTGTGTTGTGTTTTTCTCTTATACAAACAGAGAAAGAAGGTGGAAGGTGTTTTGTGTCTGTGATGATAAATCCTTCTGGTTCTGACTTCAACTTTTAATACACAAAAAGGCAGTGGAGTAGAAGATTTATCCTTTATAATGCAGTGAAGTAAAAAAATGATTGAAAACGTACTTAAGTCAAAATAATTTTCAATCACATTCAAACTAACAGACAGCTGCATTGAAACTTCTCTCATCATCCAGCCCAAAGTCACAAGCTTTATCATCTGATTTAACTTTTCATTCAGCCTGGTGTCATTCTGCTCAAGACTTCATCTCCATCAAATTCTGTATGAATCACACCTCTCACAGGCCTTCAAACATCTGCTGCTGTGTAAGACAAACATATATATATATATATTAATTTATATCAAATCTAATGTTTGTGTTTAGTGTAACAGCAGAACAACTACAACAGACAAAAAGGTTCAGAACAGAAATGTTGTTTTCAGAGAGACTTAAATAGCAGAAGTACATGTTGAACATAAAACACAACGCACGCTTGTCAAAGATTCAACATTTTAGCACACATGTGCACATCTCCAAACATGATGACATGATGTCTGAGGATCCATCAGACACAAAAACTATTCAATAGCACAGCTTTGTCATATCATTTACGTTTTTCCTATTTTTGTCTATTAGAAACGTCTGATTTTAGTCCAGTGTGGTGTTTTGGTCTTCTTTATGACTGTTTGTCTATGAATTAAAATCATTACATTCTTTTACATCATGACATTATACTGCATGACTCACCTGTAAAATCACATGAACATAAATGCATGAAACTATACATAATTATGCTTTTGGAATAATATAAGAGAAGAAAGAGGAAGACTGTTGGGTTTTTAAAGTTCAGGGTAAAGCGTGTTAGTTTACTGCAGTGCTGCTGTGGTAAAAGTAAATCTATCTGAGATCTGTTGATGTATTCAAGAACTTCTCACACTAAATAAATAAAACTCCTCACCTAACCCTAGACACACACACACACACACACACACACACACACACATCTCTCTCTCTCTCACCCACACTGGTCAGAGCCGCTGACATTTTGAATCATTCATACACACGCAGACACATGTATAATAAATGCTGAATATTCTGTTGCAGAAAGGAAATAATCAATCATTGATATCAATGTAAAGCTATTATATATTCCCACCCTGCATGAGGAGAATGTCACAGCTCGTTGAATTTCTTGGTTTTAACTGGAATTCTCACTTTGAGTTAAACCGCGTCACTGATGTTTCTCCCAAAATCCCTCAAAACAAATCGAACACGAGTCATCTGTTGACGCTAAATGAAGATCTGTACAAATGAATGTGGAGAACGTCTGGTTTGTAGTTCATATTACAATCTCAAATATTTCAATGTTTACTTTGAGAATCTGAAGTATAAATCTGAGCAGTTTGAGACATGGATGACATCTCTTCCTTTAACTGTTGGGGAGACACACATCATTTTAATCTCATGGTCATAAGAGAGAAACAACACTTTCAAACAGAAGTAAACAGTACTTCATGATTTAGTTATTAAGAATATTTCAAAGTACAAGCAGTAGTTACAACACACTATTTGTAAGTGTACTTATTCCATGCTACTGGGCTGATTTGACTTTATAAAAGTGTGTTTGGAAACAAACTTTAAGTTAAACAGTAGTACACAAGAGAACTGAGAAGTACATAAA
>CM074084.1:295000-332500 GCA_037178815.1 Barbatula barbatula | reverse complement strand
TTTCTCAACTTTAAAATTCAAGCAATAAACACTGTAATCTATTGTGTGTCATGTGGATGAACCGATCGGTCTTTAACATCCACTGCAACAGCACCAACGATAACACCTCCAGTCTTTCACCCTGTTCATCCAACATTACTTCAGACTTCATCTTCTCCAGACGAGTCCTTGCAAACCATTCAATTTTAACACGTTATAAAATAATAAGAATTCAAAATGTACTTCAAGTAATCTGTCAAAGTAATGAAATGTGTGTGTGGGGGAGATTCATTTATGATGGGGGGACTTTCTTCTAAAGTCTTTTAGTATTTTGGGGTGATTGTGGATGTGTTTGGGTGACGGGTTTTCTATCGTCTGGAGCGGCTGTCAGCATGTCGTCGTGGACCTCTGCTAGAAGACCGACTGGAACTGCGACTGCTGCTGCTCTGGCCGTGACTGTATTTCCTGCAGCGGTCGGGACTCGCTCGCTCACGCCTCCCGTGATCACGTCGAGTTCGACTGCCACTCCTCCGGCTGCGTCTCTGTGCGCTTCTGCTGCGACTGCGGCGACTCCTGCGAGCGCGGCGATCCCGGCTCTGCCCCCCGCCGCTGCGCCGCGAGCGTCCGCATCTGTCACTTTCCACCTCTTTGCTCCTCCTCTCTCTCTGTGGCCCGTCCCGCTCCTCACTTGTCACCTTCTTCTCTTGCATCTTTGGTTTGCTGTCCTGGTTTTCTGTCTTAACCAGAGACACAGGCTTCATCTCACCGTTCACTGGCGCGTCACACACATGCAGATCGGCGAGGACATGAGGGCTGTCGTGGTTCTGAGTCTTGGTGCTTTTCTTCAGCAGGTTTTCCAGCAGCCGGTCACGCAGCTCGCGTTCTTTCCGCTGCAGCTGAAGCGCACGTGCCTTCTCGCTCTCCACACGCCGCAGCTCCTCCTCCTGCAGCCGTCTGCGCTCCTCCAGCTGCTGCAGACGCTTGAGCTCCGCCCTCTTCTGCTCCACCTGCTGCTGTCTGAGAGCCTGCAGAGACACAAACACACATCAGACGCTCGTGATGTCACGCTGTTTAAACCTCACATTTCATAAAGAGAGAGATTTGCCAACCTTTGCTCTGCTCAGTAACTCGGCGACGAGGCGGATGGACTGCAGGTTTCTCTGCGCCAGCAGCAGTTTTCTCTCTTCCGTGGCGATCTTCAGGTGAAGCTTCTTCTGTTCTTCCTCCTGCTGTTTCTTCATCTTCTTCTGGCTTTTCTTCTCTTCTCTCTCTTTCAGCTTCTGCTCGCGTCTGCGCAGTTTCTCCTCTCGTTTCCTCTCCTTCTCCTCTTCCTCACGCTCGCGCTGTTTTCTGAAACATTCACAGACGATCATCAGATCACATGCGCTGTAAGGCTGACACACAAGGTCTGTGGTAGGTGATGATCACAACAACAGCATTACACTTCAATCACTTACAACTGCGCAACTCAGTTTTCATTATGTTGTCCTTAAATAAACACAGGTGAATATTGCCATCATGTATTGTTATAATGGTGCTCTGGGACCGTTTCAGAAAGGAGGTTTTGAGTATATTAACCCTGAAATGTGTTTTCTGTTTCAGAATGTGAGGTTTGTCAAACACAGAGAAAGCGGGGTAACTCAAGCCTGTTTCTAAAAGAGAGGTCACTTATACTGAGAGTCAGTAACCATAGTAACTTAATCTGTGAATTTAACTCGGTCAGGAGCAGCTTTTCTTTGGGAAACACAGAGTTTCGTTCACGTCTCCTCCCCTTTAAAGCACAAGCGGTGTAACTCATTCATTCATTCAATATCTCAGTGACTAATATCCCATAAGTGCTTTTATGGAAGATTCAGTACTTGAAGAGGCTGCATTCATTCATAGGGATGTGCTTTGATTTCAGGAGAGTAATTTATGACCCAAGTGGAATTTTCCCTGTGCATTTTTATTCAAACTGTACCATTTTTCTTTACAGTGAATTAGATATCAAAATATATATCATCCATCCTCATATCAATAACATCAGCCATCGTGCGTGTATTACATCAGAGCAGGCTCTTCTTCTTACATGTTCTTACAAATGGTAGTTTTCTATGGAGGATGTGAAATGACTGTAAGTGTATAAATGACATGCACAAATATAGAAATAAATAAATACAGACAGAAATGTAAGTGATAAACACTTAAAATGTGCAGCCATTCGACTCAAATCTGCTGCTAGGGTTCAAACCGATGATCATTCTGAAACTGACACGAGAGTCTAACGCCCTAGCAAGTGTCCTATACATCATTACTTCTCACACTCATCACTAGAGCACTGATGGGGTGTGAGAACATACTATTTTTTTAACATTTATATTTTCTTTCTGTTGTTTCATTCATTTACTGATTAATTTATTTGTACATTTACCTATATATTAATTTAAACCAGTCATTTTCAGCACATTAGTTAATCCACTGTATGCAGAGCGGAAAGTGCATCTCGCTCTCAAGTGCTTTCTGCCGCCATCTTGCTTTTTTGGTCCCGTTGCCATGGTGAATCGTCACATCGGAGCTCCATTGATTGGCTTGTCGTAGACCTGGTGCACACGCTTTACTCAATGTTAACCTACCCAGAGGTGATAGAACTCACTCAAATCAGATGTTCTCGGTGTAAATCAACTCAGACTTCACATTCTAACTCAGTGTTGGTTGAACCTCCTTATTGAAACGGCCCCAGGTTGAACTCATTGTCATTCTTCCCTGGAATTGAATCTATTGCTTCTTTAGTGTTGTACTGAAGAAACATCATCATCATCATCATCATCATCACCACATATCAAGATGAACGAATGCTTTGCCATCCCTCCCGTGTGTGTCTGTGTGTGTTAATACTTCTCTTCCTCCTTGCGTTTCTCCTCCTCCTCCTTCTCTTTGCGTTTGTGTTCCTCTCTCTGTCTCTCCAGCTCCTGAAGTTTCTCACGCTCCTGCTGACGTCTCTTCAATGACGCTTCACTCAGGTGTTTGCTGGTGTCAAAGGTCACCTGAGAACACATATCGGACAAAAAGCTGATCAACATTTCTACTGATCATCAAAACATCAACGACCCTCGACACACATGGCCAGAAATTCTATAAACAGGCTTCATTTACACAAGTATTTAATGATCATCTGTTTGTGATGAACTATAATGCGGTCGGTCGTACAGACTTTAGCTTCATAAAGACGCATTTGGAACGATCCGTTAATGAATAAAACCACAGTGCAGTGTGTGACCTTGTGCTCAGTGAATGAAATCATAATACAGCCTATACTCTCATTTCATTAAAAGCTCTTCATCTCATTACACACAATCCTCTTGTACCGCAGACGTTTCTTTAAATCATGTGCCTATAAAACCTCTCAAGACTAATTACAAAAAGTGTTCCAGTCCAAATGACTCTGAAAGCAATGAGTCGGTGAATATGTTTGATATACTCTGAATTTCCATGAACTTTACATCGTCATTATAGGCCGCAGTAAAATACAATTCTGTTAATCTGTTTTGCTTATCACGTGATGTATTAACACTGCAAATACATTTGATGTGACAAGAATCAATCTATAATGAAAATTGAGTCAATGATATTTAAAAATAGAGAGAGAATTCAAAAGAAAGTGAATTCAGGTTCCTTACGATGGCAAAAAGTCTCCGAATCAGTCTGGATTCACACTATATGAATGATTTAGACTATGTATGTTTCATGACAATATATAAGGTTTATAGAGTGGAAGAAGAGATTAATTTAAAGATTTGGCAAAACTCTATTTAAGCTTTTGTTCTGAGCTGGTTTGGATCTGTTGACAGTAGCCATAAAACAGGATGAAGCTGAGAATCAGGACATTGTTTTTAAAACACACACCTTAATATTGCAGGCGACAGCTTTCCCATCTTCCCCTTTAAACATCAGCTTCATTCCTCTCAAAGAGTCCATGGCTTTCACGAAACCCGTGTGATCCTGATACTGAACGTATCCTTCAAAGTTCAGGTGTCCTCCAAACGAGAAGGTGTTGAAGTTCTTCCCCGTCATCTCCTCACGGTACAGATCCAGCATGGGAATGTCTGCGTTCCGGATCTTGCCAAAGCGCTCAAAAACCACTTTCAAAACGGCTTCGGAGGGTCTGTCGGGAGAGATGTCTTTCTGGGCGAACCACTTGCACGGAAGCCCCTCCAGGTGAACGGTGTCGGGGCGTTCTCCGGGCACGGTCTCGTTCATGTCTTTAGCGTCTCTGAAGAACGAGTCCCAGTCATGGCGCGTGGGGAAATCCACTTTGTTCTCGGCCGCGCGCACCTTCAGGACGTCTGTGAATCCGCTCAGCTTGATGCTCTTTCCCTCCAGCCTGGCGAGGATCCTCTTCACCACGCTCCTGTTCTCCACCTCGCCTTCAAAACGGATGAAGTCCATGGTGCTCTTGGAGATGCGGAGCGAGGAGAACTGGTCCGGCTGCACCATGGATTTCAGTCGCTCCATCACCTCCCAGTTGGAGATGGACTTGCCCGGCATCTTGAGATGAGGGAGGGCCACGCTGAGGGTCATTTTAGCGATGGGCTTCAGGTAGAGGTTGTACGCGGGGCAGAGTTCAACGGCCTCGGCAGTGTCGCTGACTACAGACGTCATGACGGAGTTCAACACGACCAAGCGTTGTCACCCAAAGAAAACTGAAAGAAGAAAACAAAATGGCTATTCTGACATTACTGTTAAAATACAGTGAAGCTCGTCTCCCTTCCTACAGAGAACCAATGAAGAACCCCAGAGGAGGATACTAGTGCTCAGATGTTGCTCAGTTCTCAGTTGTGATTCATTCAAGTACATTTACATTTAGTCATTTAGCAGACGCTTTTCTCCAAAGCCACTTACAGATGAGGAAACATTGGAAGCAATTATAACAACATAGGCAACGAAATACATAAGTGCATCAAACTAGTCCATTAAAGCCTAGCACAGTATACAAAGCTAAGAATCACTCAAATTGCTGAGGTGAGAAATTAAAGAGAATCAAATGAGAGCACAATGAATGAAACACGTGAAGAGTCTGGAGATGATCGTAGAGGTCAAATCATCTGGATTGGAGTAAACGTGAAAAATTCCATTTTATCTCATTGAAGTTTATGAGAAAGAATTGAGATAAAGAGATCTCATCTGTAAACAATAAAAGCAGGCTGCATGCACACATTTGATAACTGACAAACACTTTTGATCATTAAACATGACAGAACTGTGATCCATAAAGATTCCTTTTCTTTCTTTGATTGAAACTGTGTTTTAAGTAAGAGATCATTTAGTGAAACACACACATCAGACATCTTTAAATAGGATCGCACACACGAGTTAAAGCTGATTGATCTGTTTAAATCGCCTCGTCTGGTGTAAACTCTTACAAACCTTTATAAATGTCACCACAATCAAGATGATGTTCTCATGGCTTAAATAAAGCTGAATGAGCCATAATGATAAATAACAACAACGGCACTGCAGTCACTGCAGTCAGCGCTCAAACACAACAGGCGAGGACGGTGCGCTTCCGCGTGCGTCACAGGAGCCGGAAGTGACGCAAGGACTGCGCAGACGGCCTTCGATGTCGTGTTCGTTTGCTGCCCTCTAGTGGAGAATGTGAAAATGCGACCGTAAAATCTGAAAATCAGTTTCCAGTTATTTAATCTTCATATTCATGTTGGACAAATATATGACTTCCGGTGTTAGTTTCTTCCGTCCAAAATAAACTGACACAAACACTTCTGCTCTCGCGCAGTATGTGCTACTTTCAAACACTTCACAACTCTTTATCAAGTTAAAATGTTCCTAAAAATGACAATATAAACATATTTACAGTACACTAGCTGTAAACATAGGAACCGTTCACCCTGATGACTGTTGGTTACTTAAGGAGGCACTAAAGCTCTTTCTGATTCTAAACATTATTCCCAAATATATCTTTGTGTTCAACCAAACAAAGACATTAATACGTGTTTAAACCAACTACAGGGACAGTCATTCATGACACAATTTACATTTTGTGTGGAGTGTCCCTTTAAGAGCACAGTATACATTAAGAGCCAGTTCACCCTTAAATAGATTTAATGTTTCCTACAGTACAGGATGTGTTCTTCATAAACATTAGGTCTGAGAACAGCTTTAAATCTGTCATGGTTAGTAAATAAACTGTATAGTTCTAAATGATGTGACATTTCCTACATTTGCGGGTCTTGATGTCTGACAATCGTTTGGTGTATTTTGGGGGAAATAAAATATATATTGTGGTCATCATCTGTATCATATGATTGAAGTTTATATTGTTTAGTGTGTTGAGAAAGCACATCTCCAGTCGTGCAGCAGGTTAGATTCGATTCCAAGGGAACACACACACTGATAAAAACATTTACCTTAAATAAACTCTAAGACACTTTTGATATGATTTAAAACACTGTATAGATACCACAAAAAAAATGTGACTCAAAAGACATTTTTACTGGGTTTTGGAATGTTGCCAGTTGCTTCATGATAGGAAACGTAAATGTAGATCATTAAAATGCAGCTCTTTATAAATCTTAATTTTTATTATTATCTTTACAAATGATTTGTGATAACCCAAAAGTGCCGACATCAACGGGTCAGCAGCTGAGGTGAGGTCATGTTCACATTTCCAGGATAACAGTCATAATAAACGTTCAGATTTAACATCGGGAAGACAACAACATGCTACAAAGACACGATAAAAACAACAACATAAACAGAAAGTGCATTAGTGTGCCTATTTGAGCAGTGTGTGAAATATGTGTCTTATAAATGATCTGTATGACTGTACGTCCACATGATATATCTCATAAAAATGTGTCAGAATAAAGTTTGTTCCAGTAAGCAGATCAGTAAATACACCAGTAAACAGACGGAGATGAAAGTTGATCATCAGCTATATAAATGACAATGATGTTGTACCAAAAGTAGTTTTTTATGAAAAAGAAAGTACATCAATTGAAGTAAAAAGAAATAAAAGCATAAGAGTTATGCACTATTTTGTAAAACTCTTCACTGCAGCTTTGACACACTTCAGGGGCGAGACTTTGATTGATCAAAATTCATCATTAATGGCAAATCGTTGCTGTATCTTGGGGGGGGGGGGGCACATCAAATATTTGCATAGCCTATATATATATATATATGAGATATATTAACTTATATAAATGATTGTAACATTTCCGCTTCAACCGTACAGGTTAGACACGGGTCTTGTTTTGACGGGACTCTTGAGTGAATCCTCTCTCTCGTCGTTCTCTCTGAATGAAGTGCTGTGGACAATCTGCGTCTTGAATCGGTTCCTCTGCAGTCTGATGCGTCCGATGGACGACTTCCGATAGAGCGCGCGAGGTTTCACCTGCCCGTCCGGTACCGGCTCCTCCGGCGGGTTCAACAGCCGCAGCGGGTTCAGGTTGGTCGGCAGGACTTTAGGAAGCCACCACCGGCCAACACCAGACGCGCTCGCCGCGTCCGCGCTCCCGCAAGCCCCTATGATGTCTTTGATGTCTCCCGTGACGGTGGCCCGCAGGTACACGGCCGCTTTCTTCCCGTTATAATCCCTCGCGTCCACGTCGACGTCGTAAGCGCCCACGAGCAGCTTCATGACCTCTATGCGGTTGTGCATGGCCGCCAGGTGTAGCGGGGTGTACCCGGCGCTCGAGCGGGCGTTCAGGTTGATGGCGACGTCGTGCTGTTTGGCGAAGTTCACCAGCTTGACCAGCAGCTCGTGTTTGCCCTGCTTGGCCGCCCAGTGCAGACACGTGAACCCCGTGACGAAGTCTTTCTTCAGGACGAGCGTGGGGTCGCACCCGAGCAGACGCCGCAGGGTGTCCCATTCGCCATCTGCCGCACACACCATCCACTCGTGCTCCAGAGGGTCTAGCGTGACGCAGGCACACTCCTCATCCACGGAGGACGAGTGATACGCGGCCGGAATGTGCTCTTGAGAGGTCCGATGCACGAGCGACCGTCTCACCTGCGGAGAGCTGCTCTTCATGAGCTCGATGAAAGTCTTGCGGCTGCCTTTAGGGGTCCCGTCCTGAGCCGCAGCATCCTCACCGCGCTGAGAGCTTCTCCTCCGGTGCAGATCGTTTGAATCCGTGTCGATGATGTTCTCACGCGACTTCTGCTCATCGTTTCTCTCGGTCAACGCGATGTCGGATAAACGCAACGCTTCGGACGCTTCGTGCTCTGGTTCTCGCTTTAGCTCGTGTTGTCTACTTATGTCTCCGTTAGTGTCGTCATCGTCTTTACGCCGTATCGCGTTTAGTCCTCCGTCGAGGTGTTTATCGCGATCCATCTCTCTGTATTTCTTCTTCAAACAGACCACTTTCTCTCCATCCTCCTGCTTCACGTAAGCGACGTTGTCGACAAAGCGCTTAAATGTCTCCTTTAACGTCGCTCTCTTAGTGTTGTCGCTGCTCAAAACGACTTTAAAATGCTCAACAAACACCTTGTTTTTCACACGGCCGCCGTTTTCCAACAGAAAGTCCAGAACGGATTCTTGCGTGCACTCCGTCGCCATTATATCATCTTTATAATAATCATGAATGCGCGCCTGTGACATCGATCACTCGCAAGTAAACGCATTGTGTGCCCTCACTAGGGTGTAGGTGAGATGGCTTTGGTGCAGACAGACAGTTGAGGGCCGTTGAGCTTATAATGATGTTTGCGTCCTAGCAACTCTCGCTGGAGAACACGAGCATCACTCACGTGAAACTGGAGCGCACTCTGACGTCCATTGCGGCTCAATTCCGCTGCGCGACGCCGCCCGGTCGCGCTGCCTTGAGCCAAGATGGCGTCTCATTCCAACGCGTCCACTGAGGATTTAACAGAGGGCGGATCGGACCACGGGACATACCACTTCGCAACAGCGGCGGGGGTTGAAACTCCACCAAACTAAATCGGTGTTAATTCATTGAAATGATCGACGGCGCTTGTAACCTTCTGTTGTGTTAAAGCACATTTCTCAGATAAACGTCCAGCGGGATCCATTAACATCCAATGTCGTCATGTTTCGCGCACTACACGTGAGACTAAACCCTCCCGACGGCAGTGAAATGGTAGCGCGGCTTGTTCCCAGTGGTTTGTCAGCTGGAAAATATTGGACGAGGCGCGTCACACCAACTTTTGACTTCCATCAGAAACTGAAGCGATCTTTGATAAACTTGTTTATTGTGTTATTATTTGCGCGCTAATGGCGTCTTCTGATGTGCTCCGACAGACGGTACGTGCGCGCTCAACACATCGCGGTTTCGGCGGTTTTCTCCGTTTCGGTGAAGTTGGCGAGAGCGCGCTTGGGAGTGTCCCGCGCTCGAGACGTTTCAGCGTCCGATCTACATACAAACATCTGATCTGATCTGATCATCGCATTGAGTTATCGTCAATATATCTAATTCATGACTCTGAATCATATGAACACAAATATATCATCTATTAGCTCGATGTGTTATCAATATTAAACTGTGTTTTTCGTCATCACAACACGTGTTCATGATGTGATGAATCTGTGATGTCTTGCAGGATAAAGGTGCTCGTCCTCTGTCTTTATCGGGTCATGTTGGTTTTGACAGTCTGCCCGATCAGCTGGTGAATAAATCCACAAGTCAAGGATTCTGTTTCAATATTCTCTGCATTGGTGAGTAAACAACAACAACAACAACATGAAACACTAGAATGTTGTGCTTGAATCACTAAAGTATTTAAAGGGGAAGTTCACCCACATGAAAGTGTGTTACTCCCCCACGTGACGTTAAACATGTTGAGAGAACTTCCAGCGTCTTCTGAGCACAAGTGAAGATGTTTAGGAGACATCTGAGAGATTTCCAGACCTCCTCATGGACATCAGTTGTTGTCAAGGTCCAGAAAAACACTAAAGTCATGTGACATCGGTCCATAACGGCTCATAGTGGATCAGTTGAACTTCTTTGAAGTGACGAGAATGATTTATGTGTGAAAAACAAATCAAGTGAGCGACTTTAATGGATATATTCTCCTCCGTGTTGACAGTGTATGGCGTGCGTTCACAAGAGCACTTCTTCTTCTTCTTCTTCTTCTTCTTCTTCTTCTTCTTCTTGGACGAGAGCACTGTGACTCATGTGTATCAGGTATGTGCGCTGAACGCCACACGGGGCCTCTATTGGACACCAGCGCTCTGACCCACAACACTGTGCTCTCGTCCAAGATGAACCGCTCTCGTGAACGCACGCCATACACTAACAACACAGAGGAGACTATAACATATACCATAATGTCTATGAGGAGGTCTGGAAATCTCTCAGATGTCTCTCGGAAGTTCTCTAATCAAGTTCACCGTCATGTGGATGTGTTAAAATTCACACAGTTGATGTTTGGGTGAACTTCCCCTTTAAGTAAAGCTGCAATGAAATCTCAATATGATTGAATGAAATATAGATTTAACAGTGCAGTGTTTAGTAGCTGTTTCAATGTCATTATATACGATTCTGATGAAGAATCAACAGTTTAAGATGTTTAACTTGAATTGATTCTCAATAGATTTCTGGAGCACATTGCTCAGTCCTGCACTCATGTAGTCCTTCAGAATGAAATGGATTGTTCCTCACATCTCTCTCTCTCTCTCTCCTGTAGGAGAGACCGGTATTGGCAAATCAACATTGATGGACACTCTTTTCAACACAAATTTTGAGAATTTCGAGTCTTCTCATTTTGAGCCGAAGGTGAAGTTGCGAGCTCAGACGTATGATCTTCAGGAGAGTAATGTCCGTCTGAAGCTCACTGTGGTGAATACTGTTGGGTTTGGAGATCAAATGAACAAGCAGGAGAGGTTTGTAATATAAATGGTACTAATGCGTAATGCCCTCATGAGCGTTTGGTCAAAGGTGAAAGTTCAGACTCCGTCTTCATGTCTTACAGTTACCAGCACATCGTAGATTACATCGACACACAGTTTGAATCATATTTACAAGAGGAGCTGAAGATCAAACGCTCTCTACATAACTACCATGACTCCAGGATCCACGCGTGTCTCTATTTCATCGCTCCCTCCGGTCACTCGCTCAAATCTCTAGATCTGGTGACGATGAAGAAACTGGACAGTAAGGTCAGACGGTCATTTTACACAACATCACTGCGGTGGTCAGTTTGAAATGACAAGTGTGATACACAACAGAAGGACTCGCAGATATTAACAAGATCATGTGAATTTCATTTATATATGAACAATCTGCAGTGACTGTGTATCATTTCAAAGGTTTGATAAATATGGTGAGAATGTGACAGTCAGTCAGATGATCTAAAGTCTGCAGATGAACTGTATTTCAGACTTTGATGTAGATGAGTGTATTCTGTCGATCCCTCAGGTCAACATCATTCCTGTCATTGCCAAAGCCGACACAATCTCCAAGAGTGAGTTACACAAATTCAAGATCAAGATCATGAGTGAGCTGGTGAGCAATGGTGTGCAGATCTATCAATTTCCCATCGATGATGAAACCGTGGCCAAGATCAACACTGCCATGAATGTGAGTCACCAGCGTCTCAATTCAGAGTGAAACACCGAATGTGAACAGGAAGAAAACCAGTGTCGTCTGTGTGTGTTTCATCTGCGGGTTTGATGAGGGTGCAGATAAGTCTTGATTTTATTTCTCTTTTAGGGTCATCTTCCTTTCGCTGTTGTTGGGAGTACAGAGGAGGTGAATGTTGGAAATAAGATGGTGAAAGCGAGACAGTACCCGTGGGGTGTTGTGCAGGGTGAGTGACATCATCAGGATGATCCCAGTCTGTGTCCCCTCCAGTGAGAGGTTTATAATCCCGGTTTGTGTGTCTCTGTTTGTGTAGTTGAAAACGAGAATCACTGTGATTTTGTGAAGTTGCGAGAGATGCTGATCTGTGTGAACATGGAGGATCTGCGAGAACAGACGCACACACGACACTATGAGCTCTACAGACGCTGTAAACTTGAGGAGATGGGCTTCAAAGATACTGACCCCGAATCCAAACCCGTCAGGTACACACACACACACACACGTGAATCATATTATAACAGTATTAAATGTATTAACGCATTTAATACTCATGTACTCACACTCATGTGGATCTGTTTGATGACTCTTCATGTATCTCTGTCGTCTTCACGTCTGTTAAAGTCCAAAAAGAGGAAAAAACAACAGAAGTATCTCATCTATAAGATGTGTCTTCTGAAATCATGAGATGTCTTTGTTGAGGAAGAGAGTCACACATGAGAAGGATTTATTGAAGCTCCTTCAGAAGAACATTCCTCACATTCCATGTGTGCTTTTAAAAACAGCCGAAGTGAACTCTGGGACAGATTCTCAGCCCTCACACGCTCAACATTAACATCAGACATTTCTTTTTCTTTAGTAGGGCAAAACAATAGAAGCAATTTGCAACAAGAGATGAGAGAAACAATACACTGATTTACTTTGTGTCATAACAATGTCTTATCATGATTTAAAATGAAAATAATGATCACTTACCAACACTGCAGCAGGAAATCTAAAAGGCATCTAATTGTTGTCTAACCCAAACTGAAGAGTGTCAGGACCTGTGTGTGTAGCTCTCTTTACACCGTGCGTGTGCGTGTGTGTGTTGACAGTCTGCAGCAGACGTATGAGGCGAAGCGTCTGGAGTTTCTGGGTGAGCTGCAGAGACGAGAGGAGGAAATGAGACAGACCTTTGTCCAGAGAGTAAAAGAGAAAGAGGCGGAGCTTAAAGATGCTGAGAGAGAGGTATAAAACACACATTAATGACAAAGTCATTGTATTACTTCAACCATATGTATCATTACAAAATAGGAACATATTCTGTTCACATAAAACGCTATGAAAAGAGATGAAATACCTTTGATAATGAGATGGTGTGTGTGTGTGTGTGTGTCGCCCTCTGCTGGCGCTGTGTTCAGCTGCAGGGGAAGTTTGAGCAGCTAAAGCGACTGCATGCGGAGGAGAAGAGCGTGCTGGAGGAGAAGCGCAGGACTCTGGAGGAGGAGATGGGCGTCTTTCAGAAACGCAAGGCTGCCACGGAGCTGCTCCAGGCACAGGCATTTAACCCCAGCGCCAACAACAAGAAAGACAAAGATCGCAAGAAGTGAGTATGACACACACAATCTTCTGTGTCATGTCAAACAATAAAGAAATGAAAATCAATCAAAACACGTCGACTGTCATCTGAAGAAGCAACAGTTGCTTTAACTGTAAACACACACACACACAACAACACCACGTGGTTTTGTTCATTGAAACGAGATAAACAGTTTCTGGGAAGGTTATTGTTCTGCTTTGAGTTTGTTTTAAGATTGTTTTCTGATTACAGTTCTGGATTCATGTGATTGGACACGAGCCAGATGAACTTAAGGGATCTTGGAATTGTTAGGATTCATAAACACAATGTTTATGCACAGCAGTGTTATATATCATGTTTTAAATTGATCTTGCATTCACTTGTTTCTTTCTTTAAATATAAAGAATATTTTACTGTAAGACACAGCAGCATATGTTTAGTGTTTACTGTAAGCCGTTTATATGGTACTGTATGTAAAGACAGTGAGCACACACACACACACACACACACACACACACACTCTGGTGAGAAAATGTTTATCTATTATTTTTCTTCTATTGGGTGGATTTTTACTGGTTGAGGAGAGATTTAAACATTAACATGTTGCCAATTTACTATAAACAAATGTTTACCTTTATCACATTAATCTTTTACATTTTATACTCATGTTACGTGTATTTAAACAGTGTTATTTTGGGTGATGTTTAACCAAATAAACATATTTTTTCTGCTAACTGGATTTCGTATGATGAAACTTTGGGCTCATGTTAACGTTTCAGTGAACAATAACTTATAGAAATGCTTTGTTTTAGATTCAAATAAATATAGTCAAGCGTGAAAACATTTTCATTAAATCAAAACAATGAATAAGGATATTAAGGATTATAGTTGACATTATACTGTATTAATACGATTTTGAACATTTGTATGACAAAAATGAAATATTCTCCGGGGGGAAAAAGAGAGAGAGAGAGAGAGAGAGAGAGAGAGAGAGAGAGAGAGAGAGAGAGAGAGAGAGAGAGAGAGAGAGAGAGAGAGAGAGAGAGAGAGAGAGAGAGAGAGAGAGAGAGAGAGAGAGAGAGAGAGAGAGAGAGAGAGAGAGAGAGAGAGAGAGAGAGAGAGAGAGAGAGAGAGAGAGAGAGAGAGAGAGAGAGAGAGAGAGAGAGAGAGAGAGAGAGAGAGAGAGAGAGAGAGAGAGAGAGAGAGAGAGAGAGAGAGAGAGAGAGAGAGAGAGAGAGAGAGAGAGAGAGAGAGAGAGAGAGAGAGAGAGAGAGAGAGAGAGAGAGAGAGAGAGAGAGAGAGAGAGAGAGAGAGAGAGAGAGAGAGAGAGAGAGAGAGAGAGAGAGAGAGAGAGAGAGAGAGAGAGAGAGAGAGACAGCACCAACACCACAACTTCAAACAACAGAGCAAGACAGCATCCACCTAGAACAGGGATGAACCACACAGTACCTACAAACACCCAAAGACCACAACCACCCACCTACCATCGCAACAGTCAACAGATGAGAACATCATCCCTGCTGCCTACACCCATCACCCAGCACACGCAGCAGACCCCGGGCAGCCTCAGCTATGCCCAGACAGTGAGCAGAAACCCCACACCAACATCCGCACAAGCTCCGACAGCCGAGCTGAAAGACATCCACCAGATGCTGAACCTGATCTGTTCACACCTACTGTCTTAAGACAAAACCCGCTAATTTAAATAACACCTTATGGATAACAAAGCATTTACTATATCATGTTGGAATATTCAAGGCCTGAGGTCATCTGCTTTTGGTCTAAAAAGCAAAAACATAGACTTTACCTCAGAAACCAAAAACTCAGACATTATCATCCTACAGGAGACATGGAACAGAGGAGACAGACCCACGGGTCGCCCTACAAACTACAGAGAATTCATCCTCCCGTCCACCAAACTACCGGGAGTCACACAAGGCAGAGACTCAGGCGGAATGCTGATCTGGCATAAGTCCGATCTCGCCCACTCAATAAAAACTATTAAAACGGGCCTGTTCTATACATGGTTGGAAATAAACAAGTCCCTTACTTCTACAGAGAAAAATATCTTCCTGTGTGCAACCTACATCCCGCCTGCAGAGTCACCGTACTTCATCGAAGACAGCTTCACAACCCTAGAAGGAGAAATCAACTACTTCCAGTCACAGGGCAATGTTCTGATCTGCGGTGACCTGAATGCCAGGACCGGTGAAGAATCAGACACACTTCACTCCCAGGGAGACAAACACATTCCAGGAGCAGACGTCTTTCCTCCACCTACCCAAACAAAAAGACTCAACTATGACAAAACTACAAACAAAAACGGATTACAACTTCTCCATCTGTGTCGTACACTGGGTCTGTACATAGTCAATGGCAGACTGCGAGGAGACTCATATGGTAGGTATACTTATAGTTCCAAGATGGGTAACAGTTCAGTAGACTACTTCATCACCGATCTAAATCCAAATTCTCTCAGAGCGTTTACAGTTAGCACACTAACCCCCTTATCAGACCACAGTAAAATTACTCTTTACCTAAACAGATCTAAACCTAACACTGAGGCACCAAATCAAACTCAACTCCATAGCCTTAAACACGCATACAGATGGAAACAAAATAGTGAAGATATATACCAAAGCGTAATATGTGAACCAAAAATTCAAAACCTACTTAATAAATTCCTAGATACGCCATTTCCACACAATAACGAAGGCGTAAACTTAGCAGTAGACAGAATGAACAATATATTTACAATATCTGCAACACTAGCCAACCTAAAATCAACAAATACGAAAACAAAAAAGAGACCTGCCAATGAGAAATGGTTCGACAATGAGTGTAAAAACCTTAGAAAAGAAGTACGAATTCTGTCAAATCAGAAACACAGAGATGCGGATAATGTAAACACACGCCAACTCTACCATGAAAAACTTAAAGAATATAAAGACACCCTAAGGACAAAAAAGAAACAAGATATACAAAATCAGCTAAGAGCAATTGAACAATCTCTAGAAACTAACCGCTTCTGGGAACATTGGAACGCACTTAATAAATCTCACCATGAAGAACTACCCATTCAGAACAGAGATGTGTGGATAAACCACTTCTCTAACCTCTTTAGTAATATAAACAACAACCACGAACAAACTACCCTTGAAGACAAACTAAGCACCCTAGAATCAACTATTAAAGATTACCAAAACCCTTTAGATTACCAAATTACACTAGAGGAACTATGCGATAATATATGCAAACTTAAATCCAGAAAAGCAAGCGGAATTGATGGCATTCTTAATGAGATGATTAAAAACACGGACCAAAAATTCAAACATGCCATCCTCAAACTGTTAAACACCATCCTTAATACAGGTATATTCCCCAGCATCTGGAACCGAGGTCTTATTACCCCAATCCATAAAAGCGGAGACAAATTCGACCCAAATAACTACCGCGGAATATGCGTAAACAGCAACTTAGGTAAACTCTTCTGTAACATCCTAAACAGCAGACTCACCAACTTTCTAAATGACAGAAACATTCTGAGAAAATGCCAAATCGGTTTCCAACCAAAATACCGCACATCAGATCATATTTATACCCTTCATACTCTAATCGACCAAGAAATTAACCAAAATAAAGGAAAACTCTTCTCATGCTTTGTTGACTTTAAAAAAGCTTTTGACTCAATCTGGCATGAGGGGCTTTTCTTTCAGCTTATTCAATGCGGCATTGGAGGAAAAACCTACGACATCATCAAATCAATGTACACGGATAACAAATTTGCAGTTAAAATAGGCAACAAGCACACAGACTTCCTCTCCCAGAGTCGTGGAGTAAGACAGGGCTGTAGTCTGAGTCCTACTCTATTTAACATCTACATTAATGAATTAGCTCGGGCTTTAGAACAGTCACCAGCACCCGGTCCCATCCTACTAGACACTGAAGTGAAATGCCTTCTGTTTGCAGATGATCTGGTGCTGCTGTCACCCACAAAAGAGGGTCTACAGCAACATCTAGACATCCTGCACACTTTCTGTCAAACATGGGCGCTATCAGTGAACCTTAAAAAGACCAAAGTTATGATATTCCAGAAAAGGCATAGTCGACAAAACCAACATCACAACTTTAAACTCAACAACGTGCCTTTAGAGCAAACCCAAAACTACACATATCTCGGTATAAACATCAGTAACACCGGAAACTTAAACAAGGCAGTGAACGACCTGAGAGACAAGGCACGAAGAGCTTTTTACGCTATCAAAAGGAATATAAAAATCCACATCCCAGCTGGAATTTGGCTTAAAATAATCCAATCCGTTATAGAACCAATAGCACTTTATGGATGTGAGGTTTGGGGTCCCCTCACCAACCAAGAGTTCACCAAATGGGACAAACACCCAACTGAGACCCTGCAAACAGAAATGTGTAAAAACATTCTACGGGTACAACGCAAAACCCCAAACAACGCCTGCAGAGCAGAATTAGGACTATATCCTCTAATAATTAAAATACAAAAAAGAGCGATTAAATTCTATAACCACCTTAAGAACAGCGATACAGAATCACTCCATCACAAAACCTTACGTCATCAGGAGCTGAACCCAGAGAAAAGTTGTCTCATCCAACTGATCTCAGAACTAACTCTAAAACCCCAAACGTGTCCAACTGAACCCCAAACTCCAGCCAGAATTAACCAAATGATAAAAACACAAAAAGAAAAATATCTCAAACACTGGACAGAAGCAACAGCTCAGCAAAGTAAACTTGAATGCTATCGGTCATTAAACAGAGAATATAAAGCGGCAGAATACCTCAAAAGCGTATCAGACCCTAAACTAAGAAAAGTGTTGACCATGTACAGACTCAGTGAACACAAGCTCACTGTGGAGACGGGCCGACACAGACAGACATGGACTCCAAGAGAAGAGCGACTGTGTCCACACTGCACACAGAGACAAGTGGAAACAGAGCTGCACTTCTTAACCTCGTGTCCAAACTATACGGACATCAGAGAAACATTCTTCCCCCAGTTCACAAACTTCCACAAAGACTTCAACCAGTTTCAACAACAGGACAAGATCTCATACATACTGGGAGAAAAGCCCATCAGCTCAAACCTGGCGGCGAGATACGTCAAGTCCTGTCACGACAGAAGAGCAACAACCAGCACAACACACACAACACACACACACACACACACACAACACAACACAACACAACACAACACAACACAACACAACACAACACTGACACAACACTGACACAACACACACAACACTGACACAACACACACAACACTGACACAACACACACAAACTGACACTTATGACAGGATCCTGTCACTTTCACTAAGAACTTTTGTCAATACTTCGCACTTTTATGTCTGTATTGATGTGTACATATTGTTTCTTATATAGGATACTCTTATTTTATTTTATACAGAATGTTTATATTTAATCTTCCTGCTTTGGCAATGTAAAACACTTTTTTATCATGCCAATAAAGCTTTTTTGAATCTTGAATCTTGAATCTTGAGAGAGAGAGAGAGAGAGAGAGAGAGAGAGAGAGAGAGAGAGAGAGAGAGAGAGAGAGAGAGAGAGAGAGAGAGAGAGAGAGAGAGAGAGAGAGAGAGAGAGAGAGAGAGAGAGAGAGAGAGAGAGAGAGAGAGAGAGAGAGAGAGAGAGAGAGAGAGAGAGAGAGAGAGAGAGAGAGAGAGAGAGAGAGAGAGAGAGAGAGAGAGAGAGAGAGAGAGAGAGAGAGAGAGAGAGAGAGAGAGAGAGAGAGAGAGAGAGAGAGAGAGAGAGAGAGAGAGAGAGAGAGAGAGAGAGAGAGAGAGAGAGAGAGAGAGAGAGAGAGAGAGAGAGAGAGAGAGAGAGAGAGAGAGAGAGAGAGAGAGAGAGAGAGAGAGAGAGAGAGAGAGAGAGAGAGAGAGAGAGAGAGAGAGAGAGAGAGAGAGAGAGAGAGAGAGAGAGAGAGAGAGAGAGAGAGAGAGAGAGAGAGAGAGAGAGAGAGAGAGAGAGAGAGAGAGAGAGAGAGAGAGAGAGAGAGAGAGAGAGAGAGAGAGAGAGAGAGAGAGAGAGAGAGAGAGAGAGAGAGAGAGAGAGAGAGAGAGAGAGAGAGAGAGAGAGAGAGAGAGAGAGAGAGAGAGAGAGAGAGAGAGAGAGAGAGAGAGAGAGAGAGAGAGAGAGAGAGAGAGAGAGAGAGAGAGAGAGAGAGAGAGAGAGAGAGAGAGAGAGAGAGAGAGAGAGAGAGAGAGAGAGAGAGAGAGAGAGAGAGAGAGAGAGAGAGAGAGAGAGAGAGAGAGAGAGAGAGAGAGAGAGAGAGAGAGAGAGAGAGAGAGAGAGAGAGAGAGAGAGAGAGAGAGAGAGAGAGAGAGAGAGAGAGAGAGAGAGAGAGAGAGAGAGAGAGAGAGAGAGAGAGAGAGAGAGAGAGAGAGAGAGAGAGAGAGAGAGAGAGAGAGAGAGAGAGAGAGAGAGAGAGAGAGAGAGAGAGAGAGAGAGAGAGAGAGAGAGAGAGAGAGGACATACACATCTGAGCTCCTGCAACAAAGTTACAAACAACTGGATTAACTCAAGATTCCTTGGATATTTCTACAAGGAGACATACACAAGACTACAGTTATAGGAATAACTTAACCTTGGACTAAAACTCATTTTAACAAAAACTCCTGAAATTTAACAAAAACTCCTGAGAGAGAGAGAGACCAGAGAGAGACGACATACACATCTGAGCTCCTGCAACAAATTCACATTATTACTGGATCAACTCAAGGTTCCTTGGATATTTCTACAAGGAGACATACACAAGACTACAGTTATAGAAATAACTTAACCTTGGACTAAACCTCCTTTTAACAAAAACTCCTGAAATTACTCCTGAAAAGGACACCAAGAAGAGCATCTCACCAAAGAATCCATCAATACAAATAAGCCAAAATCAGACAAAAAAGGTCAAGGAATATCTGTTGCCAGGGACCCGAAGACAACAGTGTTACTGAAGATACCAAACCTGCTTTACTGCATTATCAACGCCTTAAACGGGTGATTTGGAAGGTGAGAAAGCGACTGGACCTAAACAAAAGGAGATCCCCAACCAACACCCACACAGGTGCAAATGGCCCATATGACTATGGCTGCCCAACTCCAATGCGTTAAGGCCATTCCCCTACTCTACCCAAAGGAGATTTCAAATGACACAGCACGGAAAGTCTTCAAAAACAAGAAACTTATAGAAAACCCAGAGACCTTATTTGCGGACCTTCATAAAGATGGCAGCACCAGCAATTTGATTTTCTACACCAGCCGACCTCATACATGGCACAAAGCCATCATCTCGGAATTCCCAAATGCCGAAAGAAAAGGCATCTGTGGGGGTTTCCAGCTAAAAATAAAAAATGAGGATGACATAACAACTATCAACGCTAACATATACAAAACAACGGGGATAGTGGTTGTGAAAAGCCTCCAAGGACTATTTGAAGAAAACTTCCAGAGGATCAAGGAAAGGTCTCATCTAGAACCCAACAATGAGCAACCCACCACTCCAGAAGAACCAGATACAACCCCAGCTTCAGACAAGCAGCTGGAGAAGAAAGACCCCCCCAACACAGAACAAACTAACGACACCCATTCACACTGCTACTGTATGGATATGAGAGAGAGATTCACAGCCCTGGAGGGGGAGCTGGTACAGCTCAGAGAAATAACTCTTTCTCTGCAAACAACACAAAGTAAAGAACAAACCAGCAACACCCCCACAGCCAAACAAAAAGAAAAAGACAACACCAAGAAAGAACTGTATTTACTGCAGGCCAATGTCAAAGAGCTGCAGCAAGAGAGGGAGAGACTAAATGTTCAGCTGGCATCACTGGAATCCCAGCTCTCACAGCAGACAGAGAGTCACTGGGCACAGTTAACTGCTCTAAGGGAGGAGATAGGTGAAATGAAGAAAGTAAAAGATACCTTCTCCAAAGACCTCAACTCCACCAAGGACCCACTACAACAGGTCACCACTCAAACTGACCACAGCCCTCAAAACCCAGTGGAACAACCCAGCCAAAACCTTCTTCCCCCACCAAGCCCCATACCCAGCACACAACCAACCGAAGAATCAGGCAACGCCCCAACACCCATAGGTGACACACCAAAACCAGACGTTGTCCTTCTAATAGACTCAAATGGGAAGTTTATAGATGAAAAGAAGCTCTTCCCTAAACACAGGGTGTCCAAACTCTGGTGCCCAAATACTCACAGCGCCCTAAAGCTGCTAAACAAGGAAAAACTAGGATCACCGAAACACATAATAATCCACACTGGCACAAACGACCTGAGAGCACAACAGGAAAGAGTGGCCACATCACTACAGAGAGTGATCGAGAAAGCCACATCCACCTTCCCAAATGCTCAAATTACAGTGTCCACACTGCTGCCACGGAAAGACTTCCACTTAGACACAATTCAACGAATAAATGCATCCCTCTCAAGAACCTGCGCACTAAAAACTCAAGTGCACCTGGCACATCACCCTACCCTGGACCTCACATGCCTTTATGACCATGTGCACCTGTACAGAGCAACTGTCCCTGTCTTTGCAAAGAGACTAAAAGATGTTACTCTAAACCGCAGCACCAACACCACAACTTCAAACAACAGAGCAAGACAGCATCCACCTAGAACAGGGATGAACCACACAGTACCTACAAACACCCAAAGACCACAACCACCCACCTACCATCGCAACAGTCAACAGATGAGAACATCATCCCTGCTGCCTACACCCATCACCCAGCACACGCAGCAGACCCCGGGCAGCCTCAGCTATGCCCAGACAGTGAGCAGAAACCCCACACCAACATCCGCACAAGCTCCGACAGCCGAGCTGAAAGACATCCACCAGATGCTGAACCTGATCTGTTCACACCTACTGTCTTAAGACAAAACCCGCTAATTTAAATAACACCTTATGGATAACAAAGCATTTACTATATCATGTTGGAATATTCAAGGCCTGAGGTCATCTGCTTTTGGTCTAAAAAGCAAAAACATAGACTTTACCTCAGAAACCAAAAACTCAGACATTATCATCCTACAGGAGACATGGAACAGAGGAGACAGACCCACGGGTCGCCCTACAAACTACAGAGAATTCATCCTCCCGTCCACCAAACTACCGGGAGTCACACAAGGCAGAGACTCAGGCGGAATGCTGATCTGGCATAAGTCCGATCTCGCCCACTCAATAAAAACTATTAAAACGGGCCTGTTCTATACATGGTTGGAAATAAACAAGTCCCTTACTTCTACAGAGAAAAATATCTTCCTGTGTGCAACCTACATCCCGCCTGCAGAGTCACCGTACTTCATCGAAGACAGCTTCACAACCCTAGAAGGAGAAATCAACTACTTCCAGTCACAGGGCAATGTTCTGATCTGCGGTGACCTGAATGCCAGGACCGGTGAAGAATCAGACACACTTCACTCCCAGGGAGACAAACACATTCCAGGAGCAGACGTCTTTCCTCCACCTACCCAAACAAAAAGACTCAACTATGACAAAACTACAAACAAAAACGGATTACAACTTCTCCATCTGTGTCGTACACTGGGTCTGTACATAGTCAATGGCAGACTGCGAGGAGACTCATATGGTAGGTATACTTATAGTTCCAAGATGGGTAACAGTTCAGTAGACTACTTCATCACCGATCTAAATCCAAATTCTCTCAGAGCGTTTACAGTTAGCACACTAACCCCCTTATCAGACCACAGTAAAATTACTCTTTACCTAAACAGATCTAAACCTAACACTGAGGCACCAAATCAAACTCAACTCCATAGCCTTAAACACGCATACAGATGGAAACAAAATAGTGAAGATATATACCAAAGCGTAATATGTGAACCAAAAATTCAAAACCTACTTAATAAATTCCTAGATACGCCATTTCCACACAATAACGAAGGCGTAAACTTAGCAGTAGACAGAATGAACAATATATTTACAATATCTGCAACACTAGCCAACCTAAAATCAACAAATACGAAAACAAAAAAGAGACCTGCCAATGAGAAATGGTTCGACAATGAGTGTAAAAACCTTAGAAAAGAAGTACGAATTCTGTCAAATCAGAAACACAGAGATGCGGATAATGTAAACACACGCCAACTCTACCATGAAAAACTTAAAGAATATAAAGACACCCTAAGGACAAAAAAGAAACAAGATATACAAAATCAGCTAAGAGCAATTGAACAATCTCTAGAAACTAACCGCTTCTGGGAACATTGGAACGCACTTAATAAATCTCACCATGAAGAACTACCCATTCAGAACAGAGATGTGTGGATAAACCACTTCTCTAACCTCTTTAGTAATATAAACAACAACCACGAACAAACTACCCTTGAAGACAAACTAAGCACCCTAGAATCAACTATTAAAGATTACCAAAACCCTTTAGATTACCAAATTACACTAGAGGAACTATGCGATAATATATGCAAACTTAAATCCAGAAAAGCAAGCGGAATTGATGGCATTCTTAATGAGATGATTAAAAACACGGACCAAAAATTCAAACATGCCATCCTCAAACTGTTAAACACCATCCTTAATACAGGTATATTCCCCAGCATCTGGAACCGAGGTCTTATTACCCCAATCCATAAAAGCGGAGACAAATTCGACCCAAATAACTACCGCGGAATATGCGTAAACAGCAACTTAGGTAAACTCTTCTGTAACATCCTAAACAGCAGACTCACCAACTTTCTAAATGACAGAAACATTCTGAGAAAATGCCAAATCGGTTTCCAACCAAAATACCGCACATCAGATCATATTTATACCCTTCATACTCTAATCGACCAAGAAATTAACCAAAATAAAGGAAAACTCTTCTCATGCTTTGTTGACTTTAAAAAAGCTTTTGACTCAATCTGGCATGAGGGGCTTTTCTTTCAGCTTATTCAATGCGGCATTGGAGGAAAAACCTACGACATCATCAAATCAATGTACACGGATAACAAATTTGCAGTTAAAATAGGCAACAAGCACACAGACTTCCTCTCCCAGAGTCGTGGAGTAAGACAGGGCTGTAGTCTGAGTCCTACTCTATTTAACATCTACATTAATGAATTAGCTCGGGCTTTAGAACAGTCACCAGCACCCGGTCCCATCCTACTAGACACTGAAGTGAAATGCCTTCTGTTTGCAGATGATCTGGTGCTGCTGTCACCCACAAAAGAGGGTCTACAGCAACATCTAGACATCCTGCACACTTTCTGTCAAACATGGGCGCTATCAGTGAACCTTAAAAAGACCAAAGTTATGATATTCCAGAAAAGGCATAGTCGACAAAACCAACATCACAACTTTAAACTCAACAACGTGCCTTTAGAGCAAACCCAAAACTACACATATCTCGGTATAAACATCAGTAACACCGGAAACTTAAACAAGGCAGTGAACGACCTGAGAGACAAGGCACGAAGAGCTTTTTACGCTATCAAAAGGAATATAAAAATCCACATCCCAGCTGGAATTTGGCTTAAAATAATCCAATCCGTTATAGAACCAATAGCACTTTATGGATGTGAGGTTTGGGGTCCCCTCACCAACCAAGAGTTCACCAAATGGGACAAACACCCAACTGAGACCCTGCAAACAGAAATGTGTAAAAACATTCTACGGGTACAACGCAAAACCCCAAACAACGCCTGCAGAGCAGAATTAGGACTATATCCTCTAATAATTAAAATACAAAAAAGAGCGATTAAATTCTATAACCACCTTAAGAACAGCGATACAGAATCACTCCATCACAAAACCTTACGTCATCAGGAGCTGAACCCAGAGAAAAGTTGTCTCATCCAACTGATCTCAGAACTAACTCTAAAACCCCAAACGTGTCCAACTGAACCCCAAACTCCAGCCAGAATTAACCAAATGATAAAAACACAAAAAGAAAAATATCTCAAACACTGGACAGAAGCAACAGCTCAGCAAAGTAAACTTGAATGCTATCGGTCATTAAACAGAGAATATAAAGCGGCAGAATACCTCAAAAGCGTATCAGACCCTAAACTAAGAAAAGTGTTGACCATGTACAGACTCAGTGAACACAAGCTCACTGTGGAGACGGGCCGACACAGACAGACATGGACTCCAAGAGAAGAGCGACTGTGTCCACACTGCACACAGAGACAAGTGGAAACAGAGCTGCACTTCTTAACCTCGTGTCCAAACTATACGGACATCAGAGAAACATTCTTCCCCCAGTTCACAAACTTCCACAAAGACTTCAAGCAGTTTCAACAACAGGACAAGATCTCATACATACTGGGAGAAAAGCCCATCAGCTCAAACCTGGCGGCGAGATACGTCAAGTCCTGTCACGACAGAAGAGCAACAACCAGCACAACACAACACACCACCACCACACAACACACCACACAACACAACACAACACAACACAACACAACACAACACTGACACAACACTGACACAACACACACAACACTGACACAACACACACAACACTGACACAACACACACAAACTGACACTTATGACAGGATCCTGTCACTTTCACTAAGAACTTTTGTCAATACTTCGCACTTTTATGTCTGTATTGATGTGTACATATTGTTTCTTATATAGGATACTCTTATTTTATTTTATACAGAATGTTTATATTTAATCTTCCTGCTTTGGCAATGTAAAACACTTTTTTATCATGCCAATAAAGCTTTTTTGAATCTTGAATCTTGAATCTTGAGAGAGAGAGAGAGAGAGAGAGAGAGAGAGAGAGAGAGAGAGAGAGAGAGAGAGAGAGAGAGAGAGAGAGAGAGAGAGAGAGAGAGAGAGAGAGAGAGAGAGAGAGAGAGAGAGAGAGAGAGAGAGAGAGAGAGAGAGAGAGAGAGAGAGAGAGAGAGAGAGAGAGAGAGAGAGAGAGAGAGAGAGAGAGAGAGAGAGAGAGAGAGAGAGAGAGAGAGAGAGAGAGAGAGAGAGAGAGAGAGAGAGAGAGAGAGAGAGAGAGAGAGAGAGAGAGAGAGAGAGAGAGAGAGAGAGAGAGAGAGAGAGAGAGAGAGAGAGAGAGAGAGAGAGAGAGAGAGAGAGAGAGAGAGAGAGAGAGAGAGAGAGAGAGAGAGAGAGAGAGAGAGAGAGAGAGAGAGAGAGAGAGAGAGAGAGAGAGAGAGAGAGAGAGAGAGAGAGAGAGAGAGAGAGAGAGAGAGAGAGAGAGAGAGAGAGAGAGAGAGAGAGAGAGAGAGAGAGAGAGAGAGAGAGAGAGAGAGAGAGAGAGAGAGAGAGAGAGAGAGAGAGAGAGAGAGAGAGAGAGAGAGAGAGAGAGAGAGAGAGAGAGAGAGAGAGAGAGAGAGAGAGAGAGAGAGAGAGAGAGAGAGAGAGAGAGAGAGAGAGAGAGAGAGAGAGAGAGAGAGAGAGAGAGAGAGAGAGAGAGAGAGAGAGAGAGAGAGAGAGAGAGAGAGAGAGAGAGAGAGAGAGAGAGAGAGAGAGAGAGAGAGACAGACAGACAGACAGAGAGAGAGAGAGACAGAGAGAGAGAGAGAGAGAGAGAGAGAGAGAGAGAGAGAGAGAGAGAGAGAGAGAGAGAGAGAGAGAGAGAGAGAGAGAGAGAGAGGGGGGGTGCTTTGGTTTATATTCTCTTCAGTGCATCTGTAGAATGGACTGAATTTGTTAATGCGAGTTAAAACAGTTCATGTCGACACACTCAAGCATTAGCAAATTAGCCAAAGTAATAAATCAATGCGCACGAGTCAATATATGAAACTACATGAATGATTTATGACATTTTAATAATGCAGAAATGTTCTGCTGGATTCATGTGAAGCATTGAGTCAATTACATACAAGTTGAAACTGATGATGAGACTCACAGATCAGGTGACGTTCTTCATCTGAGGTTCTCCATCAAGAGGAGAAAGATGAAACACAAGCGAGGTCTCTGCACTAGTTCTTTGATAAATAATGGTTTTGTGAGATTCATGTAAAGATCAGATCTTAACACACAGTACACCACAGCCGACGCGTGCATACAGATATTTTGTAATGTAAAATTTTTAAAGTGTTCCTGTCTGAAAAATGCACATCATCATGTTTAAAACAAAAGGCATTTATTGCTAAAATGTACCTGACATGAAAGAAAACAAATCAAAATCTGTTTATAAGACAATGTGCAAATGAATACAATGTCAAATAGCAGAGAGAAGTTTCATGAGGAAATATTCCTCAACATCTCCACTCCAGCACCAATAGCATATAAATACATGATAATAATAATATAAAGTCTTTTATTCCAAAATCCACAGATTATCAGACATGAGATAACATGCTGTCAAGAAATAATTCAGCCCAAAATTACAATTCTCTCGTCATTTCCTCACCCTCACGTCCTTCAAACCTGTACGATACGCTGCTTGTGTTCTGGCAGATCAACTAGATAACCGTTAAACATCTTCTGATATACTGAACGTTTTCATCTCAGTGTTTAATTAAAAAACAATCTTCAGCAAATAACTGATTCTGTTTCAGGAACCGTTTATGATATTTGTGTGAAACAAAGTTTGTGCTTTCAGAACATAATACAGGATTAAATGCACATGAGGGTGAGAATAACGTGACAGATTGAGATTTGTGTGAATGTTTCTCAGTGGATGCTGGTAACACATGTTCAAGAGTAAAAGCAGCACCTGTGACTGACGTCTCCATCACTCATCTCCAACATGTGCGAATACAAAACAGCCGTGTGGAATTGATCACGACACACATAAGCGTGAGAAAGAAACCATTTACACTGCAGGAATCTATCGAAAGCAACAGAGAGAAAGTCGGCTGTGTCATGGATGTCAAACACAGAATGATGCACTCGATCATCACATTCAACACTGAACACAGACGTGCGTCTTCACATGATCCAGCCATGACACAGGGTGCTTCCTACAAACACATGCTCTCGTCTAATCAAATCAACTGTACACCTGTTTTTAAACACAATGTTTTATGGTGTGAAGTGTCCAAAGTCGTCCATCTGTCCCAGAGAAGCAGAAACGTGTTCTGTAAATGTCAATTAGCATCTCTTCTGACTTCTGCGTGTGCTACACTGAGTTTGTGCTTCAAGATCTTACGCGACTTCCAACGGCTTTTCCTGAAAAAGCTCACAACTCATCGAGGCCTTAAATTCTCATGTCAAACTGGATTTGATGCATGCACTCAACGTTTTTAAGAAACAAACATCATAGAAAATGAATAAAAGACTTTGTGCTTCACATTTTAGTTTCACAACTCTGTAAACATTTACTGTCATAAAGGACTGAAAGAATCTCATGAAAACACATCCAGGACCGGTTACTCACCCCACACCACTCCATCCAAACCAACATCATGTTGCTTTTATCTGCAGAAATGATACAAATCATACTCGATCATGTCAATATAACGTAACAGATGCAAGAAAAAAAGAATGGTCCTGAATTCATGTTGACTTTTCTTTACGCAGAATAGAAATAACACAGATTTATAGTGTTTCTGAGCTGGATGTGTTCATGTGATTCCTTCATTACATTCGCTCAATATCACTTCTGTATTGTGCCGTTATCATTCAGATCTTCTCTTCAGGAAACACCAGATCGAGTGTTGCGAACATGAATGACGTGCGAGCATGAGGCAGCAGCTGTAAGAATCATTTCTTCTGGTCTTGTCTTTCACAAACATCTGTTGATTTTCACTTCACTTTATGAAGTTTGATCCAAACACAGCAGAGGGCGCTAAACACAAACGCTTCTGTTTCTCCACATCAAAGACATTGATCAGTGAGCCTCCATCCACATACAAGTGTGTGTGTGTGTGTGTGTGAGGCAGAATTCAGTAAAAACACAACAATGTGGCACTTTCCATGAATAGGGACAAAACAGCATCTGAGAAATCTTTGTGTTCTTTAGCAGAGCTCAGTAAACAGAAAACCTTCACCAATGCGACTGAAATCACTTTAAAACCATGAATTCACATCAAGGCTGTAGATGAAGCTCATAAGCTACTTTCAGAGCAAATGCTGGTTTGTAGTTAGTTAAAAATGTAACGTACACGCAAGAACAAATACTGTAGTATACTCGACTAATATAATACACAGTAAATATTAACGTGTACTGCAGTATTTACTACATTGGCTATAGTTAACACTGCACAAGTGTTGTGATCACTGGACTTCACTATAGTTCATAGTAAAGTATACTTCAGATTTCTTCATGTGGATAACTGAATAAAAACATCTGTTCATTGTTCAAATCCTTTGTCTTACTTTGGTTCAACAGTTGAGTTTTTGCTCTACAATTTGTATAAAACTGGAATGAGTTTGTGTGTTTGGTGTGTTTTAACCTCTGTGTTTACCGTGTGCTGTTACAGTTCTTCATATTTGTGCTTGGTAAAGAAACAGCAGAGTAAACCGTATCCATGGAAAGTGTCGTGTGCATGTATGATGGCTCCGTGAGAGGAAATGGCAGTAAAGATGCTTGTTCCGCTCGTCTGATGTGTCTGGACACTATGACATCACCATGGTGTGACGCTGCAGGCAGATGAGTTTCATCAGAAGGTCTCCACAAAGCTCCCAGGAAACAGACCCGTTCGGCCCGTCCGCTGCAGCGTTCCCTTGTACCAGCCGTCTTCTCTTTTCTTGTGCACGAAGACGATGTCGCCCTCCTTTAGTTCTATCTCAGCTTCACTCTGGGGGGGATACGGGACCACCACGCGATACCTGACGGACGCGAGCAGATGACCAAAGATCAAACAAGAACACACACGCGAGGACTGACTGAACATTGAGAACAGCATCACAACAGCATCTTGCAGATTGGTTTTTCTCAAAACAAAGCATGTGATGTGTGTGAGCGTGACTAGCTGCAGAGGTGTCTCACCTCTCTCTGGATAACGGTTTGGGTTCAGGTCTGACGGCGAGCGGGGAGGACGAGCAGGGCTGGCGTGCTGGTGGAGACACAGAGAAGTTCAGATCCAGCGAGCCGGACTTTCTGTGCAGAGGCACCATTCCCATAGCGCCCTGCATCTCGCTCTCGATGGGACACGACCCGGCCCGACCGTGACCTCCTGCTGACCTCAGCTCTGGAGCCATGGCACCCTGCGCAGAGGACAACGGGGGGTTGACGGACGGGACGCGCGGATCATGTGTTGGAGAAACGGATGGCGGTGAGCGAGATTTCTTCTTTGCTGCAGCTCCAGACAGCAGTTTGAGCAAACCACTGCTCTTCTTCTCTTTCTGTGTGAGAGAGAGAGAGAGAGAGAGAGAGAGAGAGAGAGAGAGAGAGAGAGAGAGAGAGAGAGCTGTGAGTGATAATCTATCTGTGATGTGAGAACAAGAGTTTTCAGTGTGTGTCTGAGGAGGTGTTTGAGATTCAGTGTTCTCAGCAGAACATCATTATCAGGTTTAGCACGGGGTTCACACGTGAATTAAGCGTTTTGCACAAGAAAGTTACAAACAAAGTCAATGCAAAGACACGTACAGACGTGACCTCACGGCAAGCGGTGCGAATGACGCAAATCTGTCGGCGTGATTGCCACTAACAAATATTTCAAATATGTGTCATTTCTAGGGATGTAAAAATATCACAATCTTACTGTATGATAATACCTTGGTATAAAGTATTTATTGCGCTATTTAAAATGACAAATAATGACTTGGCAATGTGCCATAAGCATCCCATGTCTTTATCCTCTAATCCTAACTGTTGTTTAGAGGTATGAGTCACAGCATTGAGATGCTCAAATGACCTCAAAATCCCTTTTATAAAATAAAAGAATTAAACCAGATGGACCTTGCCAAAGGAAACATCTATTCTTTTTTCTGAACATTCTCTATGTTGGCCTGGAAGACCTATCGTTTCATACGGTCAAAATATCGAGACAGTTCTGCTATTGCGATGACATGATATTGATCATATTGTTACATCCCTAGTCATTTCACATCACTCACGCGAAGGTAACGAACTGTTCCTGCGAGTAAAAAAAAAGAGCGTGGAACATGATTGTTCACTTTTGGTGTGAACTCAGCATAAGACGTTAACAAAATCTGTACAACAACTTTTAAAAATAGAAATCATATTACTGACTTTATCACGTGAACACAGATGTGAAACTGAAATCACTTCACACGTTAGGTGTAAATCTTCTCATTTCAGATCTCAATCTGTGTCTTGATTTCTCTAAATGATCTGAGCTGTGATCTCGTCCTCGCTTACCTTTTTCTCCTCAAGTTTGTGGAATCCTGTGACGGCGGAGCTTGCGTGTGATGAGGACGACAGCAGACAGACGGGTGCGTTTCCTCCGTTGAGATGAGCTGCACTCATGTTGGGAGGCGTGATAGCTGCGGCAGCGGAGGTCAGAGGTACGAGAGGTCGCACAGACGCTGGAGAGAGAGGAGAGGACTGATGGGAAGAGTGAGACTGAGGAGCCGCCACCATCGAGAGAGGTCGACTGGAGCAGGGGGAGCGTGAGGGGCTGGCCTGGGCTCTGAGAGGACTGACCGCTGACTGCACTCGCTCTGGACTGTGGACTGATGAAGAACAGCAACACAACATCATCAAACCTGAATCGATCTGTCTGTGGGGTCACAGGTACACAAGTGTCATCATTATGTGTGATGGATCCCTGAGACGACACATGACATGATCACACATGATCAATGAACCTGCGCATTCTGACACGTGTTTGTGTGCCGTTCTGCTGAAAACACAACCCAACAATTACTGTCAACGCTGGGCGGTGCGACATTCATTACAACACACATCTGATCTGAGCGCTAACACACTTTACCACAATAATACATCCACACACAATCTGACCTCAATACATCTGAGATATCAGCGCTCGCACACACACACACACACACACGTGTCACTGACGTGTCCATCTGATTGATTCTGAAGGCGTTTAGCTTGTTCATCATTTTTCATCATCATCATCATCATCTGTGATAGACGTTTTCTCACTCACCTAACTGCTTGGACGAGCGAGTTTGATTGACAGCTTGTTGACTGCGCAGACAGTTCTTCAGATGCATGGCTGCGTGCTGCAGCTGCGGTGATGACGGGCTGTTGAGAGGTGTGCCGGGTCGTGATGCAGACGGCAGCAGAACGGGACTCGAGGGGCCTGTGGAACCCGGTGATCCAGGAGCCGACGTCATTCGCTCAGAAACACACGCTCGAGTCTGACCGGCTGCAAACGGAGCCCTGCGCACACACATCAACACAAAACCTCCATCAGACTAGAGTGGATTTGTATAAGACAATAGTGACTCAAGTCAGATAAATAGATGTATAATTATATGCAGGCTGTTGAGAAGCACATTTGATTGGCTAAAGGCTGATATAATGACAAACGTGAAAAAATGAAATGATTTCACGCCGTGACGTCATGTGTGTGAAGTTTCCACAGCTGAGAATCACACATCTCCAACCTGTTCAGAATGTACAGAGCACTGAATATTTCTGAATTGCAGGTGGCAAAGGATCATGGGTATTTTCAGCAGACATGTGAAAACAGTGTATAATGAGGCTGGAAATAATGTGAGGAAATGAGTTCAGTGAGATGACACGCGCTCTGTTGAATGAGACGTCAAACATGAAATCATGCGGACACGTGTTTGACATGAATATTCTCTATACAGTCAGCTGAAGAGATCAGTGACAACAGAAGAACATTCACTACATGGTGATGCTGCTATTAATCAAAAACATTTATTCAATAATTGATTCATTATATGAAGATATATAAAGAAGCACAGCTGGACAATTCAGTGAAAATGAAAAAACAACCCAAGACAGACAACCTTACCATGAAAAAAGAAAGTTTTTACTTTGGTAACAGAACACATATCAACATCTGGTGGTTCAGATCCCCATGTGAGATCTCTCTTCAAATGTTAAAGCATTAGTTTTATTTTTACTGCATGATTTCTCATAGTCAGGTAAGAGTTATTTTCAGGATTGTCACATCCATAACGCTTCATATTCCTCATAAATGGACACATGAAAATGAAATTAGTGTCACTATTTAATGTTCTATGAAGAGACATCCCTTCTCCATTCGTTGGGTATTATTGCTTCAGGATTGTGCATTTTATTTCACACAAATCCTACAAAGTCTCCCAAAACTGCGTCGGTTCTTTAAACACATGTTTATTTGCCTTTTTGTTGACTGAAATGTTTTGATGTTTAGTCTCTATCAACAAGGGTTTAGTCAAAAATAAACAGATGGTTCAACATATTCATTTTTATGTCACGTCCATACCGTTGGAATTGCCCCGCTGTGAATATTCACGAGAATGTAAAACATTCTTTGTCATGTGCTGTACCTGGAAACAGGTGTGACGTAGTTTCCCGGGAAAACCCCAGAAGCTCCGGAGCGCATGGCCGTTCCTTTAAACCATCCGTCCTGACATTTCTCCATCACGCGGTACATCTCTCCTTTCCTCAGCTCCAGCTCATCTGCTTTCTGTGGTTTATAAGCGTACAGGGCCAGATAACTGCACATAGAAACACACCAACATTACTGTCATTCAACAACACATCAACACGTTTCACCGCACAGACCTGATGGATCCTACATCAACACTCACACGCTCAGTTGTGACATCATTACTGATGGCGGGTGGATGACCGTATGAACTTCAGGTTAAGTGGTGGAGTAACAGGTGTCTGGTTTGGACTCACATGTTTAGAGGAAGCTGGACTTTAGTGGCAGCGAGCAGATCTCCTGATGTTGAGGTAACACGTGAAGATACTCCCGGCGCTGATGTCACTGAACAATCCTGTCCAGATCAAACACATGTGAGGGGTTCAGAAACATCGATCACTATTGATCCTGAAAGAGCTGACAGACCCAACTGAACCTTAAACATCAAGAATCATTTCAGAGAGTTTCATTCTCCTGTGATCACGACAGCATCTCACTCATGAAAGAGCTCCTTTCTCATCACAGCGGCAGCATGCGTATGTGCTTCAAATGACACGCGGTGATGCATTCTGGGTGATCCTTCATATAAACCAGCTAATGTAGGAACAGACTCGGATTGCAGTCGGAAGAAAACACCCATAATAATCATGGGATTCATCTGGACACCAGCAGCTCTTCACGTGATCTGAACACTAATGGATGAGAGGCTTCCGTAGTGAGCTCACGTGAGAGCAGCGCAGGGTCACATGGGTTTAGGTCAAAGGTCAAGAGACATCATCATGGCTGTCTTTCTATCTGAATGTTGGTGTGGAGCTGTACCTGTTGTGTTGTTGGAGCGCTGGAGGAGAGCTGTGGAGAGTCTGGGATACGGGCGGCTGCTCTGGGATCAGATGAGCTGATGAGGACGGGAGCGCTGATCTCCATCGAGTGTCTGTTGTTTCCCATCACCTGCGCCGTGCGCTGCGTCATGCTGAGAGCCGTGAAGGAATGACGCTTCTTTGCGTTTTTCTTGCCCTCCACGCGTCTGTGAACACCTGCGTTACCGTTACAGCTCACGGCAGCGCTGGATCCAGAACACGGAGCTGCCGCTGGAGAACACGGATCAGTGCTGGGACCCGGCGTCAGGGTGGGTTTATCCATCTCCATCAGCTGCTTAGCCGTCTCGTTCAACTACACAAACAACACACAATACACCATCATTCATCCGGCGTCATGTCAGTGAACCTGTGTGAGTTCTGCTGTCTTTATATGATGCTTTATAGTGCGTAGAGTACATAGTAACCTTCATTTGAACAGAAGGCAGATCAGATTTAATATGATAATGATGGACACTCCGGTGGTCTCCTGAAGGTCACATTATTATAACACTAATATCACGAGGTCACACACAATAAATCAAAACATGTTCATCACATAAACACCTGCACATCACTTTTAGCCAAAAAAAAACAAGAGAGCATGAATAAATAAAACCAACCGGTCCAAAGTTGAACATTCTTCATTTGATTCTTACAAATGCTTGATCCTACAACAATCCAGATTGAATCTAAACCATCCTGAAGCGGCTTTCATCACACATTCGGTCTACAAAACTAAATTCAAGCAAACATCTTCATATCTAACCCAACGCAGATGATGAGAAATATTGCAGTGATGTGATGAATCAATATCTTCACTTCAGGTCTCGTTGTTTGTTTGTGTGAAGGATTCCTCTGAATGTACCATGATGATTCTCCACAGTTACAGTACATACAGAGTTCTTTGTGAAGGGTGTGTGTGTTCAGTCTTGGAGTTGTGAACTTTGAATTCATGTGTGAAATGTTGTTAATAAAGACGAAGTGTAAAGTTCAGACACCTCGCAGCCTTCAGATCACATGATCACTAATTGAGCCAATAATAGAATCCAGCGGAGACATCACACACATCTAACCTGCAGCAGAATCATCACATGACAGTTTAGTGCAGCAGATGGACATTATCATCACATATGTCTTTATTTCTCTCTCTCTCTCATCTTAAAGACAGCCGTGGTGAACCACAGCATGAGCGCTGGGAAACCCAGAGAGAATACTACAGCACGTTCTGATGGAATAGCAGTCTGATAGTTTCAATGGCTTCACCGCTCAGTCAATCATGCATTCTGGACTGATAAAGCTCATGAATGAAAACCCATGATATGTGTGAATCTGCTCCATCTGACAAACATCATCAGTTCAGAGTTCAGCTGCTGTGATACTGTGCACATCATCACAAACACACACACATGCAGACATTTAAAAGCACTTACTTCAACGTACAGGATGGGGAAAATCCCAATCTTATCTCCCAGCATGCCTTCTGCCCAGTTATCATCCACCCTTCTTATGACAGTGAGGATTTCATCCTGTGAGAGAGGACACACACAGTGAGTAATACTATATAGTGAGTGTTATGATATCATGTGATCTGGTCATTTTGTAATTTTCCTTATTTCTATGATTTTCATTTTTCATACGTGTAGTAGACACGTTACTGTACTGATGTGTGTGTTGTTTGGTCTGAAACTGCTTTCTGGTCTGAAAAAGGCAACATTGTGAAAATGCTTATAGAAATACATTTAAACTGAAGAGATAAGATAAGAGTTCTGATCTGATGACTGAATCTATGTGAAGGTAGAAATGTTTTGTTCGGTGCAGCTGCCCAACTGTGTGTGTGTGTGTGTGTGTGTGTGTGTGTGTGTGTGTGTGCGCATGTGTGACAGATGGACAGGAAGTCAAGCAGCTGAATGACCAAACCGAGACCACAGAGCTCCTTCAGTGTCTTCATAACACCTGCAGCACAGCAAAGCATCATGGGTAAGCAGAACACACACACATACTCACTCACTCACACACACACTCTCACGCACACACACACACTCTCTCTCACTCACACACACTCACTCACACACACACACACACACACACACACACACGCACACACACACACACACACACACACACGCACACACACACACACGCACACTCGCACACACACTCACACACACACACACACACACACACACACACACACACACACACACACACACGCACACACACACGCACGCACACACACACACACACACGCACACACACACTCGCACACACACACACACACACACACTCACACACACACACACACTCTCACTCACACACACTCACTCACACACACACACACACTCACACACACACACACACACACACACACACACACACACACACACACACACACACACACACACACACACACACACACACACGCACACTCGCACGCACACTCGCACGCACGCTCGCACACACACACACACACACTCGCACGCACGCTCGCACACACACACACTCGCACGCACGCACACACACACACTCGCACTCACACACACACACACTTGCACACACACACACTCGCACACACACACACACACACACACACACACACACACACACACACACTCGCACGCACGCACTCACACACACACACACACATTCACACACACACACACACACACTCGCACACACACTCGCACGCACGCTCGCACACACACACACACATGCACGCACGCACACTCGCACACACACACTCACACACACACACACACTCCACCACACACACACACACACACACACACACGCACACACGCACACACACACACACACACTCACACACACACTCGCTCGCACGCACGCTCGCACACACACACACTCGCACGCACACTCGAACACACATTCACACACACACACACTCACACACACACACACACACACACACACTCGCACACTCACACACACAGCTCTCTTATTTCTTACAGTGAAACGTCTGTGAGGTCAGGATGGACGTCTCTGGAGATGTGAGAGTGTTTTCTGATCCAAACCGCAGCGCTGGTCATGGACCATGATATCAATATCATATTCACTTGTGTAAAAGCAGCTCTTACCATT
>CM074084.1:240000-290000 GCA_037178815.1 Barbatula barbatula | reverse complement strand
GAATGAACACACACACACACACACACTAGAACAGATCTTCTGATGTCCTTGACCTACAAAAAGACCCTCCATGACAGAAACTGGGTCTTCTACACACATTACACATTCAACAGACGCCTGATATTTATCATCAAATGAAGTTTACTTGTGACACTATAATAAAATAATCAGAGAGTTTATAATCTAATCCACCTTGAAGCATTTAGGTGACATTAATACATTTATAAATAAAATGAACAACGAAATAAACAAAGTGTGTTGCACACACAGTATCTAGTGCACAAAACCACAGTTCTCAAATATGATGTGGTGTGATGTGTGCTGATCCGAGATGACATACTATACTAAATCCTCCATCCTTTAGAAACACTTGTGCTAAATGAATGCATTAAAGGTCCAGTGCACGAAATGACATCTAGTGGTGACGTTGTGAATTACAACTGAAGGCTCATTCCATCTCTCACCCCTCCCTTTCAAAGCACTACGGAGGCTGAGAGACGTCATGTTTTCAATGTATGAGATGCTCTCTGTAGAGGAGTTTGTTCTGTAAGGGCTACTTTGGAAAGGTGATCCGCGGTGCATGTGGACAGAAATAGATAATACACCTCTGAACACACAGTTATGTATATTATGTTGGATTTAAGTCAATAGAACCTCAAAAATGACACACTGGACCTTTAAAGCATACAGTACCTGCAGTGTTTACTAAACACAACGAACACATGTGTGTTTACAGCTGAACAAATGATCAACAGTTTCAAGTTCACATTTGTATTAACCAGACAAAAGCAAACAGCTTCATTACTATTCCTTTGATCACATCATTCACACGACTTCAAATAGATGTACATTATGTGTCCACGGTAACAGTCATGTTTCTGGTGTATAGCTGTATATTCAGGATGATGGTCAGTGCAGTTCCCCATCAAGATGCTCATATTCTTATAAAAGATGACAAAGACATCAGACTCTCTTTACTTCTGGATCAACAGAGAGTTTATCAGAGATTTCACTGACTGCAGAGAGAGACTCATTCTATAACTAACACTGAAACAACATCATTACAACCAAACCAAAGCGCTAGAAAAAACATTCAAAGCACAAAGTTTACATGTTTACTTCAACACATAAAAGAACACATTCAGATTTGAGTTGTGACAAATGTGTAGATGAGTGATATTGCACAGAGCCAGTTTTCTCACTGAGCCTGAAGCAATGCATTCTGGGATTGTAAAGAACTATGATGTGAACACAAATCAAACATCAGCTTGCAGCGATAACCCATTAAATAAACATTCAGGAGTCTGTCTTTCTATTGGCTCTGTTAGATGACAATTAAGACAATGAACCAGACCATTGTGTATAAAACCTGACCTTTCATTAATGCCAAACACATCATCACTGCTTCATTCCAACAGAAGAACCATTAAAACATCTAGTGTCAGCACACACACACACACACACACTGGATTCCATGTTTTATGGGGACATTACATACATGGGGCTGTGCAAATAATCGAAAATTAATCGTAATGGTCAGTTTTGGCCTTCATCAATTACAAATACAAATAATCGATTGAGCAAGGATCATCCTCTCTTTTCTCGTAGTATAAATCCACAGCGCACACATTTCCTTTACAGCGGTTCAGCTGTGATATTCATTTACATTTATCTTTCAGTTAAATTAAGCAACGTTTTTTATTTTCTATGTTGTTTTAAAGTAATCGTGTTAAATAATCCTGATCTCAATATTGGCCAAAAATAAAAGCGATTATGATTTGTGTCATAATCGATCGGTCCAATTTTAAATCATAAAGTCTACCCCCTAACCATACCCCAACACATGGACCTGATAATCACACAAAGCATTTATAAGCTGTTGTTCCTCATGGGGATTGTCCCCAGAAGGTCAAAATCTACATTAGGGCCCCACACAGTGATGAATACCAGTACGCACACGCACAGCTGTAACTGTATATTCTAGATCGATGTTAAGTTCATGAAGTGGTTTCTTTGCTCATCATGAGTGTATTGAATGTAGAATTGTGTTCTCTGGAGAGAATCAGCAGTCGGTTGCTTCATTGTTCATTATCTTTGACTTTAAGAGACCAAACAAGCCAACGCTAAGACACACAGGTGAGCAACACATGCAATAACAAACATACACATCTTAATAAGGAAAGAAGAGAGAACTAGTCTTCCTTTAACATCAAGAGAAATTCAGATTAGAAAGCTAAACCTTAAGTTTGTGTTGTGTGTATTGAGAAACCATTCAGTGGTCTCTGGAGAGATTAAACTGCTTTATTAATGTTGACTCTCATTAGACCTCATGACACCCGCTGATGTTCACCTGAATCATTCATTTCATCCTCACCTGCTGTGATGCTCAACACATCATGACACCAATAAAATAAACACAAGTCTGTTCATACATCACGAGATGAGGTGTCAGACCATCATTTGTACAAATACAGTGAACACGTCTGAGGACACTTACAGGCCGTCTGCATTCAAACAGAACAACAGCAGTTTTCCAAGCACATTGTTTGTGGGTTTGTATCATTTTGCTTTGAAAGTCAGATGAATTCTCACCGTCTCATCCGTTTATCAAGCGCTCTACTCTACACTGCATTGCTTAGCAACAGTCACACATCCTCACTTTAAGAACACTTATCAGACAAGCGGTCTAAAGCTACAGTACACAAAGCATCATCATCATCTGCACAACAAAGAGCACAATGATCGATAAAGATGAGATTTCTCCTTCAAAGATCCTCCTGCTGGGATGTATATCAAAAGAGAAAAGTGCTCTTACACTATACAGAAGACTGTGACGGATGATGAAGTCTGATGATAACACATGAACCGTGTGGAGTAAAACATGGAGAGATGTGCTGCTGTGTGTAAACTCTCCTGAAGAGCTCCACATCATCTTCAAGACAAAACCCTCAGAAGTGCTCTTATATATCATCAGTTCAAGTCAAGCTCTTGATGAACGGTGCGTTAATAATAGGACACCACCCAAAACGTTGCCCCACATAAAGAGAAAATGAGGTTGTGTTTGTTTCTGTTTCTTTCCAAGTGAATTTAAAACACGCACATTAAGAGATACACATTGAGTTTACACATCGAGAGCTTAACTCTTCCAAGGGACAAGGGCATAGGGATGATCAATTCGGAAAGGAACGCAGGGTAAGTGATGACGGAGGGATGTCACATGACACTCAGGCGACACGTCATGTTCACACTGAAGTCTTTCCCAAGCAGCAGCACCTTTATCTTTAACTCCTCACAGATGTTTACAGCAGAAATATAATCAAATCCCTTCTACACTGCTGCTGTCCTCTGAAGACACACATCTCCACACGATCAACACTTCATAATAATATATCACTTTGATATTTACACTGATTGCAAACAGCCCGTCTTGTAAGCGAAGGCTACTCTGCCGACCAGTTTCGACGTTGGCTAGCTAGCGTGTCCAGTGGCGTAGCGAGTCAAGCCTATGTTGACTACTTCATTATGTTTCAGGCTCGAACCTGCCTCATGCCTTTCTTGAAGCCGGATTGCTGACTGTCCAGAAGGTCGTGCTGTGAGAGATAGGCAGAGATTTGCTTTACAAACTTGGAAAGGGCCTTGGAAAGGAAGGGCAGGAGTGAGATTGGTCTGTAGTTGCTGACCACTGCGGGGTCAAGTGTTGGTTTTTGAGTAAAGGTGTTACCAGGGCTCGTCTAAATGAAGTGGGGACGGAGGTGTTTATAATGTGTGTGAGTTGAGCCAGTAGAGACGGAGAGATAGTCTCTCTCTCTCTCTCTCTCTCTCTCTCTCTCTCTCTCTCTCTCTCTCTCTCTCTCTCTCTCTCTCTCTCTCTCTCTCTCTCTCTCTCTCTCTCTCTCTCTCTCTCTCTCTCTCTCTCTCTCTCTCTCTCTCTCTCTCTCTCTCTCTCTCTCTCTCTCTCTCTCTCTCTCTCTCTCTCTCTCTCTCTCTCTCTCTCTCTCTCTCTCTCTCTCTCTCTCTCTCTCTCTCTCTCTCTCTCTCTCTCTCTCTCTCTCTCTCTCTCTCTCTCTCTCTCTCTCTCTCTCTCTCTCTCTCTCTCTCTCTCTCTCTCTCTCTCTCTCTCTCTCTCTCTCTCTCTCTCTCTCTCTCTCTCTCTCTCTCTCTCTCTCTCTCTCTCTCTCTCTCTCTCTCTCTCTCTCTCTCTCTCTCTCTCTCTCTCTCTCTCTCTCTCTCTCTCTCTCTCTCTCTCTCTCTCTCTCTCTCTCTCTCTCTCTCTCTCTCTCTCTCTCTCTCTCTCTCTCTCTCTCTCTCTCTCTCTCTCTCTCTCTCTCTCTCTCTCTCTCTCTCTCTCTCTCTCTCTCTCTCTCTCTCTCTCTCTCTCTCTCTCTCTCTCTCTCTCTCTCTCTCTCTCTCTCTCTCTCTCTCTCTCTCTCTCTCTCTCTCTCTCTCTCTCTCTCGCGGGGTGCATTGTGGGAGTGAGTGGACTGAGTCGGTCGGTGTGAGTGTCTTTCTGTTTGGACAGACTTTTTCCCTTTTTGTGTTGACGTTTTTTTCTCTATTGGTAACAGGCTAGGGAGTTGCACGCAAGGGTCTTTTTAATTTTTCTGACCTCGGGTCAGTGGGGAAAAAAAAAAAAAAAAAAAAAAAAAAAAGGGAAAATGGGGTTGGATGATGAGGATTTTTCGCGTTTAACACTCAGGCATGGATGTAAATGTATGCCTGAGGCCGCAGTGTCAGTGGAAGAATGCCTTTTAGCGGTGAGTGCGGTGGTCGGTGGCGCAAATATTAGATCTGCCTCCCGCATGAACAAAGCCATCGTTTTCTTTTTTTGTGAAAAACTGTATGCGGACGAACTGATTGAAACCGGGCTGGTAGTCAAAGATACGTTTATACCTGTTGTACCTTTATCAAGCCCGTTAAAGAAAGTTGTCCTATCCAATGTCCCTCCGTTTGTCAAAAACGAAATGCTAATGCCAATTCTCGAGAGGTATGGCAAAATAGTAGGCCCTATCAAAATGATACCGCTTGGGTGTAAAAACCCTGACATTAAACACGTAATGTCTTTCAGGCGCCAGGCCTTTATGATTCTCAATTGTCAGAGTAATTCATTAAATCTGTCAGCAAAACTACGAATTGATGGGAAAGATTACACCATTTTTGTTAGTTCTGATGCGATGAAATGTTTTGTGTGCGGGGAGTTTGGACATGTCAGGCAAACTTGCCCGGTTCGGGACAGGTCGGCGGGCCCTGTCGCAGCTCTGGTTGCGGACGCGGACAGCGGAGAGAGGGCGGCCGGCGCTGATGTTGCTGCGGCCGCTGTGGTGGAAAATCCTAAGCCGGTCGGGGCGACTTTAGAGCCGGGTGCTGTACTCGAAGGTAGACCGGCGCTTTCTGGCTCCAAAGACGGCCCTGTTAAGCCTTCTGAGGAGGCAGCTGGGCCGAGTCGTTTGCCCGCTGTCACGCGGACGGACACCAGCGTTGTACAGGGACCGCAGTCCTTTCCTGAGAATATTCCGCTTTCTCATGGATCGCAAACACAATCTGATGCCAAGTTTGATGACTCCTTAAACTACGAAATGGCCTCATCTCAAGACATGCTGGAACCAAGATCACAAGTGGAGGACTCTGACAATGATTATGAGGATATTGTTTTAACGGGAGATAATGCGATGGAGTTAGAGCTCGCCTCTGGAGGTAAGACAAAACTTTATTCTGTTCAACAGATAAACCGTTTTCTGGATGCTACAAAGGGATTGCGTAAACCCAAGATTGAGTCGTATTTCCCAAATTTAAAATTATTTCTTATATCATGTACGACGGCAATGAGGAAGGCCTCCTTTGACGAACTTGATAAACCAAAACGGTACCGTTTGAAAAAGCTTCTTAGCAGTGCTAGAAGTGCTTTGAATGCACAAAGTAGAAAATAAATATGGCTTGGTTACTACGAAAATGTTCACAGGAACTTGCACTAGTGAGTGCTCTTCTTTTATTTATCATTATGGCACAATTAAGATTTATCTCACTAAATATAAATGGTTGTCGTGATGCTGTGAAAAGGGCTAGTCTGTTTGACTATATGATGTTGAAGAATGCTAGTGTAGTGTTTCTGCAGGAGACGCACACAGATATCAATAATCAGACAGAGTGGCTGACTGAGTGGAATGGGCAGGCTATTTTAAGTCATGGCTCTAATGCTAGCGCAGGGGTCGCTGTTCTGCTGGCACCTAAATACAAAGAGCAACCTGTAGATGTGTTTGAAGTTGTTTCTGGTCGTTTGCTGAGAGTTGATATTACTGTTCATGCTACTAATTTTTCCTTTGTCAATGTTTATGCACCAAATATTGGGCCCGAGCGTGTTAATTTTTTTAAAAAACTTGGAGCTGCCTTAAGTGACATTCCGCACGACAGGGTCATTATTATGGCTGGAGATTTTAACTGCACATTAGATCACACTCTTGATAGGAATCATGATGAACCTCATAGCCCATCAGCAGATATGCTTCGATCATTAATAATTTATCACAATTTTGTAGATGTCTGGAGAGAAGCTTTTCCTCTGGTTAAGCAATACACATGGTTAAAAATAAACTCTCATATGATATCTGGAGCAAGGCTGGACAGGATCTATGTTCAGAAGAGCATAAGAGACAAATGCCTTAATACCTGTATAATTCCTACTGCGTTGTCTGATCACCACCTCCTGTCTTTTGTTTTCATCACCTCGGAGAGCACGTTTAAAAATTCTTATTGGAAATTTAATAATAGATTATTGCTAGATCACAACTTTGTGCACGCTTTCACTAATTTCTGGGAGATCTGGAGAGAGAGAAAAATGCTTTACAAATCCCTGAGCCAGTGGTGGGATATCGGCAAAGTTCAGATCAAACTGTTCTGCCAGGGTTACTCTGCTTATAATAAAAGCATCCTGGACAGCAAGATGGCACAACTTGAACAAGAAATACTTCAACTCAATATCGATGGGGACATTGTTAATACTACTGAAGTCTTAAAACGGAATAAACGCTTTTTGAGAAACATACTGGAGGAAAGAGCCCAGGACATGCTTATTCGTGCAAGATTTATGTCCTCTAACAGTATGGATGCTCCAACGTCATTCTTTTTCAACCTGGAAAAGGAGGTTGTGGATAGGAAAGTTCTTAACTGCCTGAAACTTCCAGAGGGCAAGAGAGTTACTGATACACATGGAATTATCACTTTCGCTTTGTCTTTTTACGAGGATCTTTATAGAACTGAACCCTGTGATGAAGATGGAGCGGAACTCCTGCTTCGAGACTTACCTCATCTTTCAGAGACGGCGAAATCCAATCTTGATGAACTATTGACTTTTAATGAACTATCTGCAGCTGTGGAAGAGCTGTCTTCTGGCAAAGCCCCAGGCCTGGATGGACTTAATGCTGAATTTTACAAAAAATTTTGGCATATCATCGGAATGGATTTATTCTCAGTTTTTATGGAATGCTTTGAAAATGGGACACTGTCATTGAGCATGCGGAGAGCTGTCATCACCCTTATACCCAAAAAGGGTGACCTTGAGGATATTCGATGCTGGCGTCCCATCTCTTTACTCGGAGTCGATTATAAGATACTTTCAAAGTCCCTAACTAATAGGATTAAACACCACATATCCTCAGTAATTCATGTGGACCAATCATTCTGCATTCCGGAACGAACTATTTTCGATAATCTTTTTTTGATTAGGGATTTGATTTCTTTTGGCAGGGTAAATAATCTAGACATTGGTTTTGTCTCCCTGGACCAAGAGAAAGCCTTTGATCGTGTCGATCATGGGTTTCTTTTCAAATGCCTTAAGGCGTTTGGTTTTGGTCCCTCCCTCATAGCCTATGTTAAACTGCTTTATACTGAAACATACAGCATGCTAAAAATTAATGGTTCTCTTACTAGACCTTTCAGGGTAAGCAGAGGCATACGGCAGGGGTGTGGCCTTTCAGGAATCTTGTATGCCATCACAATCGAACCCCTTCTGGTTGCACTTAGAACTAAGCTGGGGGGCATTTCAGCAGTATGTCCATCTACTTCAGAGCTGATAACTGCTAAGCTCAGTGCCTATGCAGATGATGTTACCATCATTATCAGATCTGCTAAAGATGTTGGAATCCTAAGTGACTTTTTGGAAGTCTATGGAAAAGCCTCGTCCTCTCGAATCAACTGGCAAAAGAGTGCAGCCTTTTTAATAGGTAAATGGAAAAATGGGGGCCCACCAGCACTCCCTCAAAACTGTTCCTGGAGTCTGGAGGGGATTAAAATATTGGGGGTTTTTTTTGGGTCTGACCAGTATGTTCAGAGAAACTGGGATGGCCTTTTTGAAAAAGTTTCTGGCCGATTACAGAGGTGGAGATGGCTTCTACCTAAATTGTCTTACCGGGGAAGAGTGATTGTTGTTAACAACTTAGCAGCTTCTATGATGTGGCATCGTTTAAATGTGCTTGACCCACCAAAAGCTTTATTGCAACATTTACAGGAAACTTTTGTTGATTTTTTTTGGGGTGGTTTCCACTGGCTTCCTCCCGCAACTCTCTATTTGCCAGTGAATGAAGGGGGGCAAGGGTTGATAAATTTAATAGCCAAAGTAAAAGCCATGAGACTGAAGACTGCGCAGAACTTGCTATATCCTGTTCATTTCAAGCCATGGGTGGTGTTTGGGTTAGCATTACTCAGAACTTTTGGGGGGCTCTGTCTTGATAGACAACTCTTTCTAATGTCATCTTATGAGGGAAAATCTACAAGTGATGTTATTTACTACGCTGCTGTGTTAAACTCGTGGACAGTTTTCAAGCTGATCAGGCATGAGAAGTATCACTTTGGGCTTGATGAACCCTTGTTTTATAACCTACTTCTAAGTGAGGATATTTGCAAATCCAATACCATTGTAAAAAGATTTTTGGCAAAAGGACTGAACAAAATTGTTAATCTGATTGATATTCCTACTAAAACATGGAAGTCAATGGCGGATATCTGTAATCAGACTGGCTTCAGATCAGTTAGGATAACAGAACAGATTATAGGCAGGCTGAAAGCAGCTTTTCCAAACACACTTCTTGTGTTTATAAACTGTTTTCTGTCTGGAGGTCCTTCCAAAGTCTCTTTTCCTAGGATATTTGTGTCCCCCAAGGTTTGTTCGGAAGATGAGCGGGTAGGAAAGCTGCTGAATTTAAATAAGCTGAAAGAGCTTGATTTTCAGGTGGCTGGAAAGAAAGATCTCTACCAAGCATGCATTAAAGTAGACTATTTTGAGTCGATTAAGGATAGAGCTGACACAAAATGGAGAGATTTTTTAAAAGTCTCGGACGATCTTTTTCCTTCCTGGAGGCTTTTCTATAAGAATCCCCTCCCAAAACGATCTGGGGATTTGCAGTGGAGGATATTACATTGTGTGTTACCCACTAATGCTCATGTTGCCAAATTTAACCTGGATGTGCTGTCATCTTGTGCTTTCTGTGCTTTACCAGAATCTGTTTTTCATGTGTTTACTGAGTGTTTTAGACTGGATCCATTATTTACATTGCTCCAAAAGTTAATTGGGGATTTAGGTTTTGGTTTTAACAAGACACTATTTATTTTTGGATGCAGGTATTCAAAAGCACACAGACAGCAGTGCACTGTAGCTAATTTCCTTATCGGACAAGCTAAATTAGCTATTTGGAAATCATGCAGATTGATGGTGGAAGGACGGGATATAAATCTTTGTCAGTTCTTTACTGCTTTGGTAGAATCCAGAGTAAGAGTGGAGCACAGGTTTTTTCAAATGACGGATAACCTACATGAGTTTGAGTTTAAATGGTGTATAAACGGGGCCTTACTGACTCTTGATGAGGATGGAGAAAGTGTGTTTAACTGGTGATGGTTAAATTGTTTGCTCCGGCTTTATTTTTTTTACTTATTTTTCTATCTATTTATTGCCCTCTACTAAGATTCTTTTAATTTTCTAATATGTATTGATTGTTCAAATATGGTATAATAAAGTGTGTTAAAAGTCAAAGTCTCTCTCTCTCTCTCTCTCTCTCTCTCTCTCTCTCTCTCTCTCTCTCTCTCTCTCTCTCTCTCTCTCTCTCTCTCTCTCTCTCTCTCTCTCTCTCTCTCTCTCTCTCTCTCTCTCTCTCTCTCTCTCTCTCTCTCTCTCTCTCTCTCTCTCTCTCTCTCTCTCTCTCTCTCTCTCTCTCTCTCTCTCTCTCTCTCTCTCTCTCTCTCTCTCTCTCTCTCTCTCTCTCTCTCTCTCTCTCTCTCTCTCTCTCTCTCTCTCTCTCTCTCTCTCTCTCTCTCTCTCTCTCTCTCTCTCTCTCTCTCTCTCTCTCTCTCTCTCTCTCTCTCTCTCTCTCTCTCTCTCTCTCTCTCTCTCTCTCTCTCTCTCTCTCTCTCTCTCTCTCTCTCTCTCTCTCTCTCTCTCTCTCTCTCTCTCTCTCTCTCTCTCTCTCTCTCTCTCTCTCTCTCTCTCTCTCTCTCTCTCTCTCTCTCTCTCTCTCTCTCTCTCTCTCTCTCTCTCTCTCTCTCTCTCTCTCTCTCTCTCTCTCTCTCTCTCTCTCTCTCTCTCTCTCTCTCTCTCTCTCTCTCTCTCTCTCTCTCTCTCTCTCTCTCTCTCTCTCTCTCTCTCTCTCTCTCTCTCTCTCTCTCTCTCTCTCTCTCTCTCTCTCTCTCTCTCTCTCTCTCTCTCTCTCTCTCTCTCTCTCTCTCTCTCTCTCTCTCTCTCTCTCTCTCTCTCTCTCTCTCTCTCTCTCTCTCTCTCTCTCTCTCTCTCTCTCTCTCTCTCTCTCTCTCTCTCTCTCTCTCTCTCTCTCTCTCTCTCTCTCTCTCTCTCTCTCTCTCTCTCTCTCTCTCTCTCTCTCTCTCTCTCTCTCTCTCTCTCTCTCTCTCTCTCTCTCTCTCTCTCTCTCTCTCTCTCTCTCTCTCTCTCTCTCTCTCTCTCTCTCTCTCTCTCTCTCTCTCTCTCTCTCTCTCTCTCTCTCTCTCTCTCTCTCTCTCTCTCTCTCTCTCTCTCTCTCTCTCTCTCTCTCTCTCTCTCTCTCTCTCTCTCTCTCTCTCTCTCTCTCTCTCTCTCTCTCTCTCTCTCTCTCTCTCTCTCTCTCTCTCTCTCTCTCTCTCTCTCTCTCTCTCTCTCTCTCTCTCTCTCTCTCTCTCTCTCTCTCTCTCTCTCTCTCTCTCTCTCTCTCTCTCTCTCTCTCTCTCTCTCTCTCTCTCTCTCTCTCTCTCTCTCTCTCTCTCTCTCTCTCTCTCTCTCTCTCTCTCTCTCTCTCTCTCTCTCTCTCTCTCTCTCTCTCTCTCTCTCTCTCTCTCTCTCTCTCTCTCTCTCTCTCTCTCTCTCTCTCTCTCTCTCTCTCTCTCTCTCTCTCTCTCTCTCTCTCTCTCTCTCTCTCTCTCTCTCTCTCTCTCTCTCTCTCTCTCTCTCTCTCTCTCTCTCTCTCTCTCTCTCTCTCTCTCTCTCTCTCTCTCTCTCTCTCTCTCTCTCTCTCTTTATGCTGTGTTTTAATGTCAAAATATGAAAGAATCAAACATTTAAAAGGGTAAAAATAAACTTGAGATGAAAAACTCTCAGTCAAATTATAACATGGTTAGTATTCAATAACAGCAGAACATGATGCAATCAGATCTGAGTGTTCTGTGATGTCATGCTGAAAGAATCATGATGTCATAGCAAACATCACTGCAGTGTAAATCTGATCTCTGATGGTAAACTTCAATGATATTTCTGTAGCGGTGTATTCACAGTGACATCAGATCAGAGCATCATCACATCCTCCTGAACACCTCTGCTCTGTTTATAAACCACAGACAGATCAGATGTTCCTCAGAAGTGACTTCATTAGTTGACGCGTGTCAAATCAACCAATCAGAGCGTCAGATTAAGAACATGTGTGACGACGAGACTCAGAGAGCAGCTGTGTTCAGTTATTCTGGGCTGGCGAGAGCTCGCTGCTTTCTCTACATTACATTCACACTGAAGAATCTGAGCTTACTCTTGTTGCCTGGCAACAGCATTATCATAGCAGCACAACCGTCTCTCTCAAACATAAACACCCAACCTCACAACTCTTCACGACTCACAAACACACTTCACAGTTCAATGCAGGTTTAACTTCTAATATTGTGTGCTGTTGAAGGAGTAAACTGTTTGCTAACAACATAAACAAATATCGAAATGTAGCCGCGTGATCCCATGCGACAAAAGACAAGGGCTGCGTCCGACTTCCATATTATACAGTATGCGAAAATTAGTATCGGTCATAAATATCCGCTGAGATTCGCGAGGACACTTATCTATCCTATGATGCCACGGGAGCTGAGCAACGGTCAAATTTCAGAAGTAAATCAAATAAATCTAGCGGAAAACTTTAAGGTGGACGTCCGTTTTTAGTGTAAGTGCCAATCAATTAATTTCTCCTGACTAAATGATGTTTTATCAACACTCACGTGTAGGTTGTTGTTAATACGTCATAGGTCAAAGAGCATACGGGTCACATGACCATAAAACATGGCGGACGCAGTATGTTCCAAATGTATCCATACTACTCCCACTCATGAGGCCCTCATACTCCCACTTTTTTAATGGCCGATGGTACATATTCAAATTCAGTAGGTACTGTAACAGTATGCCATTTCAGACGCAGCAAAGGTGTTTATCATGTCACACTGCATTTTGTTTATAATGGGTTCTACACTGCTTGCATGTGGTATTTGGACAGGGTGTAAATACATTCTATTCAACTATTATCTGAAGGGTCTCAAAATCCACTGCATTGTCAATTTAACAAACACCTAAATATGTAAAGTTGACATAAATGTCTTCACTGCTGAATACTTGTACATGTCATTTACTGCACTTTCTATCACAGACTATATCATGCCTACAAGATGATATATATATCAAAACCCCTTAATAATCTTGAATAATCCAGTGAAATTAAATAAATAGAAATGTAAGTGACTGGATCTCATTTGATGATTTTAAGCTTTGAGATGAACGACAGGGTCTCATTCCCAGCACTTGTGTTTACATGGCGGTTTACTGCCATCAGATCACATGAGCAACAGAAGACGTAAGCAATCATTTCAGCCCATTAAGTCTTGTTAGATGTTCCAGAACAACAGCAGTCGGTAAAAAGAGTGAAACAGCAGCAAAGACCTTTAATCTTCTTCTGTCTCTGTCATCATCATCCTGAGAAAGAAGCGTCTGCTTCAAACCTCAAGAGATCACACGGCAGGTCTGTTTGTAAAGAGGAATGTCATTCATCATCAGGAGAGATTGACATGTCGTCTAATGTCTCAACACAGTCTAATGAATAGCTGAAATAATAATAACAAAATGATTTGAAAGCTCAAGCGTATTCAGCAGCAGTTGAAAGAAACAAACAGAGTAAACTTATTTTTACTTGACTATGTATATTAAACTGGGTCAGGAGAGAGTACTTTAACACTGAACCACGTCGGTGTCCCCCCACAATCATCCGTCCACAGACCAGCACATGTCTGCATGCGTTTGCCATCTGACCCGCTGAGATCCAGACGTCTGGACTCTGTTCCACACCTCAACCTGAAGAAACATGTTTATTTTCCACTCATATGAACAGACTACTGCAAATCAGACACACATATATCTACAAATATTACTATGAAATATTATGAAAATTGCAAATATATTAATCTTACATCTAGGGCTGGACCAGAATATTCGATTATTCGTTCGGCGGGTTGGCATTCGATTTTAAATTTTGAGATTCAAATATAATTTAAACCCGGCATTCCCCGTGAAGTGGTTCATTCACACTTGAAAATTAATCAAAGATTCGAAGATCAGTGAACATCACATAAACAAAAATTGAAATGAAGAGCCATAAACCTGTATATTAAACTTTAAACACACTTGGGCAATCAACTGCAATCATATGAACCGCTGCCTTTCATGTGAAGCTGATGTTAAATTCGACGACACACACAATGATGAATGATATGCTCCCTGTTATGACAACCACCCAGTGTAAAGGGAAAAGTGACATATAGTGGATAGTAGTAGCAAAAATTCACCTGAATGAATGTTCAATGCGTGCAGAAAAAATCTATTCACAACTTTAAAGAAGATATTGAATTGACCACATTTTTAAAAAAACGATTAATCGATTTATTTTGCCTAGCCCTAATGTCTCACATATCCAAAGTTTTTGTTCTTACGGTGACAGCTGAAGCTGAATGAGGAATTCATACAGCCCATTCAAACTGCGTCCTGTGCCTGAGCATTAAACAAGAAATACTCAAAAAAATATTATATACTAACGTAATAAAGAAAGGAAACTAAATAAATCTAATTTACCATTGAAAACAAAACTAAAGTATTTGAATGGCTGCAACAGTTTAAACAGTCTCCTTCATGTTATGAATTTAAATCCGCAGTACAGCGCAGATGGCAATCAAACTATGTATTCAGCACCTGAACCACAAACTAAATTCCCTTAATACAGAAAAATATATAATTTGCTATTAAAAACAAACTATTTTAATATGAGAAGAGCCGCTTCTGGCTTGAACTGTTCTGTAGTTTATTCAAAGTTGATTCATTCTGAACGTGTCGCATGTCCATATTGCACCAAAATGCGACACTAAACTTCCTTGTGTCCTCAGCAACACACACCACGCCTGAAGTCGATTGGATGAACGGTCCTGCTTTTATTAGAGAGAAGAGTATGTTCAGGCCCTCCCTCAGAATATTCAGTGTTGATGACCACTGAAAAATGTTATTGGGACCAGCCCTGTGATCAGATCTCCACACTTTTCAAGCCTATATAAGCTGATTGCTTTCAAACATCCAAACAAAAACAGATAACAATATACCAACAATGATCATAAAAAACTTTTCTATTGAAAATGATAGAAAACTACTGTTTAAAAATCAGTGTCAGTGTCTGAAGACAAACACCGAATACACCTGCTGCTATATCACTGCCATACATCACAGCAACACTGACAAGAAAATCAATGAAAACTCCTGTAATTCATAATTCATTTCTTAACTTTGATCGTTTACGTTACGGAGAAATACTTCAGGTTGTAAACAATCTTATGTTGCCTTTGTTAACATTTATTTAATGGACGCTGGTATTGTGAATTGTATAATGTCTTTTGTATTGGTATTACAGAGTTCTCTGAAAGGTCATGCACTCTGACCTCAAGGTTGCTCTGAGGTCACTGACTGAGTAATGTCAGAGATCACTTGTCCTATCAACTTCATTGAGTTGAGTCATGCAAACACCCGTATTCTCATGAGAACAAATGTACAACTAGAAAAGTTACTCCAACAAGATCAAATCCTGCTCAGGTTATGAGTAAAATACAGCTGTTATAATAACATCTGCAACTGCAATCCATTCATATGAAACGAATGAACTTTTCATAAACCTGTGTTTCACTCCTGGCTGAGATTCTCTCTCCTTCAACAGACTAAACACTCAATCTGAGACGACCACAGGACATGAATCACACACCACACAGATCATTGACCACAGAGAGAAATCAACCCTCTGAGAGACAATACACAAGAGAGAGGCTTTAAAAACACAGAGCTGGTTTGTTTATTTGAACAAAAATAAGGTAAACAGTGTATTTACAGTAAGTGAAATTCTCAGTGGCTGTGTCAAAGGTTAATTTAACCCAACGGTTGGTTGAAAGCAACACAGTAGTTTTTTGAGTGCTTCCTTTTAGACATGACTGACGATTCACTGTTATTGCAGTAAAAAGAAAAAAGAACTAAAACTCAAATGACAGAATTTCCCCTCACTGTTATAACTCTGTTTACATTCAGTTTATATGTCATAATTCAGAGTACTGTGTGAAGATTAATAACATGTGTCACACACGCATGAGTATCTGATGTTTATTCAGTTCGGTTCTTTCTCTGCCTTTAAATATCTCTGCTGTATTTTCTCAATCAGTCATGTTTCCTTGTGTTAATATCATCAAGCAGACATGAGTCATCACGACCACACAAACATATACCCTATGTACATAACACAATGCACACTATAAAGTAGGGCTGTGCAATGACTCAAAAATAAATTGTAATCGGCAATTTGGGCCTTCGACAAATCCACGGCTCACCACTTTCCTTTACAGCGGTTCAGCTGTGCTGTTTTTAAACATTTCCTTTTCAGTTTAATTTACAGTTTAAAAGACAATTACAAAACATAATTTCTATGTTATTTCAAAGGTCAGCAAGTAATCGTGTTAAATAATCGTGATCTCAATAGGGGCCAACATAATTGTGATTATGAATTTTGTCTTAATCGAGCAGCCCTAAGCAGAATCTCGAGCGGTTAGGAGAGAATATCCTTGGCCACAATCTACTGTATCTGTCACCATATGTCCAAGCCCTCAAATCAATCACAAACTTGTTTTGTAATTCTGTTTGGTGTTGGCAGAAGCAGATGAGATCTCCTGTGAGAAATGTGTTCCTGTTCAAAGCATGTTTCAAAGTTCTCTCTCTTCAACAGAAACACTGAAGCAGAGCTGGCTGACCTACAGATGTGACGGCCGATTCTCAAAGACAAGAATGAAAGTGTGAGAACGTTCAGCTCAGTCCAAAACACACAAGAGTCAGTGGGTGAAAACTAAAGGAAATTATCAATGACAAGAACTACACAACATTTCATTGACTTGTGATGAATGATGAACATCTGTCCATCCTCTACACAGAGAAACTCTCTCTGCAGCAGTCAAGATGTATTATTAGGCACCGTTTGTTTCTACGGTTATAAAATAATTATATTTGTCTAATTTAAAATACGACTGCACGGTTAAAAACTAAAATACTTCATTTCCATATGAACAATGAGCTTTGTTTGAGAAGGGTTGAACTCTGAAGCACAGAGGGATAAAAGCTGTGGATGTCTGACCCCGGAGAGAATCGTCTCCTGACCTCACATTTCTGTTCCTCTGACAATCTACCACAGAATCAGAATCATAGTCATAGACTATGACAAATACTGAGCGAGATTCCCAACACACGATGATGAGGGTCATGTTGTCATGGTTACAAGCCATCAGGAGACGAGGAGGACGTAACTCATTTTTGATCAATATTACACAACACTATGCAAACCATTTCGTTTATCATTCATCACTCTGTGCTCGTAAACATTTTTTGTCTTCTTGCACAATAAAATCATGTCTCCTCGTGTCATTGTTACACCAATGCTTTACATTTACATTTATTCATTTGGCAGACGCTTTTATCCAAAGCGACTTACAAGTAGTTTTTATACAGTGTCACATTACTGCAGAGCAATCAGGGGTAAGGTGTCTTGCTCAAGGGCCCTTCAGTCATGACCTGCTGGCACTGAGATTAGAACCAGCAACCTTCTGATCACAGGCCCAACTCTCTAACCATTTGGCCACAGCTGTTTTTTGATCAGTTCAAATTACTCACGGTAAGGGAACCAAATTAACTCAGGGAAAAGGGACTACTGACAAATAAAAATAAGAACAAATAATCAAGCTACAGGTAACAGCACCAATAAAACAACAGAGCAAAGCAGGCAGTGAGTGACTTTTAACAGACAGCGGGAATATGGTGCTGTCGCTTTAAGAGGAATGAAACTGTACACATTCGCAATGCGTTGTTTTGTCCGTTCACTAAGTTAAGACATAACCTACTGTGTTTGTCAAGATTCTCGACAAGAGGGGTATGTTGGCCTCTTTTGTGTGAATTTGTCTGTTTAAGCGATTCAAAGACTCAATATTTGCGCAATGTCTGAGACTTTTTTCTCCGCAAGGGAGTTTTCTTGTGCATTATCTTAAATGTTTAAATTGGCAAGGCTTGAATAGATTTAGTTTAAACAGCAACATGTGCTGTTCCAGTCTCACCTGCACTCGTCCGCTCACAACATCCGGGAGATGATATTACAGCATACGTCACACTATTGAAATCTGTCTACGTTATTTGATTTGTTGTAGGTAGACCTATTGAATGTGTATCCATCGACAAACATACATTAGCTGAACTTCGTCTGATTTCTAAAGAACCATATTATAAATACGTCGTCGGATTTAAGATGAGCCGCGGTCCAACGAACCAATGGTAGAGATTTTTTACAGAGAACCGTTACATCACTAGATAATATCAATATGTCAAAAGCTCCTGTAAGTCTGCAGATTTCCTTCTAGAAGCTTCATGGTCTCAGAAGACAGATGAAATCATCATCACAAGTGTCTCATGAACAAACACTGCAGTGTGAATATAGATCAGAGATGTCAGTGTAAACACACCGCACGCCTTTCTTACAAACAAAGGGCTCCGGCATCACTACAAACAAAGGACCGGCCGGGATGTGTTCGGTTATTTCATTCAATGAGGTGAGACTCTGTCTGGATCCTCTCCAAACATAATGAGGATATGTTTCTGAACACTGTGTCTGATCATACAGCTGTAAAGAGCTGATAGTGCCCACACTCCTCAAAAACATGCTAATTCATTCTGACGGCTGCTGCACCAAACGGCACTTACTCAAGAACATCTCAACATTCTCCTACATCTCCTCAACCCTACACAAAATAATGAATATGTGTGTGTGTGTATATACTTCAAATCTGTTCAGTACAAATGATTTCACAGGTACAGTAAACTGTAAATACTTGTGATGGGCTAAATAAGCAAACACAACAGATCTTGGGATTTTGTGATCAGTTGTTTGCAATATACGGCTGATAAACTGAACATTTAGTCATTCAGCAGACGCTTTTCTCCAAAGCGACTTACAGATGAGGAAACATTGGAAGCAATTATAACAACATAGGCAACAAAATACATAAGTGCATCAAACTAGTCCATTAAAGCCTAGCACAGTATAAAAAGCTAAGAATAGTGAGGTTAGTAATTTTTTTTTTTTATAAAGGAAAGGGAAGAGAATTAGGAAAAATCAATCAGCGACGTGTTCATGGAAGAGATGCGTTTTTAGGCGTGAACATTAGAAGAACCCAAGACAAATAATAACAACACAGATCTCATCAGACTCAATGTTGTTTTATGTCAATAAGAAACTTTGAACGGAGCATCTGCATCAGTGATCGATATAAATGACTGGATTGAGCCTAGAACGCTAAACTAACGGCAGGAGGGGGAGCCACCGGAAACGATCGCGCCGCCATCTTGGTATGCCAAACTGACAGAGATTGCCATTGACTTACAGGCAAAATGACCATCTAAAATAATTAGTTTTTCAGCTTATTAGGAGCGTGATACGTTTTTATTTCACGTGTGTTTTAAATGAATTGTTTTTCAATTGTTGTTTATTTTTGGCAGAATCGGGATGTATAGAAATCAATATATAAAAGGGGAGTGTGTATGACACATATTTAGACATAAAGCTTCATGACTTAAAGAACATATGAAGATTTTGGTTCCAAATCTATATGATCTGTATTTATATTTCAGAATAAGCACATTTGTCATTTGTTGAGGTGTCTCGGGAGTCTGCTGATCTAATATGTACGATACTGTAATGAAAATGAACATAACTCGCTCTATATCTAATAAAAAGGGTGAAATTCCTGACTTCCTGACTAAAGGGGAGGTAACATGTTAGTCATGCATTCTGACTTCTTTACACAGTTAAATGTGTTGGCTTCTCATGCTTTGACACGGTCAACTTGTTAAAAAAACTAGTTGTATGTATGATGTAGTATTTCTGAGATTGATACACTCCCCCCAGCATTCCAAGTTGTTATAGAAAGTTTTTTAGAAAGTCTGGATCCCTGTTACAGAGATCCTATTCTTTTTATTGGGTAATTCTCCCGGCAAAGCACAGCAATGCAAAAGAAAGAGCGCGCCCACGTGCAAAACCCACGAGCGAGACCTGCTTGCCATCAAGATTATCTGCGCTGCTTCAAGATTGGCTCGTCACTCTTGCGAAAGTGAAGTTTAGGTGTGTCTGTTTGTTCACAGCATTTCAGTGATGGATGTTATATAAGTAAGGGATAATGTACAGGCAGCAAGTTGTTATCGCAAAAATAAGCCCCGACACAGGGCATTTTGCGACCAGTTTTCGAGTGAGCAAGTACAAGTACTCGCACATCTGCGACCTGCAAATTTGGAATTTCTTCTAGTTTAATGTGGAAAGACGAGTAGAACTCGAGCTCGCCACCAGTGCAGGCTGTGTGTTAGTCAACTGCGCGCCAGTGCACGGGTAACTCATGTGTCACTGATATTTCCAGCGGACGCGCACAATTCCGGTCGTCATTGAGAAGTTTACACACACACACACAACATGAGTCGATGTTATATTAACTAGTGTTGTGAACATGAGGAAGTGTCCTTAATACACAGTAAAATCATAGTAAGAACCTAACACAAGGCCTTTCATTTTGCAATCCAGTCATTTGTATAGATCAGTGATCTGCATGCATGAAACCACAAACGTGTGATCTAAAGCACAATAGAGGAATTAAAACAGTTCAAATGTCTGGACACATGGCACTGACAGATAACCTGTGTGACATTAGTATGCGTGGTTACTTTAGAGATTCACACTCATGATGTGTTAATGACAACACTTCTCTGGGTCAAATGTCACAGACAGATCAACTATGGAGGTATTATGGTAAATATTAATAAAGGGCAAAATACAAATCCATGAATTATAGAGTGAGCTATCGGTTCTCCTGCTGTGTAAAAGCGCTCGCGTGCTCTGTGAGTGTAGCTTTTGACTGATCTTCACGATTTCCTTTTGTTTAAAACAAAACCATTATCTGTCAGAAAACAAACAATGTCATTAGAAGCAGGAATACAGATTTCCTTAAAGTAATAAAGTGTTTATCAATGCTTTCTATAGCAACTTCAACTTAAGCAATATTTTACTCGTGGACGGATGACATACGTGTTACCGCAAGCTACAACCAAAGACCATTTTCACCGTGGAGGAAAACAAACCGGATGATGAGGAGATCAATCACCTGTGTGGCGTTTGAGTCTTCTGGACTGCAGCTAATGTTTTCTGGCTTCCCTCATAACTCCAGATAATGGCAATATTCTTCCAAGGGCAACGAGTGTGTTTCATTCATCATAAGTCATGTGCTGGAACTTTTATATGGTTTTGTTGTGAGCTGCTGCTGTAGTGTTATTGTGATGCTGTTGTCATCGTTGTTTCATATTTACATTGTTGGTTGAAGCAGTTTGAATGAACAAAAAACAAATGTTGTGAGAAAACGTACTATCAGTTAAATGCAGCGCCACATGTGCTTTAATGAGTGTGATAAGGGTTTAATCCACACATGTGTCTTCATCACGTCACAGGCAAACTTAATGATACGATCTTTCTGTGCACTAATGATAACCCTCACTGGACCATTATTTTACTCTACATTACCATGATGATCGGTTCATTTAGACCGCATTCCACAGATCAGCGCAGTAAATGCAGAAGAAGAGAAACACGTGTGCAGAGCTGTGATTTACATGTGTGTGTGTGGTGCTGATGTGACAGTCACAGGGCATACAGCACACACACACACACACACACACACACACACACGTCTGATGATGAAACTCGTCTTCTGACCTGATCCAGCGTTCAACACACACAGAAACAATGACAACAGTGATTCTGAAAACCATCCTGACACTCCGTTAACTGTGTTACTGCAGATGAACATTTCACACACTACCAGTCAAATGTGCACACACACACACCTGTGAAGAGAGAAGCTATCAAAACTATTACATTAAATACTACAATTATTCAATATCATTTCATTTAAGCGTTTAGCAGATGTTCTGGATAAAAGTGAGGAAAGTAATGATTTTCTCAACAGTACTGAAGGACTTCTCATGTGGTAACTGCTTCTCTTCACCTATTCAAAACGAAATCATTGACAACTAGTTAGAATTGATATCTGTCTACAGACTGGTTTCATTAGCAAGAGCTTTACAATCATGAGAAATTAAATGTAAGTCCTGTGCGTCTAAACCTTTGACTGGAAGTGAATGTTTAAACCACAAAAAGGTCAAGACTCCTACAATCACCACATCTGTGACACCAGTAACTGTGATATCACATCCAGAATGATCAATATTGTGCACTTATTAGTTTTAGACAATGTTTACAAACTCCTCCTCTTGTTTTTCCTGATTTGCCCGATCATAACTCAACCATCACTGCGCCGAGGGTTACCCATCAGTCATCTGCAGTCCGGTCTGATTACCCATCAGTCATGTGATGCAGTCCGGTCCGATTTCACGTGTGACACGGGGACAAAATAATCTGCAGTGACGTCACGCAACTCTAAAAGTCAAACTGCATTCAACGACAATAAACACTGAAGAAGTTTTGCACCCGGAGACAGGTGATGTCATTCATATCGGCGAAATAAGTTTGTGTGCAGTCACGTCAAGATCCACTGTACGCAGAACCTGCACATACCTGTACACACATGACATCTCAACAAACACACCTGGACATGACAACACCGCCGCGCTCTGACCGAGGGACAGCCGAACTCACCTTAACCGGAGAGCTGCGCGTGGCGACGGGCAGGTCCCTCACAGCCGTCCCCGGGGGCGAAGCCGAGACCCCGGCCGCGCATCCCGCCAGCGACGGTCTCCCTCCGCCGTTCCGCGGCCGCTGCTTAATCCCATCCAGTAACCGGACCAGAAGGATGTTGGCCGGTAGATCGTCGACCGCGCAGCCCACCAGGATGCGGCACTCGGGACAGCGCAGCTCGTGGCGGGAACTGACGATGTTCTCGAGGCAGCGGCGGCAGAAGGTGTGCTGACAGGGTAGCACGCGCGCGCTCGCGTCCAGCCGCTCGAGACACACGGAACACTCCAGCAGGTCCAGCAGCGACGACTCGTCCATCTTGTGCTCTAGAAAACGACGCGCGGGAGTCGCGAACGGACTCGGCTCGCGTGCGTTGACGCGCCGAGAATGGCCCGAGACATACTGTGGCAGACTCTGCGGCTCTCGGTGCTCGCGCTCCGCTTGTCTACACAGCTGTGAGGAAACGGTGAGGTCACGCGCGCGCTGTGTGAAAACGCCTCGGACGAATCGCGACGCGGCGTCCCTCGTGATTCTCTAACGCGCGATGTTTATTGGCGTTTCGTCGCTGTCGCTCGTCCAAATAAACCCGCATTTCTAAATGTTTCGCATATTTCATAAACCATAAACTTTTGAGCGCGATTCGTCTCTCACGCGTGTCTCGAGTAGCGCGGCGCGGCGCGTCAACGAGCGGTGTGGTGTTATTTTATTTAAAGCGTAAAGACTTTAAACGCTTAAATATCACACAGATTTACATTCATCGAATTTTCATTAAAGACACCCAATCAAAACACCATAGCAACAGCATAGCAACCTCTCCGAACACGCTCGAGCTCTGTCAGTGTGAGCTGTCACGCGCACCTATATGATATTTCTTTCTCACTTTAGTTCACTCGATCACAACATCCGGTCTCATTCATTCACACACGTGTGATTTCAAATCTGTATTTGAACAAAATAAGATGAAGTTTCTATCAGCACCTTTTGTGTTATTTCTCTCTCATGGCTCCCTGAACTCTCTGTGAGTCGCTTTGGATGAAAGCATCTGCTAAATGACTCGATGTGAATATAAGACATTAGATTTTCCTGTGATGGGTTGAATGTATTTTGTTTGGTTACACGGCAACATCCGTGTGTGTTTGTTATTTATATATATATATATATATTGTTCGAAATAAATAAATATGATGATGATGATTAAGGTTCTAAATCGGGGTGAGACAAAGATCACATTTTCAACATTTTAACCAAAAACGTTACAGATTTAATAGGTTGTCTCATATCTGTTACGGAAACGCCACCTGGTGGATATAGTTTATAATTCAATTCAATTTTATTTATATAGCGCTTTTCTCAATTTGCATTGTTCCAAAGGAGCTTTACAGGGGAAAAAATAAAAAAAAGAAGAAATAAAAAGGGTAAAACACAGAACATGAATAGTTTAACTTGTTATAAAAAAGACATATATAGTAAATTTATAGTAAATTTAACATTCGTGCAAAACTAAATGAGCTTTCAGAGTTTATAATACAATAAACAAATAATAGATTCGTTATATGTTACGAAAAATCGCTTTATTATGGAAAGATATTCTAGAGAAGTCATCAAACTATATTTTATAGTAGCATTGAAACACCACAGTGAACATCTAGCGCCATCTGCTGCGATTGATAAGTGTGTGTGTGGACTTGGTTTGTATATGTTAGTGGGGACCTAAACCTGAATACACACCAGCTCATGAGGACTCCTGTCACTGTGGGGACCAAATGGAAAGTCCTCACGGGCACATTGTACAGAACGATAATTTTTGAAAATCTAAAAATGCAAATGAATTCTAGGATCTTTAGATTTAGATCAAATATACAGTTGGTACAGTTTACAACTCATTACGCCTATGGACTGTCCCCACGGAGATAGTAAACGCGTGTGTGTGTGTGTGTGTAAGAAAGCATGCAGACAGTCTCTCTCAGCAGGGTTTTACCTGTTCAGTCCTGCCCACTACACACACACACAGTTGTCTATAAAGTGAAAGATCTTTGCTATTCTATGCCAGAACATCACTTAGGGAAATGTTTCTTACACACACACACACACACACACACACACACACAGAGAGAGAGAGAGTCTGTGTAGACTTCCTGACATAACTCTTCTTTCATTCTGACCGCCCATGAAGAACACAAGTGAAGTTTGTGCTGTAAGCTACTGATCTTATTCAACGTTCCTTCATCAAAGCCGCACCACCCTTAATCTCTGGAGACACTCCACACCCTCAGTCTGATCTTCAGTAAACATTCTGAACCCTTTACTGTGCATCAGTCAACTTGTTTTGACAAAAGCACAATGCCTTTTTGTCTACTTCATTGCACTTCAAAATATGTAAATACAAGATTATATTACTAACAATTTGACTATTCAATTCAGGAGTATTCACATTATATTACACTCGTGTTGAGCTGTTTTCTAAATCTTTCCCGTTCTAGATTTGCACTTTACTGTGAAACAAAAGTGAGATTTACATTAGTTTAGAATGCTAGTTTGTTACTCACTGCTCCGGGTGTGTGTTCACAGTGTGTGTGTGTGTGTGTGTTACTCACTGCTCCGGGTGTGTGTTCACAGTGTGTGTGTGTGTGTGTGTGTGTGTGTGTGTGTGTGCGTGTGCGTGTGTGTGTGTGTGCGTGTGTGTACAGTGTGTGTGTGTACGTGTGTGTGTGTGTGTGTGTGTGTACGTGTGTGTGTGTGTGTTTGTGTACAGTGTGTGTGTGTGTTCACATGTGTGTGTGTGTGTGTGTGTGTGTGTGTGTGTGTGTGTGTGTGTGTGTGTGTGTGTTACTCACTGCTCCGGGTGTGTGTTCACAGTGTTTGTGTGTGTTACTCACTCCTCTGGGTGTGTGTGTGTGTAAATATTAGATTTTTAGGACAGAAAGTGATGTTCTTCTCATGTTTGATATGATTTCAAACACAGAGAGAACAGCTCAGATGCACTAATGCCCTTCAGCACGCAGAAGTAGGTTAACTGATGCTGCAATTTCCATGGCAACCATCCTGTGCGCTCCTGCTGGGTTTTTACTAAAAGTCAAAATGTCCAAAAACCCATCACTGAATCACATCAAATCAACAATCATGTTAATGATTTTAACTTGTAAGTGTTGAAGAAGATGTTAAAGTCCCTTACACACAAGTAAATAAAGGGGAAATGTAGAAGCACCAAAAAAGAAAACGTGAACTGGTGGGGAAGTACAGAACATGGTTCAAACCCCCTAAAAAGGAGGCGATATCGCACACCTGTTTCTGTAAACACTTCTATTAATAAATAAACAAGTCAATAAATGTTTTTGCCACCTATGACTCTTTAAACAAATACCTGAATGAAACACTTGGAAGAACATCATATATTTTGAGGGACGGAGGAAATGGGGTTATTTCATGTGAAATAATTACAGCCTTCGACGGAAGTTTGCCGTTAGATCGGACTCTTTAAATCTCTATGATCTCGAGTTATTAAATGTGTTTGACTTCACGTGACATCAAAATATCGCGAGAGCGATTCGAAAGCGCCCCTCAAACCCCGCTGTGGCCGCTAGTGGGCAGCGTTCACCCGCATCAGTGACGGGACCCCGCGGGTCTGTGGTGGTCTCTACCTGTCTCAGGTTCTTTTGGGGCGGAGATGTGTAACTTTATTTCGAGGTGGAGTCAGAAGCTGGAGGAGCCCGAACACTTTAAGAAGTACTCGGAGACTTTACAAGGACCGTTTCTTCACACGACCTCAGCTCAACAAAACACTGTTTTAAACTTCATGTGTGAATTTAACGCAGATTTGAGCGATCGATCATTAAAGCACATTGATCGTTTTCAGGTAAGACGCTTCAGGAAAGTTGTGGTTTTACTGACAGGGAAATTCCTCATTCAATGACACGCAGACTCGCGCGCGCGTGTGTGTGTGTGTGTGTGTATAACAGAAACAGTTGTTTGTTTGCCCTCACTGGTTTGTTTCTTAGTTCGGTGCAGTTTTATTTCTTTAATAGTTTGTTTTAATTTTGTTGTGTAACGTTTGCGTGAATGCGTGTCATTGCAGTGCGATCCTAACCCGTGTAAACTGAAGAACAGGCCTGTCATGATACGATACAAGCTGAACAGATATGAAATCAGATGTTAATATAAACTGAAAAATTATGTGACGATGAGCTTAACTAAGAAGAGATGAGATGAACTAAGCTCTGAGAAGATGACATAAGATGTGATTAGATGTAATGAGTTAAGATGTGATGTGATTAGATGTAATGAGTTAAGATGTGATGAGATGTAATGAGTTAAGATGTGATGAGATGTAATGAGTTAAGATTTCATCTTAACTCATTACATCTCATCACATCTTAACTCATTACATCTCATCACATCTTAACTCATTACATCTAATTTCAAATTAGATGTAATGAGTTAAGACGAGATGAGATGTAATGAGTTAAGGTGTGATGTGATGAGCTGAGATGTGATGAGCTGAAATGTGATTAATTAAGATGTGATGTGATGTGATGAGCTGAGATGTGATGAGCCTAGATTTGATTAGATGTGATGAGTTAAGATGAAATTAGATGTAATGAGTTAAGACGAGATGAGATGTAATGAGTTAAGATGTGATGTGATTAGATGTAATGAGTTAAGATGTGATGACATGTAATGAGTTAAGATGTGATTAGATGTGATGAGTTAAGATGTGATGAGATGTAATGAGTTAAGATGTGATGTGATTAGATGTGATGAGTTAAGATGTGATTAGATGTGATGAGTTAAGATGTGATTAGATGTGATGAGTTAAGATGTGATTAGATGTAATGAGTTAAGGTGTGATGTGATGAGCTGAGATGTGATGAGCTGAAATGTGATTAATTAAGATGTGATGTGATGTGATGAGCTGAGATGTGATGAGCCTAGATTTGATTAGATGTGATGAGCCGAGATGTGATTAGATGTGATGAAATGTGATTAGATGTAATGAGTTAAGATCTGATGAGCTGAGATGTGATTAGATGTGATAAGCTGAGATGTGATGAGCTAACTGAGATGTTATGAGCTAAACTGAGATGATTTGAGCAGATATGTGATGAGGGGAAAGTCCTGCATGCAGATGAGGCATGCGCATTCATGCAGGAGTGCTCGTCTCAGAGACTCTGAAAGTGTTGCAGGAGGAAATAAATCCTCAAGCTCAGTGACAGAAACGTTGTTTGGTATATTCAGTCATGTTAAAGAGTTCAGTGCCGTGAACATACGCATGGCTGGAATAAGAAATGTTGATACCCCATCTCAAGATTTGAAGAACTATTTAAAAGAGACCCAAAAATGAAAATTCTCTCATGAATTACTCGCCTTCTCGTTGTTCCAAATCTATAAAATGTATTCGTTTGGTTGAACACAGAGAAAGATATTTGAAAGAATGCTTCTAACCAAACAGGTTTAGGGCTTATTTGACATGTTATTGACCACCACAGTAGGAAACATACTTTGTTCTTAGTTCTGGGGCACTTTTGACTACCATTGTCATTTGTCCTTCTATGGCAATCAATGGGGTTGTTTTCTCGTAAACATTCTTTCAAAAATCTTTAAAACATTTATAAAAATACATTTATATTCTTATGGAACAATACAAAGGTGAGTAAATTTGACAGAATTGATATTTTTGGGTAAACTGTCCATTTAAGAAAAGTACAAAAGATATTTTTAGGAGCTCTGTAAGTGTTTTTGTTATTTACATGCTGCTTACAAAACTGTTATTTGTGTTTTGTGTATGAATTCACAGCGGATGAAGTGACAGCATCTGTTTAAGCGCTTCAATTTGTGATGATATTATCTGTACACATCACAGAGTAATGTGCTGCTCTTTAATGTGACGACATCATTATAAAAGAACAACTGTCTGTGGAAATAACAAAGATAATAATTCAGTAAAGGATCCTGTCGTCATTATTAAAGCTCCACTGCTGGTTTAGTTGAGAGAAGTTTCATTCCTCTATTGTCCTTTAAGGTGGTCTCCGCCGGTCTCTCTAGTGTTGTGTACTTTATGTGTTGTGTTGTCTCTTGTGTTATTTGAGAGGAGTTAGGAATATAAGATGTTTTAAAGTTGTTTTCTTAATGGAGCATTTCACTTTACTTGATTTATGAAGTGTCCCGCTGTAAATGTATTTTTATAGTTTATAGTTGAACTGTGTTTGCGGTGTGGTGGTTGATGACAGTATAACAGCACATACATGAGCTCTTGTGAAGAACAGATAAAAGCAGAGGATGATCATCATCTTCAAGAGAGTAAAGATGTTTTGTCTGAAGGAACACATGAACGCTCTGAAGGCTTTTCTCTGTCTGTACTGACACACACACACACACACACACACACACACACACACACTGTCATTAAAATCATCAGAAGGTGAAAGAAATGTTTGTGTTTCCCAGTAAAGCGTGAACACAGACAGCAGCCTCCCATAAAACACAACACAACCACACAACCACACAACGCTCCAAACATCACGTTTAGCCATGTACAACCAACACACACACAAATACGCACGCACACAAACACGTACAAGTAAACACACACACACACACAAACATGCATGCACACAAATACACACGCACACAAAGAATGAACACTGGAGAAAGAAACTACACACATGAAATAAGAACAACATGAAGAGAAGGTGACAAATCAGAAGTGTATCTGCCCTAATGAGACGCCTTCAATGTGCACAGAACTCTGTGAAGAACAACCGCAGTCAGTCTGACAGAAAGAGAAAAAAATAAATGTTTGTCTATTACAAACCCCTGCGGCCCTGCGTTTCATCAGAGGATTAGAGAGGAGGGGGAGGAACACACAACTTAAAGCAAAAAGTGATTTTTGCAGGAAATGAAGCGGCTGCCAAATGACTGAACACCCCCCCATCACCCCACCGCTCATTATCTGACAGAACCGACACACACCCAAAACACTTTCATCACAATCCAGATTCAGAGTTCTGCTGCTGGAATTCACTGCGGCTCACTCACTCACTCACTCACTCACTCACTCACTCACTCACTCACCTCTCTCTCTCTCTCTGTGTCTCTCTCTGTCTCTCTGTCTCTCTGTTTGTCTCTCTCTCTCACTCACTCACTCTCACTCTCTCACTCACTCACTCTGTCTCTCTCTGTCTCTCTCTGTCTCTCTCTCTCTCTCTCTCTCTCTCTCTCTCTCTCTCTCTCTCTCTCTCTCTCTCTCTCTCTCTCTCTCTCTCTCTCTCTCTCTCTCTCTCTCTCTCTCTCTCTCTCTCTCTCTCTCTCTCTCTCTCTCTCTCTCTCTCTCTCTCTCTCTCTCTCTCTCTCTCTCTCTCTCTCTCTCTCTCTCTCTCTCTCTCTCTCTCTCTCTCTCTCTCTCTCTCTCTCTCTCTCTCTCTCTCTCTCTCTCTCTCTCTCTCTCTCTCTCTCTCTCTCTCTCTCTCTCTCTCTCTCTCTCTCTCTCTCTCTCTCTCTCTCTCTCTCTCTCTCTCTCTCTCTCTCTCTCTCTCTCTCTCTCTCTCTCTCTCTCTCTCTCTCTCTCTCTCTCTCTCTCTCTCTCTCTCTCTCTCTCTCTCTCTCTCTCTCTCTCTCTCTCTCTCTCTCTCTCTCTCTCTCTCTCTCTCTCTCTCTCTCTCTCTCTCTGTCTCTCTCTCTGTCTCTCTGTCTCTCTCTCTCTCAAGATTCAAGATTCAAGATTCAAAAAAGCTTTATTGGCATGATAAAAAAGTGTTTTACATTGCCAAAGCAGGAAGATTAAATATAAACATTCTGTATAAAATAAAATAAGAGTATCCTATATAAGAAACAATATGTACACATCAATACAGACATAAAAGTGCGAAGTATTGACAAAAGTTCTTAGTGAAAGTGACAGGATCCTGTCATAAGTGTCAGTTTGTGTGTGTTGTGTCAGTGTTGTGTGTGTTGTGTCAGTGTTGTGTGTGTTGTGTCAGTGTTGTGTCAGTGTTGTGTTGTGTTGTGTTGTGTTGTGTTGTGTGTGTGTTGTGTTGTGTTGTGTGTGTTGTGCTGGTTGTTGCTCTTCTGTCGTGACAGGACTTGACGTATCTCGCCGCCAGGTTTGAGCTGATGGGCTTTTCTCCCAGTATGTATGAGATCTTGTCCTGTTGTTGAAGCTGCTTGAAGTCTTTGTGGAAGTTTGTGAACTGGGGGAAGAATGTTTCTCTGATGTCCGTATAGTTTGGACACGAGGTTAAGAAGTGCAGCTCTGTTTCCACTTGTCTCTGTGTGCAGTGTGGACACAGTCGCTCTTCTCTTGGAGTCCATGTCTGTCTGTGTCTCTCTCTCTCTCTCTATCTCTCTGTCTCTCTCTCTCTCTCTGTCTCTCTGTCGGGGCTTGCCTCTGTTTGAAAACCGACCGCAGACTCGCTGCCCGAGGTTATTAATCTCATAACCACCACATAATCTAAGATAAATACACAGAGTATCATTATCCTTATCATTAAAAGAGCAGAAATATGTGTTCCTGGGGGACTCAGATCTCATTACTTCTGCTGTAATCCACACAATATGACTCTTTCTCTTCTGTCACACACACACACCAGAGAAGAAGAAGAGAAAGTCATTCTTAATGTGACGCACTGTTGTGATCGTTTAGCAGACACTTTTAATAATAGTTATTATTATAAGTGAGTGACATTTAATTATTTACAAGAATCTCTTTTAAAAAGTGCTCGTTTATCATCTAAAGCAACTGGATGTGTTGATAAAAAAAAGGTGATCAGAAACACTGTTAATCTGCTGAAAACGTCATGTTTACTTCAGCTGAGGTTTGTTTCAGATACGTCCCCCATTTAAACATGTCAACTGATATTGACACAGATCATCGAGGAAATGAGTTTGAATAAAGAAACCGGATGATGTCTCATAAGAGAACAGTGTGTCTGTGTCGAGCTGTCTTGTGTCAAATTATTACTATATTAAATACATTAAAAATGAACATACACTCACCTAAAGGATTATTAGGAACACCATACTAATACTGTGTTTGACCCCCTTTCGCCTTCAGAACTGCCTTAATTCTACGTGGCATTGATTCAACAAGGTGCTGAAAGCATTCTTTAGAAATGTTGGCCCATATTGATAGGATAGCATCTTGCAGTTGATGGAGATTTGTGGGATGCACATCCAGGGCACGAAGCTCCCGTTCCACCACATCCCAAAGATGCTCTATTGGGTTGAGATGTGAGGGCCATTTTAGTACAGTGAACTCATTGTCATGTTCAAGAAACCAATTTGAAATGATTCGAGCTTTGTGACATGGTGCATTATCCTGCTGGAAGTAGCCATCAGAGGATGGGTACATGGTGGTCATAAAGGGATGGACATGGTCAGAAACAATGCTCAGGTTAAACGATGCCCAATTGGCACTAAGGGCCCACACCATTACAACACCACCACCAGCCTTCACAGTGGTAACAAGGCATGATGGATCCATGTTCTCATTCTGTTTACGCCAAATTCTGACTCCACCATCTGAATGTCTCAGCAGAAATCGAGACTCATCAGACCAGGCAATATTTTTACAGTCTTCAACTGTCCAATTTTGGTGAGCTCGTGCAAACTGTAGCCTCTTTTTCCTATTTGTAGTGGAGATGAGTGGTACCCGGTGGGGTCTTCTGCTGTCGTAGCCCATCCGCCTCAATATTGTGCCTGTTGTGGCTTCACAAAAGCTTTGCTGTATACCTCGGTTGTGATGAGTGGATATTTCAGTCAAAGTTGCTCTTCTATCAGCTTGAATCAGTCGGCCCATTCTCCTCTGACCTCTAGCATCAACAAGACATGTTCGTCCACAGGACTGCTGCATACTGGATCATTCTTTGTAAACCCTAGAAATGGTTGTGCGTGAAAACCCCAGTAAATGAGCAGATTGTGAAATACTCAGACCGGCCCGTCTGGGACAAACAACCATGCCACGCTCAAAAATGCTTAAATCACCTTCTTTCCCATTCTGACATTCAGTTTGGAGTTCAGGAGATTGTCTTGACCAGGACCACACCCCTAAATGCATTGAAGCAACTGCCATGTGATTGGTTGATTAGATAATTGCATTAATGAGAAATTGAACAGGTGTTCCTAATAATCCTTTAGGCGAGTGTATATAATAATGAAATATATATAAAATCCCAGGGATTGACCCCATGACCTTTGTAGTGCTACAGTAGCGTCATGATCTACAGGAAAGCTAAAGATATGAAACATCATAAAACACCATCTTTGCCTTCCTGTAAACACACTAACTAAAGTGAGATGCGTTCGTGCATGTGTGTGTGTTCAAATGAACTTTACAGATGTGTTCAAGTGTGTATCTTTGTAATACCCAGAGCCCTCATACAGCAACTATAATAGGGGTGTTTTACACACACACACACACAAGAGTTGTTCTCATATCAGATGCATGATGATGCAGATCACAGATCAAATGTTGTGTTACTGTTAATATGCTGTACAACAGTGTTATATTAGTATAACAAGACAATCTGTAGGTCGTGACCCCTCGTACACATCACAAATGAATTTATTCGACAAGCGTACGGATGCCGTCACACACAACAAGACTTCACTATGTTCTGACGAATCCTATGTCATACATATTATTAGTGTAACCTCATTTTTTTATCTGTAGCAGGCACAAATTTCTCACCCGTGCTCCTGCTTTGGAAATGCGTTCCCGACCCTAATATTGACTTAATCTATATGCGTGTCCATCTGAAGTGAATAAGCAATGATGCTAACAAGCGTCTGACATTTTGGTTTTAAATCATGCATGCATGAGAAGTGCATGACTTAAGAGTCAAGAGAGATCAAGCGTGTGACCTGAGTGATGTTAAAAGAGTATCAAGAGTGTTATGTTATTAAAACTACTCGCACAAACAAACAGATGGAAAAGAACAAATATAGGAAAAAATAGTTGACCTTAGTTCTCTTTAGGGCTACACCATCATGACATTGTACTGTGAAATTGTGATCATTGAAAAGAGCTCTCTTCAGTCAGTCACTATATAGTCGCTCGCTTCACATTCTAATCTCTGCTCCTGACCTACAAGACCACCCCAGATCTTCACTCGCTGATGCAGACTTATGTACACGCCAGATCCATACGCTCTGCATAAGAAAGACATCCTGTAGTCCCAAAACATCTCTCTCACGTAGCTTCTCTGGATCGGTTCCACATTAGTGTAATGATCTGCCCGCTGATACAAGATCTGAACATTCACCTGCTTCCATTGTTGACCTCATTTGTAAGTCGCTTTGGATAAAAGCATCTGATAAATAATTAAATGTAAATGTCTATTCATATTTTAAAGATATATATATATTATTTTTTTTTTGAAATACTTTATGACTGTTGTCTCCACTGTATGTTTTTACACAGTTGTCAAAACTCATCAGAACCAACACTCGTATCTAAATAAAGGAAATATGTTGTGACTAAAAAAATCCCAAACGAATAAAAGAAACTGTTATCTGTTGGGTGTGAGAAGAGCAGAATATGTGTAACATGTTTTTAATATGTTTCCATTGTGATCACACAACTCATAATATACTGTATATAATATATAGCCAATAGCTTTGCAAATGCTTGAGAACAGTTCATACACTTTTGATTTATGATACAGTTTGGCCATGGATTTGAGGATCTTTTCTTCTGCGTAGCTCCATACGTAAGCCGTCCGCTGTTGATAGAATATGTTTTTTGTTGACTCTGTCATGGTAAATGCGACATGACATCACACAACCCTTATGTTTTAATGTTGTGTGCGTTCAGAGAGAGAGAGAGAGAGAGGGATTGTGAGTATGTGATTGTGATGAAAGGTTTGGCGGCGTGTGATAAAGATGGTGTAGGGCCCTGAAGGTAAATGTGGTTGTGTGCTGGTGATGATGATGATATTATTCTGTGTGTTTTGAGTCATTGATGTCGAGCGACCCCTTGAGCTGTGAAGCTTTGAAAAGACATGCGCTGCTTTGAACTAAACACAGATGATGGAGAACTTTTGATGTTTTTTACACATGGATGCTGAACTTCTGCATTTTCATAAGTGTTGTTTTTATAAGCAAGTTTGCAGAAGGTTTCTCATTTGTTTCCGGTGTAAGTGATGCTGGTTGATAAACTGAATGTGAACGCAGATGTTTGGAGATATTCTTTGCTTGTTTGTGTTGTTTTACTCTCTTCCTCATGCAGTCCTGATATTCACTGACCAGGTGTTATTCTGTCTTTATTAGTTCACTCACATCCAGAATAAAGGTATACGTGTACATATTTAGGAAATATGAACATGTATTTATTTATAGTTATCCATTACTATATATATATATATATATCCATTTTCATTAGTTTTATGTATGTGTATGTGCTTAAAAATACAAAATGAATCTGCACAGGACACAAACACAAACGTTTATTCTGAATGTGATGTATGGTTTGACTCCCCTAGTCTTTCTTAATCCAATTTCAAATAAATCTGACTGTAAACGCAGCGATATTTAAATGCATTTGCTGAGTTAAATAAAGAAAATGATTTCCTTCTGTTCTGGTCTAATGACATGTTGTGACATTTAGGAAATGTATTGTAGAGCTACGATTGTTCATCCTGACATCTGTTATTCTGTTAAAATGTTATGTTTTATACTCATTCTCCTCAGGGTTGTTAAAATTGTATGTTTTATTTTCCAGTGTTATTCATTTACATACAGAAGGTTTAATAGACCTTGAATTAACACATTTGGTTTGTAGAACACAGTTTATTTGGTTTGAGCATTGGTCATTTTTAGGAAGTAAATCTGTTATTGTATTTTCATATTTAAACTTTTATTCAAAATAACCATGATAATATTGTATTGTGTATTCTGCAGGTGGCTTCATTATTCTTGAGCTGTAAAGTCATTTAAATATTCAAATATCATTTATCTTTGTAAACCCATAAAGACTTCATGAGCAGGTGTGTGAACGGTGATGTGTGGTTTGTTTTTCACTTCTTGTGCTCATTAACACGGTTAGAGAGAGAGACTGACAGTCAATATTATGAGAGGTCAAAGGTCAAGCAGTTTCACGCACGCATGCACACATTCACTCGCCGGCTTTGACACATGTGTGCAGACACACCGTCTAGAAATGTGTTGCTGTAAGGTATAAAGCGCTGCATGACATGCAGACACACGCGCTCGCTCGCTCACACTGAGACATGTCTATCTCTCTTCACAGACCTCTTCATCTGGAAGACACAAACATGAGGCCGAATGCAGAACAAACACAAGTGTGCGTTGTGTGTCTTTTGCTGGTAAGTCTCACAGTATATTTCTGTAAGGTCATGAATTCACATGTAATGATAAATGCAGAGAATAAACAGCTGCCTGAAAATAAATCCAGAATAAAACTGCATAAGCCAACAGGATGAAGATCGTCTTTATATGTGTGTCTATCTGTCTCCGCTTCACCCGCTCGTCCTCCTTCATGTTTGAAACACACAATCTATCTGGCTCATTTCCCAGAAGGTCATTTCTCAGCGCAGTCCCTTAATGATAGGCTTTTAATTCCCTTTCCAAACAGCCTAGAGACATTAAAGACACGTTAGCTGCGACCAAGATGAGATAACCTTAATCCCACATTTACCCAGATTACATTCAATTCAGCCTTTGTTAAAACGTCACTCAAATCTGAGTCCAAAACTAAAGTTAAGAGATGCGCTGTCCACTCAGACCATGACAAATACAGAAATATGTCATCATGTCTACAGGTACTGTCAACTTCTTTCTTTCAAATGGAATTTTACGATGAGAAGAAATGAATGGATTGATTAATTTTCACCAACCATCATCAAACCTCATGCACAGGATTGTGGGATATATTCATCTATAGACAGACATTTTCCCAGAGATAGCAGAAGAGACAACTGAACCTACCCAAACACAAATCAAATACAGAACTCGCATTCTTCATACGGTCTGTTTATTGGCTAAAGTAAGAGAATGTCAAGCTGTTTGTTATTCGTGTATCTTGGCTTTGTCACCCGCAGAGTTTATAAACACACAAACAAACATGCACGTACAAACACACACACACATATGCAGAAACACATATGTGTGCACAAACACACACATGCACACAGAGACAAACACACACACGCACATTCACACAAACAGAAGCACGCAGATAAACAGAGAGAGATAAAATAGAGTTAGAGCTTTATAACACACAGAGAAACAAATGAATGAAGTCGTGTGAGATTCATTATAACAGTTAAACACTGCCAGTGAGGGAGGCGGGTCATCAGAGTTGTGGGCGGAGCCAGATGTTCATTGGCTGTAACTGAATGATGTGTTTTGTGGTTAAATGTTTACAGAAGCATGTTTATTTGCATTTCATTCTTACACACAACAAACATTCAGTCACACACTCACAGAGAAGTCCATTCCACACACACACACACACACATGCTGAGCGGGTGTTTTTGTGTGTCTACAGGTGTCCAGTGTGTGTGTTGTGAGGGCCGAGTATTCATACTGTGGAGAGAATGACTTTTACAATCACACAAGCAACAGTTGTCGTCCCTGCCCACAGTGTCAACCTGGACAAGAGCCGTACATGGTAAAACACACACACCTGAAAAACTCTATTGAAGAATCTTCACACACCTCATAGTGACCACGTCTGTCAAACACATAAAAGCATCATGAAAGGATTTCTGTCTTTTGTTTCACGGACACAATGAGATTTGACATGAAGGTTTTAGCTGCGCTGTTGTAGGTTAAAGGGTTGTGGACCACCCAGACAGTAACACACACACACACACACACACACACACACACAGACGTGTTCACTCATCTCCTCCAGCAGTCTGTATGTTGAATATTCATTACAGATAAAACACAGAATACTGCACATGACACAACCAGTGTGTCCACACGTTCTGCAGTCAAAAGCATTTAGTGAAGAATTCATGTCTGTAGTTCGGATGAATCTAATGCCTTTCAGCAGAATGTTGTGATTACAGATAGAAGTGTAAACTGCTTTTGTGTAATAATAAGTTTCAGATAGTTTGAAGCGGCACTGAGAATGAAGCGTGACATTAAAGAAGTCTGCAGATTCTACTTTGGTGAAACCTGTAATTGAAGTGATGTGTGATGTGAATGAAGGTCTTGTAGGTTAACCTGCGCAGGTGAAGCACATGTGAGATGCTTTTCTAGTCACATGAAAGGAAAGTGTAGATCCCAGAGGCAGCGGTTATCATGAAGAGATTATAAATCAAACATCAAAGCTCTTCATGTGAGCCGCAGGATCTGACATGTCAAGCTTTTCACTCCAATACAAATCAATCTTTCAGATCCGTTCTTCTTTATATCATTCGGGTCAAAGGTACAGAGAAACACAACGGCAAAACCAAAAGATTTTAATCTGTGAATGAGCTCAATGCATTCTGATGAACACACACTCATGCACTCGCACGCACGCACACACGCACACACACACTCACACGTACGCACACTCGACACGCACTCACTCACACGACACGCACACACACTCAGACGCACGCACTCACACACGCACTCACACACGCACACTCACACACACGCACGCACACTCACACGCACGCACACACTCACACACACACACTCGCACGCACTCACTCACTCACACGCACGCACACACACTCAGACGCACGCACTCACACACGCACTCACACACACACACTCGCACACACGCACGCACACTCACACGCACGCACACACTCACACACACACACTCACACGCACTCACGCACACTCACACGCACGCACACACACGAGCACGCACTCACACACGCACACACACACTCACACGCACACTCACACGCACGCACACTCACACGCACGCACGCACACACTCACACACACACACGAGCACGCACTCACGCACACTCACACGCACGCACGCACACACTCACACACACACACTCACACGCACTCACGCACACTCACACGCACGCACGCACACTCACACGCACGCACACACACGAGCACGCACTCACACACGCACACTCACACGCACACTCACACGCACGCACACTCACACGCACGCACGCACACACTCACACACACACACGAGCACGCACTCACGCACACTCACACGCACGCACACACACGAGCACGCACTCACACACGCACACACACACGCACACTCACACGCACTCACACGCACGCACACACTCACACACGCACCACCACACCACACGCCCACACACACTCCACCACTCACACACGCACACACACACTCACACGCACGCACGCACGCACACTCACACGCCCGCACACACACTCGCACGCACTCACACACGCACACACACACTCACACGCACGCACACTCGCACGCACGCACACACTCACACGCACGCACACACTCACACGCCCGCACACACACTCGCACGCACTCACACACGCACACACACACTCACACGCACGCACACTCGCACGCACGCACACACTCACACGCACGCACACACTCACACGCCCGCACACACACTCGCACGCACTCCACACACGCACACACACACTCACACGCACGCACACTCACACGCACGCACGCACACTCACACGCTCACACGCACACTCACACGCACACACACACACTCACGCACACGCTCACACGCCCGCACACACACTCGCACGCACGCACACTCACACGCACGCACACACACTCACACGCACACACTCAGACACACTCTCACACGTACGCACACTCACACACGCGCACTGGCACGCACTTACACACGCACACGTACGCACACCCGCGCGCACGCACTCACACACACTCACACGCACGCACTCTCATACACACGCACACACTCAGACACACTCTCACACGTACGCACACTCGCGCACTCGCACGCACTGACACACTCACACGTACGCACACTCGCGCGCACGCACTCACACACACACTCACACGCACGCACTCACATACACACTCACACGCACGCACTCACATACACACTCACACGCACGCACGCACTCGCACTCATATTATTGAGTTTATCACAGGATGTAAGGTCATTCTTGAACTTGAGATGTGACATGAATGTGGATGATAATATGAAGCAGTAATGTAAAGCAGAAGATGAATGTGGCCGGAGGAAACACTCACTCACTCTCACACAGAGCTGCTGTGACATGATGTGATTGAAACCAACTGCATTTCAAATCAACTGAAACAAAGACACATCAGAGCTGTCACTAGTGTGTTTATGGTGTGTGTGTGTGTTGTGTTTTCAGAACTGTGGTTATGGTGTAAAGGATGACGATTATTCCTGCATCCCGTGTCCTGCGGGGAAATTCTCTAAAGGAAAATATGAGATCTGCCGTCGACACAAAGACTGTGATTCTTTGTACCGAGCCACTGTATTAACAGCCGGGACCCCCGAGAGCGACGCCGAGTGTGGACCCTGTTTACTGGGGTAAAAGAGCAGCACATAAAAACACACGTCCCCCCGTACACCAGCACTTCATAAAGAACACAGCTCCAACACACACTTAAGAGAGGAAGGTCTGCTGGATATAATTCAAGGCCTGGTCACTTTATTGAGTGTTTAATAACGTCTTCAGATGACCTCTCAACTCTCGGCGTTTCACACAAATATACACAGACTGTTTTAATCAGAGCAGAAATCCATGTTTTTAGATTTGATACGTTTAATGCTCTTACGATCGATTGTGATTTTCTCTCCTTATGATTTGTTTTAATCTGTTTACATGTAACTTTCATTATTTGGTATTTGCAGGTATTACATATTGGAGAACCGACCACGTAACATCTACGGCATGGTGTGTCACTCGTGTCAGAACGCTCCGAAGAACGCCAAAGAATGTAAGAACGTCTCGACTCTTCTCATCTCCGTCAGCTTTATGTTTTTTGTTTTGGTCATAAACACATATTTAGGGTAAATGTTTCCATGTTTGTTTTGCTGTGAGCGCTGCAGGAGGCCACACGCACCGCACAACACAACACAGCTCAGAGTTTCTTGTCATGAAATGGATGTCAGGTCATGAGTAGAGAGTCATCAGCGGGTGTGTTTGTGGTGGATGAATCTTGGCTGATGTTCAGTGTTTGTTCGATTTTTCAGAACATCAGCGAGCGTCACATGACACTGAACACGGAGTGCAGATAATCATTTTCATCTCAATCGGAAGATTTAAGGACACTTCATCTTCTAAAACCTTTCATCAAAGTCACAGCGGACATCTTGTTTTTACCATAAATAATGACGTCTGCAGTTCGTTTGGCTTTTATTTAGGATAAAATGTCATTGTCTGTCAAACAGACGGGGAATTGATTCAATCCAGCGATTACTAATGGCGAAAGAGCAAAGCTGCTCGTGTTGTGTTAAACATCATTTAAAAATCGACGATTAATATGCGCAGTGTAAAGGCTGTTTGTCTTCCTGCATTAAAGGGATTTAAAGCAAAAGATTTCGATAAACTGACTGAGCCGTTGTAGTTTTATTGACAAAAGAGTAGTTCTTCCTGTCCTCCATTGTTTGGACAAACGTGTCTCCGTCGCATGTGATCGGTGGATTCAGTGAAGCAGATGTTTTGATCAATGAGGTCTTTCTCTTCTCAGCACGTCTGTACCGGTCGGGTTTTCAAAGCTTCTTTAATTATTTCTTTGCTTTGCGGTGACAGAAATTAAGCAGGTGAGGATTCAAGTTAATTAAGAAAAAACACCGTCAGTTCTTTTGGAGGTCAGGATGTGAAGGTATGTGAAGCGAGACGTGTTGGAACCCGTGACATGAGCTGTAAATGATGCTGGCCTGAAGCGTGGGCTGCGTCTAATAATGAGGAGAATAAAAAGATGATTAACTTACTCCTGCTTGCATTCACAACTGCCGAAAAACATCCTCCCCTCATCTGCTCTCGTCCCGCGTCCACCGCTTAAACATGACAGGACCTCCCAGATGTTGACATGCTGAACATGTGATTCTAATAAGACTCGCATATCTCTCGCAGCTTTCAATCCTTGATTCCAGTGATCCCGGGATTCACAGAGAAAATTGACCATCAAATGAATTCCGTCTGTACAGCAGCAACTTTTCATCCGATTAATGAAAACTTCTAATGATGGAGGACGTAAAAGCTTCATTTCTGACTCACTTTCAGTGAGCTAACCAGAGAACATTGAAGCGTCTCAGATAAACCCATACATTAGTAAAACACTTTTAAGGCCCAATACTTCATGATCAATGATATAAATGTCACAAGAGACATTTTAAATGTAAATGTGTGACATGTTTGTTGTGTTCCAGGCATGAGATCCAAACCCGTGTCGTCTGGACGCGTTCCCAGCGTGTCATCCAGCAGCACCACCATTCTCCCACACCCAGAGAAAGGCAAGTGCATGCTGGGAAACCAACCTGACTCTAAACAACTTTATGAAAAGCAGTCTGGACTTAAATGAGTGATGTGAACCATGTTAGTGTTGTCTTGACACAGTCCACACATCAGAACTTAAAACATCTCTCTCTCTCTCTCTCTCTCCCCCAGATCCAACAGGGCAAGGTCACCTAGCAACAGCTCTCATTATCGCCATGTCAACCATCTTTATCATGGCCATCGCCATAGTGATGATCATCATGTTTTACATTGTAAAAGCTAAGCCCAGTGGACAAGGTCAGTATGAAACACGAATGTCTCTCGTGAATCCCAGAAGCATGTATGAAGAGTTCACGAGTGGGACGCACAAACACATCACTCCCATGATTCCTGCAGACAGTTCAGCGCGTGTGTGTGTGTTTTTCCCAGCATGCTGTTCTGGACAAATCATCAAGACCACAGAAAGTCAAACAAACAAACAGGAGGAGAAGAAGAAAGAGATTCAAGGTGAGCAGACGAGTTTTATTGTGTGAATGAAGATCGCTTTATGAATCCATCACCTCTTGATTGAAGGAAGTGAATTCTGGAAGATTCTGTGTTGTGTTCTGATGAACACACAGATATATGAGTCTAAACATGAGGACTTCATTGTTGTGTGTTTCCAGAAAGTGGAGTGATATTTGCAGAGAAGGATGAATATGACAAGCTCAAGTCATCACCTCCTAAACCTGCAAAAAGGTGAGACCACACACACACACACACACACACATACTGAGAGAGAGACAAACACACACACACACACATACTGAGAGAGAGACAAACACACACACACACACACATACTGAGAGAGAGAGAGACACACACATACATACTGAGAGAGAGACAAACACAAACACACACACACATACTGAGAGAGAGACAAACACAAACACACACACACACACACACATACTGAGAGAGAGACAAACACAAACACACACACACACACACAAACACACACTGAGAGAGCGACACACACACACACACACATACTGAGAGAGAGACAAACACAAACACACACACACACACACACAAACACACACTGAGAGAGCGACACACACACGCACACAAACACACACACAAACACACACTGAGAGAGCGACACACACACACACACACACAAACACACACTGAGAGAGCGCACACACACACACACACACACACACACACAAACACACACTGAGAGAGCGACACACACACACATTCTGAGAGAGAGACAAACACAAACACACACACACACACATACTGAGAGAGAGACAAACACACACACACACACACATACTGAGAGAGAGACAAACACACACACACACACATACTGAGAGAGAGACAAACACACACACACACACACACACACACACAAACACACACTGAGAGAGCGACACACACACACACTGAGAGAGCGCACACACACACACACACACACACACACACACACACACACACACACTGGGAGAGCGCACACACACACACACACACACACACACACACACTGGGAGAGCGACACACACACACACACACACACACACACACACACACATTGAGAGAGTGTGTGTTTGATTGAGTCTGGAGGGCACACGGTGCGGTGAAGAGACTCGTGCCAGATGATGTGTTCATGTCACCCAATGCCAGAGCAGCTCTGGTGTTGAGTGTCTGAGAAACAATGAAGTCCTGTGAGCGCTCGCTGTCAGCAGATATTCACCTGAGAACAACAGACCAGTCACTGCATGACATGATCATCCTTTATCTGACCAATAGAAACACACTTCACCTTTAACCTCTTCACGTGAACCCATGTTGTGATCAGGCTGCTGATTTGTTCTTTTGCAGTGAAAACGATGCGTCATCAGAGAACGAGCAGCTGTTGAGTCGCAGCATTGACAGCGATGAAGAAGCAGCTCAAGACAAACAGACGGCAGCGGATCTCTGTCTGATGTCACTGGTGCATCTGACCCGAGAGAAGACATGTTCAACAAACAACAACAACAACAGAACCACAGGGGTGAGACATCACGTCACAACACGCATGATATCTGTATGCTGTATGTGTGTGTCTGTGTGTGTTTAAAGCAGATTTAGTCTGAGTCACTGATTTAGTCTCTCTCTCTCTCTCTGTGTGTGTGTGTGTGTGTGTGTGTGTCGCTCTCTCAATGTGTGTGTGTGCGTGCGTTTGCAGATTCACAGCAGAAGGAAGAAAATCTTGGACTTGTACACAAAAGCCTGCAGTGTTGCAGAAGGTGAGGGCTAACTTTACGACATAATGACATCATAAAAATGTGCAGACTGAAATACAAACACTCACAGTACTAATGTACGTATTAAAGCATAATGAGCAATAGCGCCTGCTCATGTCAATAAACACGACCTCTGACCCGCACACACACACACACACATTAAGAGTGACATGTTTCACATCATTAATGTCAGAACAGAGATGAATCCCGCTGAACATGTTGATTTGATATCACGTTGTCGTCTGCAGGTCTGAGTCCCACCGAGCTTCCGTTTGACTGTCTGGAACGCACCAGCCGCATGCTCAGCTCGACATACAGCACAGATAAAGCCGTGGTGAAGACCTGGAGACATCTGGCAGAGAGTTTTGGACTGAAGCGAGATGAGATCGGCGGAATGAGTGATGGGATGCAGCTCTTTGACAGAGTCAGTACGGCGGGTTACAGCATCCCTGACCTGCTGACACGTTTGGTTCAGATCGAGAGACTGGACGTCATCGAGGTTCTCTGCTTTGATATTCTGGGCGGACCCGAGAGCGGCGTCCCTCCGTCCAGCCATCAGCCCACTTTATCTTCTCGCTGCGCCAGCGTCTGACGCATTCTGATGTGCGGTGACGTAAAGAAACTCTTTTCTCAGAGCTCCATGTGTTATTCGTTCATCATGACACAGCTTTATCACCGACTGAAGAACACGGCTGAGACACGAAAAGCTTTTCATCAGAAGTGAGCTGAATCATCCAATGTCAGTCTGAGGAACACAAACTCCATCGTCTCTTTGAGTTCTGAGCGTTCTCATCCTGTACACACAGATGATGTGTTGCCGTCTGTGTTCTTCTGTTCTGTTTTTTATAAACATTTAGCTCAGGATTGTCACATGAACTGTTCCTATGACATGTGTGCTAATAGACTTGTCTCCACAGACACAGATCTTTGAGAAAGCGTTTAATAATCTAGATGAGAAGTGACGGAGAGGTGCTGTATAAAGTGCATGTCGAGTAGATGGATGTGTTAAAGTGAGTGACGCTGCGTGTGATGGTTCTATCATTACTCAACTGTGTGAGAAGCTGATATTTCTGGGACAATTAAAATGGCAGTCAAAGGTGCCGCAGAACGTTTTGCTTTTCTAAATCATTTTATGTTTAACAGAACAAACAAAAAGATCAAAGATTTGTTGCTGCTGCGGTTGTCAATGTCCAAGAAATGTGAGTTGCTAGCTTATTTCCAAATATCATTCTTGGTGTTGATCAGAACAAAGAAACTTATACAGGTTTGAGAAAGTAAATGATGACAGAACGTTCATTGATGGGTGGAGTATCCCTTTAACAACTCTTTGTCATGATCCGTCTGTCTTCTGTCCTTTCACTCGTGACAGATGAACAGGAGCTGGTCTCCACACAACATCTATAACTTTCTTCTATGACTTTAGTGCATCATACTGCCATGTTTACTGTATGAATATATATATATATATATATCACACACACACAGTATAAAGCAACACAAGTGTATATATAACTTATTATTGTACATATGCACCGTGTATAAAAGTATCAATGAAATAAAGTGAAACAATCTCTTGTTATTCTGTTTGTGTACATAAACATTCATGCGTTTGACATCAGACTGATTCTACAATAAATCCTCTGACTGACTGATGATGTAAATCACATGACATCACGTCTCAATCACGGGTCCATCAACATTCACATTTTCCCACCAAAGCCAAAGGCATAAACATTCACACATGCTAAAAGAGTTTAGTTTTCAGTCAGCATTCATACCGTAAGCTGCTGCGCTCTCAGATGATCCATCACTAAAAATCACCGCATGGCATTATGGGATCACTCAGAAACAAAGTGATGATGTTTAAATCAGAGCCACAGATGTTCTGCTCTTCACTTCACCAGAAGGAAAATGAAAACCAGACCAGCAAACACTTCTCAAAAGGTCACACATTATTAAAGCTCATCTCAGAGCCCAAACATGATCACAGCTCACTACAACCACACAAACTCTCTTCTGAATGACAAAAGATGTGAAAAACAGATGCATGCGTTTCAATGCACACATCAAATCAAGTTTTCAAAGAAAAACTATAGTATTCTGTCACGAGCTTTACATCCGCTGATGTCTGAACAAAACAAAATGAGAAAATACTCACTCATCTGCTCCTCACCTCACACACAACTGAATCTTCTTCACACAATTAAACACACCTGTCCTGAGGTCATGTGACAAAAGGGTCATGTTTTCCATCTGAAGGTTTCACATGCTAGAATCAATGAAGGCACAATTCAGTGTTTTGTGCATATAAACACCGTTCAGTATGGAATTGTTGAAATTTCAGTCTATGACTGACACATGTCTTTCATACAAGCACACGTATGAAACATTAAAAACACACTCGAGTTACAGGCGTACGAAACATTGGTGCGTCATTTAAGAGCTCGCACAACCGGTGAGAGAGAGAGAGAGAGAGAGAGAGAGAGAGGTTTTCTTCATTAGGTTTGCTGATTGTGTGATTAGGAACAGAGATGTTGTGTTGAGTCCATCTGGATTTAACATCGGTGTGTTCAGAACTGGAAGTGATTCAGAGCGAACACACATTCATCATCACGCTGTTAAACAATGTGACAGCGCAGATCTGCTTCAGTCCTCAAACTGTGAAAGAACTTTTAAAAGCAACAAATAAAACCGAAAAGAACACGTCACACAAACTTCAGCTGGGCTTCATTTAAAAACCATGAAAATGTATATTCACAGAATCACATAAACATCAACCGAGTCACAACGTTTAATTACATTACATTTATTAAAGAAGTCACGACAAGAATAAAGTATCAAATTCATTATTTCATTTCTTCATTTATTAGGAGCAGTTCACCACTACAGGATTTACACAGCGTCTGTTATTATTTCTCCATGGAACAGACATTATGTTGAACCACCAGAGAGTATGACAAGACCAGTCCGTATGAGCCGTGAGACACGGTCCAGATCAGCTTCATAAAGTTGTGAGACACACGAGCGTCTCTTTAAGTGTGATGTTTAATGTTGAGATGAGCGTGCCAGCATGCCCAGGTTAAGCAGAATAGAGCTCAGGTTGATGTGGAGGAAGGTTCGAGTCGGGTCAGTCGTGCGGTGCATCTCCTGCAGTAATAAATGTAACGAAAAGGCTTCGAAGAGACGCTTGTTTTTCCTGCAATGAAACACACCGAACACACATGTCATGTGCTTTTGTTCATCTGGTCAATGATACACGGCCTGCAGCTAAAACTCCACAGAGATGACAACACACAGTGGTCCAGCTGCACACGCTCTCAATGATGTCACAAACCAGCGGCTCTCGGTCTGTCAGCACACATCAAACACTCCTCATGAAGGACGATGTGATGGAGACTGTGAGGTAACCGAGACAGACTCACCGAATACTGGAGAGCTTCTGCAGGACAACACACATCTTTTCAAACAACGCCGGATCCAAACGAGGATTACGCAGAACCAGCGAGACGCAGCGGAAGAATTCTTCATTACTGCACTCGTCCAGAAAACCAGACACAAGTCCTGAAAGACACAAGAAATAAAACTAGAAAACACTTCTGCCCACTGACAGACACCAAATAAATCACTCGTGAAATCTCTTTAATATCTCAGTTGTTTCTCCCACACAGAACAAACAGCCTTTTCTTTGCTTGAGTCTCATGTCTGTCTCAGATATTTCAGAAACTGAGCTCAGATTCGTCTCGTCTGCAATCAAAAGTCAATATTAGTCAAGATCTCAATATGAACTCAAACATTTCTCATCACATCCAGATGATTTCACCTCTACGATCCACATTCACCTCCAAAGACACGCTCATCTTTTCATTTCAAGATCTGAGCGATACCCTTCTCCTCTGGAAGCATGAACTGAATCTTTCCTGGCATCATACAGCCTCATCGAAATCTCTCTGAGAATTCACAGAAGAACTGCAGATGAGATCAATGCTTGGAAAAGTTCAATGTTGATGGTGAAATGCTCACTGAACAATCCTGCTTTTCATTTGCTCGAGGTTCATTCATGAGTACAGCATGTTTTCTAAAGTTATTCATCTAAAGGAAATCAGATTATGATTCTAAATAAATCAATGAATATAGCCATCATATGGCTTTAGTTCAGCGAGAGACATGTTCTGTATATAAACACACTCAAAATGAAATGTATTTTCCACACATGGGCCAGGTATCTTTGACAGTGTTCTGGATTGAGGTGAACGGCACATCTGTTATCTTTGACCTTCACAGGTAAGACGTCTGACACGGCTGAAGAACCTTCAAAGACGTCTGCTGGAGTTAAACATGTGGAGTGCATTAAACACGACCTCCATCAGACAAACACAGGTCGAGTGTGACGTGACTTTCACCCTCACCTTCACGCCTTCCCATAATCCTTCTCCTGTAAAACTGTCTTTAATTGGCAGAGCGGCTCGAGTCGGAGCGTGTGGCACTGCATCTGTTCAGTGTCACTGAAGAAGAAAAAAGAAAAGTGCATTCCTGTCCCGTCTCATAAAGCCGGCCGCTCGATTGAATGATTTTACAGCAATGCATTCAGATTCACATGTAATGAGACGCTGCTTACAGAGCAGAGGCCGCAGGTCAAACACGATGGAACCGTAGAAGCGTTCTGACATATGTCATGACATTTTTTTTTTTAACTGAGTTGATGATGTCTAAAACACAAAAGAGCAGAACTTCTTCAGTCATGCATCACACATGCAGAAGTCGTATGTGTGTTACCGGGGATCAAACCCGTGACCTTTGTGTTGCTAACAGAGTTCACATTCAGCATCATCCTCACACACACATGAAAGATTCTGCAATGTTGTGAAAGTGTATTCTCACGTGTCTGTGTGCTCATCTGAAGCAGGATTTCCACCGACAGTGTCAGAGGTCTCGGACTGACACCTCTCAACAGAGTCAATACAGCCGAGAGAGCGCGATACTGTAGAAATAACTGCTGACCTTCATCTGTCCTCACGTCACGAGACAACACGTCCAGAGCCTGAGCCAGAATATCCACTGCACACCAGAAGAACAGAGACACACACATCACATGACGCCAGTGTCATTAAATGAAAACAATATTACATTTAGAATAGAATGATTGAGTGAGTGAATGATTTATTATCTGACTTCAAGCAAAGCCTGAAGCGGAGCCACTCGGCGGCCATGTTTGCGACGCCTCTGGGCAGTTAAAAGCAGTTTTATCTACTTGAACGGGAGAAGGCAGATATTTTTAAAATCTCTGGCAAAAATCACAAAGCAGCAGCACCTGTCCTATCAATAATGAAACCTGACATGAACGTTACCGTAACTTGGGTTTGCTTAGCTTATAACGCGCTAAAAATCACCTTTTACAAGATCCCTTCATCTACTGTGCATGAGCCTCACGAGAGCTCCACCCCAGAGAATCCTCAGTCAATACTGATAGACGATTGGCTCGTTTCAAGAGCGTTGCATTCCTCCCCATTCATTGCAATGGCGCATCTTGTTAAAGGGGTCATATGGTGCGAATACATGTTTTTCTGTGTCTTTGGTGTGTTATAAGTTGCTCATGCATGTATTAGACACGTGAAATTGCACAAATGAATGATGCACATCTTCATCAGCGTTCTATCTTGAAGCGAATGCTCACCCAGACCTGCCTGAAACACCTCCTGTAGCCACACCCACACAAATCAGTGTTTCAGAGAGGCGGAGCAAAGAGGAGATACAAACATGCACAGTGTTGGGAAAATACAGCGTTTGTGAACCTTAAATCATGTTAAATACT
>CM074084.1:215000-235000 GCA_037178815.1 Barbatula barbatula | reverse complement strand
TCCTCATTCTGATACGAGAGCCGATATCACGCTCCTCATTCTGATACGAGAGCCGATATCACGCTCCTCATTCTGATACGAGAGCCGATATCACGCTCCTCATTCTGATACGAGAGCGAACGATATCACGCTCCTCATTCTGATACGAGAGCCGATATCACGCTCCTCATTCTGATACGAGAGCCGATATCACGCTCCTCATTCTGATACGAGAGCCGATATCACGCTCCTCATTCTGATACGAGAGCCGATATCACGCTCCTCATTCTGATACGAGAGCCGATATCACGCTCCTCATTCTGATACGAGAGCCGATATCACGCTCCTCATTCTGATACGAGAGCCGATATCACGCTCCTCATTCTGATACGAGAGCCGATATCACGCTCCTCATTCTGATACGAGAGCCGATATCACGCTCCTCATTCTGATACGAGAGCCGATATCACGCTCCTCATTCTGATACGAGAGCCGATATCACGCTCCTCATTCTGATACGAGAGCCGATATCACGCTCCTCATTCTGATACGAGAGCCGATATCACGCTCCTCATTCTGATACGAGAGCCGATATCACGCTCCTCATTCTGATACGAGAGCCGATATCACGCTCCTCATTCTGATACGAGAGCCGATATCACGCTCCTCATTCTGATACGAGAGCCGATATCACGCTCCTCATTCTGATACGAGAGCCGATATCACGCTCCTCATTCTGATACGAGAGCCGATATCACGCTCCTCATTCTGATACGAGAGCCGATATCACGCTCCTCATTCTGATACGAGAGCCGATATCACGCTCCTCATTCTGATACGAGAGCCGATATCACGCTCCTCATTCTGATACGAGAGCCGATATCACGCTCCTCATTCTGATACGAGAGCCGATATCACGCTCCTCATTCTGATACGAGAGCCGATATCACGCTCCTCATTCTGATACGAGAGCCGATATCACGCTCCTCATTCTGATACGAGAGCCGATATCAGCTCCTCATTCTGATACGAGAGCCGATATCACGCTCCTCATTCTGATACGAGAGCCGATATCACGCTCCTCATTCTGATACGAGAGCCGATATCACGCTCCTCATTCTGATACGAGAGCCGATATCACGCTCCTCATTCTGATACGAGAGCCGATATCACGCTCCTCATTCTGATACGAGAGCCGATATCACGCTCCTCATTCTGATACGAGAGCCGATATCACGCTCCTCATTCTGATACGAGAGCCGATATCACGCTCCTCATTCTGATACGAGAGCCGATATCACGCTCCTCATTCTGATACGAGAGCCGATATCACGCTCCTCATTCTGATACGAGAGCCGATATCACGCTCCTCATTCTGATACGAGAGCCGATATCACGCTCCTCATTCTGATACGAGAGCCGATATCACGCTCCTCATTCTGATACGAGAGCCGATATCACGCTCCTCATTCTGATACGAGAGCCGATATCACGCTCCTCATTCTGATAGAGACCTCACTTCATTCTGATACGAGAGCCGATATCACGCTCCTCATTCTGATACGAGAGCCGATATCACGCTCCTCATTCTGATACGAGAGGATATCACGCTCCTCATTCTGATACGAGAGCCGATATCACGCTCCTCATTCTGATACGAGAGCCGATATCACGCTCCTCATTCTGATACGAGAGCCGATATCACGCTCCTCATTCTGATACGAGAGCCGATATCACGCTCCTCATTCTGATACGAGAGACGATATCACGCTCCTCATTCTGATACGAGAGCCGATATCACGCTCCTCATTCTGATACGAGACGATATCATCGATATCACGCTCCTCATTCTGATACGAGAGCCGATATCACGCTCCTCATTCTGATACGAGAGCCGATATCACGCTCCTCATTCTGATACGAGAGCCGATATCACGCTCCTCATTCTGATATCCCTTTAATCCCTTTGCACTGCAGCACTTTTCATATCATGAGAAACTGATTATAAGGTTCAATTCTCATAAAACAATAATTTCAAGCATGTTTGAGATTGAAACAGTTCTGTTTGATGTATAAATGTGCGTTACCTGCAGATTCTCCAGACGAGCCTGAACTTTACCACACTGACTGTCCAACTTTCTGTTCTGCTCGCTGACGTCATGAAGCTAAACAAACACACACACAGGTGACTCGATGAAGCTGAGATCTCACTGATGTCTCACTGAAACTCACTCACCTGTTTCTTCAGAGAATCATTTAATTCCTTCAGAGAATCAAAACTGGACTTGATTCTTTTCATGTCTTTAGTCTTCTGCTTCAGAGTTTCTTTTAACTCACTCGTCTCTTGCTGATGTTGCTGTGAAAATTATTACAAACATCACGTATGTTACTGCTGTATCCAAAACCCAAAACTATTTAAACCCAAATGTTCAGCTATCATCTCAGAAATGAACACAGATTATAAATGACACTGTAATATTAACTAAAGAAAAATCAAGACTGGTAGGTTTTGGATGAACACACTGAATTGTGGGATAACTCTGGGGTTATGTAAATGAGCTGCTGATGTCACCTGCTGTAGCTCCTCCTCCTCCGCTCCTTTGTGAATGTTGCGCTGGTGCTGCAGGAGTGTGTTCTCTCTCCGCTGCAGCTCACGCTCACGCTCACACAGCTCTGCAGCCCAGACCTGCTGACTGACACGCTCTGCCTAAACACACACATGTACAGTATCACTGTAGACTTTCCTCAACAGCTTTAGCACATGTGAACACAGATCACGTCAGTAGTGAATGAAGATCACCTGCAGCTTCTCATAAATGTGCATCATCTCCTGATAGACGTGCACGGCTGCTGCGCCGCTCTGAACTGGATCTGTGACGTCTCTACCCCTCAACTCCCTCACACACCAGCTGGAGGAACGGGCCATATTCGAGGGTAATGTCACATCTGAGAAGACATGATGTGTAGGTCAGGGGTTAGATCATGGCCCTAGCAACACCAAGGTCATGGGTCAGATCCCAGAGATTCCACAGACTCAGAAACAAATGTCTAGTATCATGCAGTGTAAGTTGCTTCGAAGAAAAGCATCTGCCAAATGCATATGAGTGGATGAATCTGACAAATGTGTGTGTGTGTAATTGAATGAATACACACAAACTCATGGGGACACATGTCACCGTGGGAACCAATATTGAGGTCCTCATTGGCAAAAAAAAACATAAATCGTACAGAACCACATTCTTTTCTAATCTTAAAGTGAAAAAAGTTTTCTATGATCTTTAGGTTTACGGGATAAAAAAATGCAGTTTGTACAGTATAAAAATCATCACGCCTATGGACTGTCCCAAAGGAAATATTAAACCAGATGTGTGTGTGTTCACCTGTCTCTGTGTAAAACATGTTTGTTTCTTCAAGACCATCATCTTCATCACTATCAGCTTCACTGAAACACGACACATAAAGAATAAAACGTAACCTTCGGAGGTGCCGGTAAAGGAAGATAAATCACTTGTGCAAGTTTTTAATTAGACCGACGTATCGGCAAAAGGCCTTTGACACCTTTGAAACCTTGAACCAGGCTTGTTGCTGTTATGTCGGTCTAATAAAAACTTGCACAAGTGAGTGTGCGGTCAGATTTTCTTGTACATAGATATAAAGATTAAAACACATGTACAGAAGCCACACAATAGGTGAAGTTGTAACAATAATATTATTATTTCCAGCAGATCATATTTGACCTCTAACCTCTGAGGTGGATCAGAAAGAGTCGTGTGAGGGTCTCTTCTCTCTCTAAACGTCTTCCTCCCAGCATCTTCTGTAACACAACACATGAGAAACATCACATGACGGCTTTAAAGCCTTTCTCAAGAAGATGTGAAGAAGATGTTTCTGATGTCCATGATCACCTGATGTCAGTCCAAATGTGTGTGAGATACCGGACACCTGCTGACACACAATGAAAGCCATCATATAATAAACTCAATATGTGTTTGAAGATCAAAACAGGTGGACATGTGAAGATTATTCAATCCGATCAAGCATGATATGGATGATGAATAAATGCCGAGAATAAAAGTACTCGGCCATTCTCAAATGATGATTTAACTTCCTCTTCTCGTCTAAAATGATCTTCATTTATCGCGTTTTAAACACAATATAAAACATCAATAGTATGTGTATGCCACTGATTTATTGAGAAAGAGAAGTTGAAATACTTTAAAGCTTATTTTTATGACTAGCTAAGAGCTTCATTATTATCAGATCCACTGTTATTGCGTGTAAGTATGAATGCTGTGTATATTTCATCACCTTGCTCGTCTTCTGCAGATATTTATTCTTCAATATTTCGATTCTTTCATCCATTTCTCGATCTGTGTCAGATTCGTTATTCATGTTTAAATGAGCCGCGGAACACAAACACACGGTACCCGGAAGTGACCGTTACACTGACGCAGTGTCAAAATAAAGGTCTTTTGGTGGGCGGGGCCCCAGATACATGTTGTTGCTAGAAGGATACAGCTACGGCCGGAAGTGGGTCAAACCCTCACCATATAATTACAATAAATGACATTAACTAACGCTACACCAACCCTAAACCTGACCTTACAATAGTAATACAATATGAATCAACAGCTAGACACTATTGAAGTGCGCATCTTTATTCAGAGCATGTACTGTAGTCAAACGCGCATTTTGGTGACAGAAATGTTTCGTCTGTATTTTGGTTTATTTTTAAATATAGACAACATATACATGAAGAAAGACACGCGATCCATCTCCACCTATTGAAGAGCAATAAAAAAGAAAGAAGAGAACACCACTTCAGTACAAACAAACAGCTTTAGAATCTTTATTTTGTGATTTTAAATAAGTTTCAAATGGTGAGATCAGTTTTACAAAGGCAACAGCTTTTTGTTATTCTTGTTTTGTGGCTGTAAAAGTCCTTCACCACACAGAGCAAACAGATACATTGATGATCAGTACGACAGAATATAACTCCAGCAGTTCATCATGTGGAGAACACCTCATCCTCTTTGTCAATGTGAAGAGTGCAATAACACGAGAGACGACTTTCAGTCCAGCAAGCATCACACCTGACGTCACTTTCTTCAGTTTGACACCTTCATCTCTGACAACCTTCATCGTCATCCACCCGCTCCCACACACCTTACAGAAACTGGAGTTTAGATGTACTGCATTGGGTGAACATTTGTCTTTGGTCTCGCTATACAATCAACGATACAATTAACAAACACACGTGTTTTATACAAATGTAAATTACAAAGCAATGTAAATCAAGTGTCTGCCAAATGCATAAATGTAAATGTAACAAACACAGCATCACAATACAATACACAACATCCACCTCAGCATCATAAATTAAAATGTAAAAACATAACAATTCACCTAACCCTTATTCAAGAGAAATGTTTGTTGATATATTGCCTTAATTGCTTCCTTTCGTTGTTCTATAACGACGACGAGATGGCAACAATTCAAAAGGGTGTTATTGCAAGACCACTTACAGAACATTCTCTCACTTTTCTTAGCAGGAATAACCTCTGATTTTATTTCCTACGCATAAGATCCACGTTTTCTTTTTTCTGTAAAGGGTTCTGTGTGATTTAAAATCAATGATTTTGTCTTACTAACATTTATCCATAAGGAGCTCACTTCACACCTTTTTTACAATTTGGAAACCTGCTCTTCAACACAGGCTTTCCATAAAAGTGCCATGTCATCAGCATAATAGTGTAATTTCTCACAGTAACAATTCTCACTCTGAATTTGTATTCCATTTGTATAAACTGAAAACAGCAGGGGTGACAGGACACAGCCTTGAGGTGCTCTAGTATTAAAAACACAGTATTTGATGTCAGCCCTCGAGCGCAAACCTCTTGTGGTCTATTTGTTGACAAAACTCTATCCAATGAACAATTGCACCATTTACACCTAGAACCAGAAGCCTCTCTAAAAGTAAATGTATCTGCATTGTATTAAAAGCTGATGTATAATCAATAAAGAGAACACAGACATAAGCCTTTGCTTGTTTTAAGTGGCTAGCAACTGTATCAACTGTAGTAAGCGTTGCATCCTCTGTCCCTCTTTGAGGTTTGTATGCAATTTGCAGGACATCTATAATTGCTGAAGATGATAATTGAGGCCACCGGATAAAAATCTTCAACATTTTTAGCTCCCTCTTCTTTTGGGAGGGGTTGTATTAAAAGATAATTTCCATGTATCTGGTACAATATGTACATCTATAAAAACTGAAATAATGTTGTTAAATTTGTCAAAATGTAAATGTTACCCAGGACAGTAGAGATTCCTGCAGTTCTGCCATCTCAGACTGCATTCGGATGAAAACGAAACTGGTGTTGTTTTATGATTGTTGGGAAACTTGGGAGTTTCCAAACTCTTCCTGTTCAACAGTCTGCATGCAGTTCAGCTGCGCAGACCGATCAGTGTATGACATCACCGCACCGCCAGCAGCGATCCCCAAGCACTGTGTTTTTAAATAACAAGATACATCCCCATTATAATAAAACTGAACGTACATTAAACTCTTAACATTGTTCATTGTGGAACTGGCTTATTCTTTGAGCTTTTCAGATCGCAGCTAAAACTTGTTTACACACATCACTGTCAGTCTATAATACTCTTCTAAGCGCTGCTGTATTGTAATTCACACACGTTGACAAGCTGGTTAGTAAGTAAACAGAATAAAGAAACAACATCATTAACACAACATTAGTCCTTCAACATGTCTGACACACGCATGCACACATCGCCCCCCCCCCCACACACTGTTCATGTGATGTCATGCAGACAAGCCGACCTCATCACACATACAGTATGTTATTATCTCTCTCTCTCTCAATTCAATTTCAAGGTCCTTTATTGGCATGACTGCTGTTCTTACAATATTGCCAAAGTATTGAACACATAACAAAAGACGAACAAGAAATACAAGAGTCAAATTAGACTAAAATTGAAATAAGGTGCTGAGTAAGGCATTCATATAGAATCAGTGTTGTAATGTAAAGTACAGTACTTCATTATTGAGTCTTTATATTTCTGCAGACTTTTACTTTTGCTCCACTACATTTCCTGAACAAAATCTTTACTTTTACTCTGATACATTTCCCCTTAGCATGTTCATCACTACAAAATAAGAGCATAGAAACAGAACTGAAATAGACAAGTCGGCGATCCGGTCACCATGACAATGCTGAAGCAATCATTGCTTAAAGCTCGATGTGCAAGTGACAACATGTTGCTCCAAATAAAACTACTGAGCTTGAGAGAGAGTGTTTTCAACGTTTAAAACTAAATTTCCTTCAAATTTCCTTTAATTACTTAAGTAGATTTAATATAAAAAGTACTTTTGATACTTAAGTACAATTTTGATCTGTTACTTTAAGACTTTTACTCAAGTCATATTCTAAAACGCTACTTTCCCTTCTGCCAAAGTCATTTTCTGGCAAGATATTTGTACTTTTTCTCAAGTGTGGCTTTTAGGTACTTTATACATAACTAGATAGAATGAAATATAATTATATGTAAATAAACAAATGAAATGGAAAAATAAAATATCTCTATCAAATGTAGATTTCAGGCAGAAACATGAGAATGGAAAAAAGTAAATGTGCTTTGACTGTAACAGATTCATTATTCTTTCCGTCTCTCTGTGTGTGTCAATGAAATCTAATCTCAAAATAAAGACTCAACATTAGTTGATATCAAATCAAAACGGGCATGTGCGGTCTGAATATACATTTATCTCTCAGTCAGAACGTACAGATGTCTGGTCTCATGTTGGATTGGTTCATTATAGGGGTCCATGTCCTCACCTCTCACCCAACCTGACATTGTTAAACCTGTTGACACCTGAGACTATCACCCAATTGTGCTTTCACACTTCTGCCTCCACCATCTCACTTCACTCCTTCAGCTCATTTAAGAAACTGACGTCAAGCAAGAAACATTTCTCTTCCGTCAGACATTTCTGAGGCGAACACACTCTGTGAGCTTTCATCTTTGTCTTAGATATAAAGTTTAAATGTGACATCTGTCGTGCTGTTGGTGGTCTACGTCCCACCAGTTCTCTCATCATGACACATTCTAAGCACGAGCAAGAACAATTACTGTGACCATAAAAACATGTGTGAAGTCCCGTGTGTTGAGTTTAACTCCACTGACAGTAATGTGAATCGCCTGCTTCTCTTTTCCAATCAATAAAATGACGGCAAACTGTTCCCAGGACAGAGACCAGCAACCTGTTGGCAGTAAAACACATGTCAGTTGCACAGCTCCACTGATGATCATTATTCTATTGAGCGAGTCAACCTGTCTGTGCTTTCATCGGTCAGCACGCCGGCCGTCTCTTAAAAGCCCTTCAGATGCACACATGGAAAATGATTGCCAACCATCCACATCATCACATTTGCATTAAGATCTTATTGACTGTATGTTTTATAGTGTTATAGACCAGTATATTGTCTGCGGAAGGATTAAAACATTCACAACAGAAGTCAAAAATCACATTTTCTAAAAGGGACATGTTTGTTTACTTTATAGCACAATGTAGCAGAGCAGCGCGGTCATCTTTTATTCCATGTGCAGCAGATGGCATTTCAGAGCATCATGATTCTGTACATTCTGTTAAATGACAAAAAGAAAAAGTGCAGTAATACCAGAAGAAGAATCCTGAAAAAACAACACAATGTCCAGCAACAACATACAGTTTCTCATTATGTGAAAGAAATCGAATCACATCTTTCTATGCTGTACAGGTTATTAACTCAATAAATCATGAACCAGCCATAACTGTCAACACAACTGTACTGCCGTACTCATGTCATATTCATTATAAGTGTAGAATGAAAATACAATAGTTATGAATTTACCCACAACCCTCTGTGTCTGCTGATGACAACAATAACTGTGTTCCCATGTGCAGCAGTGTAAATGGAAAAGAGAAGCCCCACTGCTTTAACCATCCACAGACCCGCTGCGTGTGTGTGTGCTAGTAAAAGTCTCATACATCATTTCAAATGGATTATTAAACAAACTAAATTATGTTTATTTGAGATTGCAGATAGTTTTGTGTGATGGCTCGATTTATTGACTCCAATGGAACAGTGTTTTTACAGCCGTGGCGTTTCATGGATCCTCTCAATAGTTCCTGGAAGCTATTAGTGCATGGAGCTGTGGCTAAACAGACCAATTGTGATGAACTTTCAACACATTTAAAGAAGTTAGTCATTTAATGAATAAAAATGAAAGAAAAAAAGCATTTAAAGATAAAACACAATTTCCTGGAACTATCTGAAGGCTCCTTGAATCTCTCTCTCTCTCTCAACGGCTCTGGGGAATGCAATAGAATTGTTTGACCAGTATAAAAACCATTACGCCTGTGGAAAGTCCCTACAATGTATAGAAACCGTGTGTGTGTGTGTGTGTGCACACGCTTAGAGTCACTCTTGAGCAGTGATACATTACATCATTCTGTCTAATCTGGAATAGAGGAAAACATTTCAACGTTTACAATGTTAATGACAGAAATTCAACAATGCCTAAAAATAAAACTATATGTGAAATAATAAGAAAACTGTCAAATGTGTCACTAGCCTGTTTGTAACCATTGGTGACCCTGCAGCTTTTGTAATTGACTGTTTTCTAGATAAATAATGTAAAGAACATTCTGTGAAAATATAATCTTCATGTCTCTAATAGCTACTGACTAATATCATCATAAATAATGAATTAAACTTTGAAGATCTTAGAATTAGATTATGATACTTTAGTCGGAATGTTCAGGATCACATTTAATACGTTTTTACCTCTTTAGATGTTTTTATCTTTTAAATATTTATGTATTTATTTTCTTTATCTTTTTGTTTTATTTTAAAGTGATTATCTAGTGGTCAAAACATTGACAGCAATCGTTTAGATTAAAATGGTTGATGTATCATTATGATTGTTTTCTATCATTCTAAAGAAATGAATTTAATAATCAGCTGTAGCTCAATGTTCAGGCTTTATTTATACTCGACTATTTCCTTTTGTCCTTCTGATATTAAACTGACATCAATTGAGGAAATAAATAAGTGTGAGAGTTTCCCTCCGTCAGATTTATGAGGCGAAAATCTTGAACACAATTTACAAAATAAATGTTTACGGTGGTGTTTGAATGAAGGAACTACACGTCGTGCAACTCAATGTTGTGATTTTCTGCATGTATTTTCATAATTTCATAATTTCATAATTTCATAATTTCATAATTTCATAATTTCATAATTTCATAATTTCATATTTTCATAATTTCATAATTTCATAATTTCATATTTTCATATTTTCTTAATTTCTGCATTATCTGCATGTTTTTTACTCTCTCTCTCTATCTGTCTCGCTCTCTCTGTCTCTCTCTCTCGGTCTCTCTCTCTCTGTCTCTCTCTCTCTCTCTCTCTCTCTCTCTCTCTCTCTCTCTCTCTCTCTCTCTCTCTCTCTCTCTCTCTCTCTCTCTCTCTCTCTCTCTCTCTCTCTCTCTCTCTCTCTCTCTCTCTCTCTCTCTCTCTCTCTCTCTCTCTCTCTCTCTCTCTCTCTCTCTCTCTCTCTCTCTCTCTCTCTCTCTCTCTCTCTCTCTCTCTCTCTCTCTCTCTCTCTCTCTCTCTCTCTCTCTCTCTCTCTCTCTCTCTCTCTCTCTCTCTCTCTCTCTCTCTCTCTCTCTCTCTCTCTCTCTCTCTCTCTCTCTCTCTCTCTCTCTCTCTCTCTCTCTCTCTCTCTCTCTCTCTCTCTCTCTCTCTCTCTCTCTCTCTCTCTCTCTCTCTCTCTCTCTCTCTCTCTCTCTCTCTCTCTCTCTCTCTCTCTCTCTCTCTCTCTCTCTCTCTCTCTCTCTCTCTCTCTCTCTCTCTCTCTCTCTCTCTCTCTCTCTCTCTCTCTCTCTCTCTCTCTCTCTCTCTCTCTCTCTCTCTCTCTCTCTCTCTCTCTCTCTCTCTCTCTCTCTCTCTCTCTCTCTCTCTCTCTCTCTCTCTCTCTCTCTCTCTCTCTCTCTCTCTCTCTCTCTCTCTCTCTCTCTCTCTCTCTCTCTCTCTCTCTCTCTCTCTCTCTCTCTCTCTCTCTCTCTCTCTCTCTCTCTCTCTCTCTCTCTCTCTCTCTCTCTCTCTCTCTCTCTCTCTCTCTCTCTCTCTCTCTCTCTCTCTCTCTCTCTCTCTCTCTCTCTCTCTCTCTCTCTCTCTCTCTCTCTCTCTCTCTCTCTCTCTCTCTCTCTCTCTCTCTCTCTCTCTCTCTCTCTCTCTCTCTCTCTCTCTCTCTCTCTCTCTCTCTCTCTCTCTCTCTCTCTCTCTCTCTCTCTCTCTCTCTCTCTCTCTCTCTCTCTCTCTCTCTCTCTCTCTCTCTCTCTCTCTCTCTCTCTCTCTCTCTCTCTCTCTCTCTCTCTCTCTCTCTCTCTCTCTCTCTCTCTCTCTCTCTCTCTCTCTCTCTCTCTCTCTCTCTCTCTCTCTCTCTCTCTCTCTCTCTCTCTCTCTCTCTCTCTCTCTCTCTCTCTCTCTCTCTCTCTCTCTCTCTCTCTGTCTCTCTGTCTCTCGACTAGTATAGTATGTCAGTCAGGTAACTAGTCAGAGTTTCAAAAGTGAGCAAGCAGACAAGATGAGCGCGTTTTATCGACACTTCTATGTGATTTGTGGTTTAGTTTGGTCTGTCAGCAGCTTTTATTCAGCTGTTGGTGAGTATACCTCATCTTCAATCATGCTTTATAAATGGCTATATTATTTGTATTACTCAAATAAAATCAGTATGATAGAAAGAATCCAAAATGAGTATTCCTACTATTCCAATAATAAGTAAAAAAGGATGTGTTATTAATTTTTCTGTTGAATTTGCTATTTTGGTTTGTTTGATTTTAGAGAGTTATCCAGCTCCTCTGATAGACTGTGAGGATTATGGAGATTATATTCAGGTAAAACTGATTTCAACAACTAGCATGTTTTAAGCAGTTATAATAAAAAGGTTTGTTTTGTACTGATATATTTCAGTGCTGTGTGTTTTAGGGATCTGCTTTATTGAGTTTATTGTGTGATCTGGAGTGGAGAGATCAGAAGCAGGTAAACCAGTGTTTCTACACATACAGTACATTATAACGTGTTCATCTGAAGAACATGTGTGTGTGTGTTTTCACAGGAGCGGATTCACAATGTTTTCAAGAGGGTAAGTCTTCTTTCTGTTCAGAAACCCCACAAACACTTGTTTTTATGGTCAGTATTGCTACTATCTGCTATTAACTGTAAAGCTGCTCTCTCCTCTCCTCCTGTTCTCAGTTTCTGTTTCATTATTCTAAAGCACAGAATTCAGTTGGATCAGTAGACAGACAGGTATCCGTCTCTTCATTTATTTGATCTTGTTTACTGTATATAATGAATCTTTCCAACTACGTCTGAATATATTTATCTGGTGAAACTCTTTGTTTTCAGTCTCATTCGGTTCACCCGCTGATGCGTCTCTCCCCTAAAATGTCTCTGCGTAGAAAAAAACTACAGGTTTCATTCATCCTGACACTGCATGCCGACTTAAATATGATACACAGAAAACTTCTACACTAGTTCTGTGACCAGCTTTGAGTAATGTGTGTGTTTGTTTTAGAGAAGCTGAAGAATGAGTGCAGACCATCCAGAAGATTCACTTAAGGTGTGCACACACACGTTATATGTATATATGTTCATCTGTTGACTTTGAATCATGTATTTTCTAGTCTATCTGATGTAATATGTTAATTCTGAGCACAAGAAGATGGAAGTTATACACTACAGACACTTTTCAGACTTGTAGATGTTTGCAGTGGCTGTGGGAATATGATGTGAGTGATAGAGGTTTTCTCTCCACAGTTCTGCACTGATCTGGAAGAATTAAGATGCCGTGTTACAGCTTCATTAGTCTTTCTGTCAAATAAATAAATTTCAATCTTTAAATTAAGCCGGACACTTCAGGTTGTGTTTTACAGCTGTCACTAGAGCCACAACTTACACACACAAGATTAAATATAAGTCATATTTGATATTCATGTATTTAATCTGCTTTATATAATAACTGGTGACAAGCATCGAAGTGACAAAATGTTGTATTAATATTATTTTAAGTCATACATAAAAAAATTGCATTTCTGAAAAAAAGTCATTTTAATGACAGTTTGTTTCAAATGTTTTGAGGCACTGGCCTCATCCAGAGTCACCGTCAGAAAGAGAGCATTCGTCTCTTTAATATGGCACAGTTTTATACACATTTCAAACAAGGCTGCGTTCATCATTCAGCAGCAGCGTGACAGCGGTGGGGCTTATAAGACACTCTATAGGTCCTCTCACATCACTTCAGCATCAAAGCTGTTCTGTGTCAGACTCCAGCAGGCCTGCTGATGATGTCAGTGTTCAGATCTTCAGTCTTCATCAGAGTCTTCCTCACTGTGCTTCGGTGCGGAGCAGCGAATGGACGTCATCAGCTGATCCTGGATCTGTTTTCTGGGATTTTCCTCCAGGTCAGTCTTGACAGCACCCGTCTCTGATAAACGCCACTCCAGCTCTGACACGATACAACAACATTTAATGATTTATGCGACTTAAAACAATTCATTTGGACTTCAATCTTAACACAAAAAACAAGCTTTTAAGATCACTCAAAGCTCCTGTATAACTACAGAAACTTGGTGACTGGTTGTGTTTCATTAAAATGTATTATTTGATCAATTATTGAGAGCATACGGTTTTAATTCTGATGCATCTGTTATAGTGAAGAGGGCATTCCTTGTCAAACAAAGGGATGGAATTAAAGGCAAGTTTGAAAAAGAAACCGCAATAAAATGCTACGTACCGTCACACTTCAGGTTCATTCCTCCAAACACAAGTGGGCCGATGAACTGGCCCTTCATTTCTCCCTCATAATACACAAACAGTGTGGGCAGGTTCCGGTCGGGGTAGTTGGGAATGCAGGTGGAGGAGATAGACTTAAGGAACTTTGTTTGAGGAAACTTGCAGGCCAGTACTGACAGATGCTGGTTTATCAGTGTGCACAGAGGGATTCTGATGGACACAAACAAGTGTTATTAGTCAAAAACAACAACACGCATGCACAGAGATCAACCTGTGTGCTTCACTACATGCAAAAACAATCTGATGTGCAAAACTGTCTTTAATCTTATGTTGATAAAAACAATTACATTCAAAAGACTTTTGAAGCCCCGTACATATAATAAAACTACAAATGGAAAATAACTGGCATATTAAGTGCAGTTATGATTTTTGATTGTGACTGATCCCCATATAAATATTAAACTTGATAAGGTAAATGCTTCTCACCCTGGTTTGTAGAGATGCAGGATCACCCAGATTCCCTCGCCAGCTTTATTCACCTCTTTTATATAATCCTGACCGGAGATCTCATTCACTTCTCCAAAGGCATTCTTTATCTGGTTAACTTTCCACTCTGCAAGTCTCTTCTGTCTGTGAGAGAGTGTTTCAGTTTTACAGAAATTCTAACCAAAATGTTTGACAAATATAAATACGGAGCTCTTGCACCAACACTGTAATAGCTATTGAATCTCTGTGTTAACACATGATTGAAACTGACTCAAACAGACATATGGCACAGTGAATTTGATCAATAACACCTGTGTGTGTGTGTGCGCAGAAATAAACTGACTGACCTGTACATCTCTATGGCCATCTCATCCTCTTCATTAAACTCATCTTCATTCTCTTCAAGTTCCTCAAGAGTCATGTCCTCGTAGGTCTTCACTGGAAATGAACACTTTTATTGCAAACGCTACAAGAAGATTCTGCTCCACACACGTTTATAGACGGCTGTGTATCTTACCAACAGACATTTGTTGACAGAGCTGCTCCTCTTCTTCATTGTCTTCGTCTTTTGGGGTTTCTTTAGGGGGGAGAATGCCCTTCTTCCGCAGGATGTCATTCCACTCTGTATCTGCGTTTGGGTCCTACAATAAAAGATCACATCATCAACCAGAGCCAGTCGAGTTCTCCACAAGCCTTTCTGCATTTCTTTCATTCATCGAGCCTGCTCGTTATATTTCCTGAACTTTGAATGAAAGAGTTTGTGTCCAATCATATAATAACACGGACAGAGCAGATTTTAAACCACACAAACAATAACAGAGCCACAGCCATAGACAGAATTACACAGAAACACACATATTCGACATTTAAATGTTCAAGAAGATACTTTTATATTCCCCGTTTTCAATGGCCGTTCGACTCTTGTGGTGGTCAGCAGTACAAGAACAAGATCATCGCTAAAGTTTTTATAAATCGAGCTTTATTCTCAAATCAGCATCGGACCAACTGCTCGGGCACATCAAGCATCTGTCACAGTAACCACACACGAACCCATTTCATCAGACCTCCGATCATTCCTAAACCAATAAAACACGATTAGAAGTGAAGTGACCGAGTGTTGAACAACACAAACCTGCATCTTGACGCCGAAGTTCGTCCTGCTGTGTGAAGCGCACCTCGACTGACTCTCTGCACCGGAAACTGAAGGAGCGCACCGCATTTCCATCCGGCCGAACACAAGCGACACATCTTACACGCGAAAGCCCATAATAACCTTTTGATCAATCACTCGACTGCGCGTTTGAAGGAAAATCATTGAGATGAGAGAACCAGGATTCAAAAGACGTATACGAATTTTAAATTCTTCGGAAAAGATGAGCGCCGGAAGATAAGAGCTGTTGCACCGACTTCCGCCTTGATTCACAATGTCCATATAGGGTGCTGGACGCGATGTCCAGACAGAGCTGTCAATCAATGACGCAATCATTCATTTATGGGCACTTTATTCGTTATCTTTAAAATTATAGTAAAAATGTGCGCTCGTTCTTTTAATTTGCGTTTATTATTTACTGTCCATTCGATGATTCAGCCTTTATATATTCTATTGAGCATTAATAATAATAGCCACATTACATGTAATAAAAATAAGAATAAATAAATAATTAACATCCATTAAAAGTGCTGTTAGTGAAATAGAGACTAGACATCACTCGAGAACGCGCGCAGGATGATTGACAGGAGAGAGTGGCTGTGGCCGAGATCGCATACTTCCAGTAGGCGACAATGAGTATGGGTCATGAATAGTATGTCCGAAACCTCAGTATGCAAAGCGAGAAATACCCGGATGATCTAATACTTCCGCTGAGATTCGCGAGTGTGGATCGGATGGACACTTATCTATCCCATGATGCAACGGGAGCTGTGCAACTCCAAGTAAATCAAAGTAATTCAAATAAATAAATAAAGCGGAAAACTTTAAGGTGGACGTCCGTTTATATATAAGTGCCAATCAATGAATGTCTCGTGACTACATGATGTTTTTATCAACACTCACGTGTAGGTGGTTTTTAATACGTCATAGTTCAAAGAGCATACAAGTCACATGACCATAAAACACGGCGGACGCAGGATGTCCGAACTGTGTTCATACTACGCCCACTCGTACTATATAGAACGCACTTTTTTACGTATTCAAATTCAGTACGCACGGTCACAGTATGCGATATCAGACGCAGCCAGTGCTTCAGGAAGTGTTCTGATTGGCTAAAGGGGCGGCTCTTTCATTGGCTGTCAATCAGAGTGAGACAGGTATGATTGTCTGTCATACCGTTAAAATCACTTAATTGACCTCAATATGACGAAAGGCCTTTTGTCTCTAGCACAGACATTTAATCAGATCACCTTTATCTGCAACAAAAGTATGAAATAATAATAACAACGATAAAGCAGAAGTAGCCGCTGTCTGCTCGTCCTACTGAGAGAAGTGAGGGAGTGACGCTGAAATGAAAGTTCCTCGCCGGATCCTCGAGCAGGAAAAGCGGAAGTAAACATCACCATACAGCTGCTGCAGCTGCTGCGGGCGCGTGAGAGTGAGTGAGACGAGCTGCTGTTATGGGCGGAATATAATCATGTGAACGCGCACGAGCGACTCAGTGAAGGTGTGTGTGTGCGCGCGCGCGTGAGGATGTGGGTCACTCCTGAAGAGGTCGTGTTGAAAAACGCGCTGAAACTTTGGGTGACGGACAGAACCAACGAGTATTTCCTCCTGCAGCACCGGAGAGGACACGGAGAGACCGGAGGAAAGATCACAGGTGAGACAAAACTCCCAGTTTGCTGAAGTCTGTACACAAACATCCTGTTTCTCTTCTTTTGTCTCAGCTGGACACGTTCAGTCCGCTTCTATAAGATCACACACTGTAAAGAAAGGTTCTGTGTTTGTTTGGCTCATCTGACTCAGATCTTTGACTTCAGAGCATGTTCTGGTGTTATTATGGCGTAATAAGATGCTGTCAGTTCATTTACAGAAGTTCTTGTGCAGCTCAGCACGTGTCTGATCCTGAAGATAAACGCTTCATGTATAGTATCATTCACTTGTTTGCTTGAGGTCATGATTCATGAATGCGGTGTCATTTTAATATACTTTAATACCTGAGATCTCCTCTGGCCTTCAGCATGTGTTTATCTTAACATTACTCTCACTGGAGTGCAGTGCAGTGTGTTAAAGTCACTGGAACACATGGCTTTGTTTTACACAGATGACATCATCATTATAAGGTGGTTTTATAAAGCTTCTGTTTAGATGTGAGCAGTACAGGCTCATGATACCCCGAGGAAAGCTCAACATTTGTGTTCCAAACATCAGATTCCATATTGATTTCTCTTCTACTCTTTCTATTCTCTGTTGTGTCGGACAAAGAGCCAAAAGAGCAAACATCTCTCTCCACATGCTCACGAGAGCTCAAGTACACTTCTTCAAGACTGCAGAATGAGAGTTGTGTATTCTTCTTCGTTGTATGTCAACAAGCGACTCCCAAGACGTCCTGCTGATGCTTAAATGAGAACATCATTCATCTCTCCTGAGAAACATCTGAGCGATAAACCTCAGCATCATGTTCTGCTCGGATCAGTTTAATTTGCTGTTTGTCATTATTCCAAACCTTGTGACGTCTCAATTTCACTTTTCACTGAGGACTTTTATTTTCAACGGTGACCTTTGATTCATGAATCAAACCTGCAGTGAAGAGTGTAGTTACTGAGGTATTGAATTACTCATCACATGATAGTGTGAACAATGCAAACACAACACTATTGGTTATAAATGAGGATGTGTCTTCTTCAACAGTCAGTGCTGGTCCTTGATTCTGATTGGCTGAGCCGTGTTCTAACCCTTATAAAATAAAGCAGTAGGCCCCTCGAAGCGGTGGGTTAAAGTGCATTTATAACCGCTATAAGGGCGTTGTGACACGACGTGAAGCGGAGTGATGAACGTTTTTTCCATATGCAAGGTTTTTATAAAGTAAAGTAAATAAAATGATATTTAGGCTATGTGGTGCGGTCGGCCGTTATAAATCGGGGTATTTTATAACCATGCATATGGAATAACGGTTTAAACCCAGTAAAGCAGTGTGTTACAGTGCAGTATATAACAGCTGAGAGAGGTTTATTGACTCTTGGCAGTTATAAAATGTGCCATAACACGCTGCTTCTTGGGGGTTTATTGATTAATTCTACACAGATGTACGGAGAGTTCAGAAAGAATTCTTCATATAAATAACAAACTGTTTCTCTGATTGTCGGAGGAGTTCAGCACGTAGGATTATGGGTAATCGGTTTTTTTCCTGTGAAATGTATATGTTTTTTTATATATTCATCATGACCCGTTCATCTTGAGGATGTGTTTCTTTATGATGTTTTCTGTTCTCTCTATTATTCATTGTGAAAGTAGCTGTGAACATCTTCGATCATGACTAAACACATCTATTTTGAGTTTGTTCCCTTATTTAGACAAAATATGTTTTTCCATCTCTGCATTAATAACATGTGTTAATGATGCTGGCAGCTGATTTTCTGTCTGATATTCTAATGCAGAGATTCATTTCTAACAGGGATCTCCAACCCTGATCCTGGAGAGCGAGCGGATACAAGATTGCTTTTTCATATTTGATAATGAAATCTTATTTTCTCAGCTCTTTATATGATGTGATGTGTGTTGTAGGTTTGCTGGTTGGAGCGTTGGACACTGTGTTGGACTCAAATGCGCGTGTGGCTCCGTTCCGGCTGGTTCTACATGTGCCGGGGTGTCAGGTCAGCTGGGTCATAGCCAGTGGTGAGATCTCCTCTCGTGTCGGTCACGCTCATCTCAAAGACACAAGGATGTTGTGTAGTCACTGTGTGTGTTTGCAGGAGTGACTCTAGAGGAGGTGCAGAAACACTGGAAATGGCTGGAGCACAACATACTGCCGTACATGTCTGTGTTTGAGAATAAAGAAGACGCAGCCAGTTTTGTTCAAGGCAAAGTGAAGGTGTGACCTCATCATACACATCACACACACACGCTTCAGACAAGAATATAATGTGTGTGTGTGTGTGTGCGCGCACAGGGTTTAATCGCAGAGGAGGTTTTGGGCGGTCAGGCAGCGAGGGAAGATGACCCAGCGAGGTTCCGTGAGGATCTGTCTCGGTTCGAGCAGCGTTTCGGTTTGCCTCAGCGAGAGAAACTGGTGACACATTACTCATGCTGCTGCTGGAAGGGTCGTGTGCCTCGACAGGGCTCGCTCTACCTCACCACCAATCACATCGCTTTCTATTCATTCCTGCTCGGCAAAGAGGGTGACAGCTTTTACACCTTACAGCACCTGCTCGTATCTGAAGCCTGACTGTGATATTTGTCCTCTGTCTGATGATCTTAAACACACACACATCAGTTTCCTCACATCTTCTTTCATTAAATGCTTTTCTTTAAAGTTAAGATTGCATTGATCAGCACTGACACATATTCAGTCTTCTGGAGAATCTATTCAAAGTCAACAATTCATGTATGAGCGATCCATTCATGCCTTCGTAAGCAATAATCCAGCAACATTCAAACTATTGGTGATGTCATTTATTATTATTAGTGAAGCTGTTGGTTCCCTGGGCGGAGGTCACTCGTCTGGAGCGTGTGTCCGTGGGTCTGCTGAC